>CM069139.1:17833145-18063145 GCA_035221665.1 Okamejei kenojei | reverse complement strand
GGAACCTTAACCAATGCTTTTCAAGAAACAAGGATGAAAGGAAGATGAATCCATTAGGCCAGTTAACCCAACATCAGTGGTAGGAAAAATGTTAAGATCTATTTTTAGGATTATGGTAACAGGGCACTTAGAAATTTATAATATGATTAGGCAGAGTCATGGCAGAAGTATGAAAAGGAAATTGTGATTGACAAATCTGTTAAGGATTTTCGAGCATATAGCCAGGGCCATGCATAGATAGATGAAACCCGTGAATGTAGTGCATTTCAATTTTGAAATAAGGTGCCACACAAGGAGCTATTACATAAAATTATGACAAATTGGATTGAGGATAATATGTTACGAAATGAAGATTGGTTAACGGGCAAAAAACCAGAAGAGAAATAAAGATCATATTCTGAATAGCAGATTTTAACCGGTGAGGTACCACAATGTTTAATGATTAAAGTAGTTGCAAATGAGTAGGAAGGAACTGCAGATGATGGTTTAAACCGAAGATAGACACAAAAAGCTGGAGTTACTCTGCGGGTCTGGCAGTATCTCTGGAGAAAAAGGAATAGGTGATGTTTAGGGTCGAGACCCTTCTTCAGACTGAGAGCCAGGGGAAAGGAAAACGAGTGATATAGCTGGTGATTTTTTTTTTCTTTAATTTTCATTTTTTTTAGAGATACAATGCGGAAACAGGCCCTTCGGCCCACCGGGTACGCGCTGACCAGCGATCCCCGCACACTGACACTATCTGATACCCACTACGGACAACTTTCACCTACGCCAATTAACCTACAAACTATACGTCTTTGGAATGTGGGAGGGAACTGAAGATCTCGGGTAAAACCCACGCAGGTCACGGGGAGGACGTACAAACTCCGTACAGACAGCATCCATAGTTGGGATCGAACCCGGGTCTCCGGCACTACATTCGCTGTAAGGCAGCAACTCTACCGCTGTGCCTCCGTGCTGCCCAAGTGATATAGGGAGATGTAGACTAAATGAATGAAAGATATGCAAAAAAGTAATAATGATAAAGGAAGCAGGCCATTGTTAGCTGTTGACTAGGTGAAAACAAGTTACAGACAATGAGGCACAAACTGTGTATATGTTTGCTGATAATACAACAGAAGGTTGTAAAGTAAGCTGAGTATTGGACTACTGACAGGTTGCAAATTTGTTAACATAGAGAAGATGGGATAAAACATGGATTGTGGACATATCCACCACGATTGGAAAAATAACATTATCCTACACACACAGTAGGGACAATTTTAACAAGCCGATTAGTTGTCGACAAGCCTGTATGTCTTTGGAGTGTGGGAGGAAACCAGAGCACCGGAGAAAACCCACGCAGGTCACGGGGAGAACGTACAAACTCCGTACAGGCAACACCCTTAGTCAGGATTGAACCCGGGTCTCTGGCGCTGTGCCACAAAGCCGCCCATTAATTACGCTTATATTTCTAGAGTTTAGTGGATGAGAGAGAATATCATCTAAGCATATATTCTTGAAGGACAGATGTGACAGGGTGGAAGTTAGAGAGATGTTTTGCAGGTTAGCATTTCTAAACCCGAAGTGTCACAGTTACAAAGGGGCCTGTCCCACTTAGGCAACTCTTTAGGCGACTGCCTGGGACTAGGTTTAATGGAATTCACCTACGACACCTGGCGACAACCTACGACAGCAAACATTGTCGCCACTGTCGCCAAAAATGTTTCAACATGTTGAAAATGTTGCGTCAGTCGCCTGTAGTCTCCCAAAAAATCACCTAAGCGGGACAGGCCCATAAGGGATAACCTTTTAACACTAACATAAGGAGAAATTTCTTCCCTCAGAGATTGGAGTCTTAACATCAGAAGTCTATGGATTTGATGGGATTGTCTACATTCCAGGCCCAGATCAATCGCTTGAATACTTGGTGATCTAAGGGATATGAGATGGTGTAGAAAGGTAGATTTGAAACAACAGTAAAAGCAGTGGTAAAGAAGGATCAAAAGGTCTAAATAGAGTGTCCGGAATCAGTCAGAGGTAAACACAAAATGCTGGAGCAACTCAGCGAGGCAGGCAGCATCTCTAGAGAGAAGGAATGGGTGACGTTTTGGGTCGAGACCCTTCTTCAGACTGAAGAGGCCTCAGAATTAATGGGTGACTAGAACTTTAATTGGATTTGGACGCAGGTAGCTGTTATGGATGACCTTGTTCGTTAATACTGCAAGCAGAAGGCTAATCACGAATTGAAATGGGAATAGTCAGTCCTAAAGATAGCAAACATACACAAGAGTGTTTCAAGAACAGATTGGCTGAAACATGCTGTTTTGGGTGGCGTTACAGAGGTGAAATTAGGGACTGTTAGAGATGGCAAAGTTGTCAGTCGCTCATTTTTGGATGAAATTTGACACCAAGGTTGCAAACCGTCTGCTTCGACAGTGCAGTTGCCAGGAAAGGGAAGTGGTGGGTAACTAGGGAACAGAATTTGTGATTGGAACTGGGAATGTTGGCCTCCATCTTCTCACTGTTTAAAAAGAGGCAGCCACTCTTGATCAAGAATGAGGTGTTGGTCAAAGTGTGACAAGTCAGTAGAGTGGTCCTAAGGTGGTGGTGTCAGCATGGTCTGACTGTTGACAGCACACGCGGAAATTGGTGCTGAAGTGTTGAATGATATAACTGAGAGGCATTGCGGATCAATGGTATCGTAGTCACAGAGACAGCGTGGAAATAGGCCACTTTGGTCCAACTTGCCCCATGCTGACCAACATGCCCCATTTTCACTAGTCCCACTTGCCTGCAAAGGTTACGGGGAGAGGGCAGGAGAATGTGGTTGAGAGGGAAAAATAGATCAGCCATGGTTAAATGGCGGAGCAGACTCGATGGGCCAAAATCCTGCTCCCTTGTCTGGTGATCTAATGATCAAATAAATATAATTTTTCCTTTGCATCTTCAATAAAGAACCTGCATTTTCAGGTTTTCAGATGGAAAAAAAAAGTATTTCACAGTGAATTAAGTTATTTTGAAATGCTCTCATTGGTGTAATGTAAGATAAATGCAAGCCAATTTGGGCATTACAAAATCCATCACCTAGTCATGAGAGCCTGGTCCAACCTCATGGATACAACGGCCAGGAAAGTACACCAAGAAAGCCTCTACTTCCTTAGCAATCCAAGGAAATTCGTTATGTCTCCAATGACTCTTACCAATTTCCACAGATGCACCATAGAAAGCATCACATCCGGATGCATCACAGCTTGGTAAGGCAATTCCAAGGCCATGATTGCAGAGTTGTGAACACAGCCCAGTTCACCACGCAAACCAGCCTCCCCACCGTTGACTTCATCCTTACCAAGTTCCCTCAGGAAAGCAACCAGCATAATCCAGACACAGTCACATTCCAGTCATTTTCTCTTCTCCCCTCTCCTGTCGAATGTGAAGGCACAAAAGCCTGAAATATGAAACAATCTCCAATTGTTCCCGTTTATGATGCAGGCCTTTGATAGAAAGCATGATCTCTTCTTCTCCCTTGACAGACACTGCCTGACCTAAGGCTTACTGTTTTATTAGAGGATCTGCTTCCACTCATTGTGGGGATTGGGGAAAGGCGATCATAACTGGAAGACATCGTGTCAAAATAGTTGCCAAGAAAAACGAAAGAGGAATTCAGCAAAGCATGTTTTTGAGTGGTGCAAGTTGATGGATTGATACTTTATTATCACATGTGACATGTCACAGTGAGATTCGTTGTGTTCTACATACCATAGAGGAGAAATGCAAAGAGACGCCACATATAGGGCATCCACAAAGTTACAAATTATTCATTACAGTCCCTGATGGTCCTTTTTTCTTCTCGGCGACTTCCCCCCCCCCCTCCCCCCCACCCCAACCTCCACGCCGAGTCCCTCTTTACTCTCGGAAAATGGCCACTACAGTTAACCGTAGGAGAGAAAGGTGAATTGGAGGTTATGGACGAACGGTGAGAGGCGCCCCAAATTGGGGATGTGGGAGGATTGGCCAACATTGGTTATTGGGGCCAAATGATCTTTGTTTTCACTTATAATGTCCAGTACTTGAAAGGAATCCACTTTGAGATTACGGTTTAGATACAAAATGCTGGAGTAACTCAGCGGGTCATGCAGCAGAATAATGGTCCTGACCCAAAACGCCATCTATCCATTTCTCCAGAGATGCTGCCTGACCCGTTGAGTTCCTCCGGACTTCGTGTCTTTTTTTTTTTGCGAATACGTGTGCCATTCCTGAGCACAGCTGCAGATTTGGTGCATCTGGATTGAAATACTATCCAACCCTCTTTATCTGCTACTGGAGCACATAGGTAATCATTAAGTGCAAATATTAGCCTTTATTAAATGCATGAATATTTTTACCTGACAGCAGATTTGGGCAAGCTAACTGATGATGCTAGTTATTGTCTGCGCTCATTCCAATGGTCTAATTTGCTATTAATTTTGTGACTCCCATTGTTCAACGAGAAGGCTTACATGCAAAACCTTATCAATGCTTTCTGAAAATTCAACTTGAGATTATTCACCCCCTCGACTGCCTGCTTCTGCAAGCCTTTTATCAACTCACAGGCTCGACGATAGCATTTAATTAAGTCACCTAGAGTAAATGCAAGAAGAAGGATGTTGTACAAGGCTAACAAATTAAAGAACCGTTGTGAGATAAGATCACAGACAAAATAATCATTACTAACAACTGGAACGAGCGACGAGGAGAAGAAAATGATCACAATTCCATTTTAGAAGCTATCCCCAGAATGACAGGCCAGTTATGCTGATGGGATTATTACAACTACTGTTCAAAGCAACATGCATTAAAATGAAATGGTTATCGGCAATTTATTAAATCACATACTGTAATAAAATTGCACATTATACCTGACGTGACCTAATGTGACATATTGCCTTTGTCTACACTCATTTGAAGACAGAATGATCTCACACTGAAAGCCAGGCTTTGAAATATTTGGAAGACAGAACTGAACAAATCTGATCGCAGATGTAGTTTAACTCTGCAAGTACTGCGCGGCTTAGTCTGGTAATGTTAAGAGTGAACGTGAGAGATTAACTAACACATGCAGGAGAGATCTAATGCATGAAAAATATGGGATGTGATCTTGATATGCAAAGAAGCAACAAGGTTGTCACTTTGAAATTAGTACAAATGCAAAACGTGGGATTAATAGTCAGAATTAAAGAGTGTGAATTTTTTGGCTTGGTTTAGTTTAGTTTGGAGATACTGAGTGGTAACAGGCCCGTTTGGCCCACCAAGTCCGCACCAACCAGTGGTCCCCGCATACCAACACTATCCTACACACACACACTAGGGCCAATTTACACTATTACTAAGCCAATTACCTACAAACCTATATATCTTTGGAATGTGGGAGGAGACCGAAGATCTCGGAGAAAACCCATGGGGTCACGGGAAGAAGGTACAAACTCCATACAGACAGCACCTGTGGTCGGGATTTGAACCTGGGTCTCCAGCGCTGCAAGTGCTGTAAGGCAGCAACTCTACCGCTGTGCCACCGTGCCCGCTTGCTTGTTTTGCTGTGGAACAATAAGAGCAGAGGAGAATATTGTATTATGTCGCTCTTTGTCTTACTTAAAGTTTTCTCCAATGGCTATCTTCTTATGCAGTCCTTGATGATTTGTTTCACTCCTGCCCAGCGGCTCGGAAGAGTCCGCAGATTCTGCCACAAGTGGGGCAAGTGATGCTCAATTGGGGCAGATAGGCTCATAGAGTCACACAGCAAGGAAACAGGCCCTTCAGCCCAATCTGTCCATGCTGAACAAGATACTCATCTACCCTCATGCCCTTTGCCCACATTTGACCCATATTACCATGAACATTTCCTATCCATACACCTCTCCAAATATGTAGGGAGTTTGGGATGCACCGTCCACCACTCTTATCATCCCTACTTAACTCTTCATCTCTACGTAATTCCACAGCAGAGATAAGCTGGCATGATGCAGCAGCTGTTAGAGCTGCTGTTCTCACAGCTCCAATGTCCTGGCCTTAATCCTGACCTGCAATGCTGTGTGGAGTTCGCCCATTCTCCCAAGATTGTTAAGGGCTTGGACACACTAGAGGCAGGGTGCTTTCAAGAGAGAGCCAGAAAGGGCTCTTAAAAATAGCAGAGTCAGGGGATATGTGGAGAAGGCAGGAACGGGGTACTGATTGGGATGATCAGCCATGATCACATTGAATGGCGGTGCTGGCTCGAAGGGCCAAATGGCCTACTCCTGCACCTATTGTCTACTGTCTATTGTTTATTGTCCTGGGGACTGGTTAGATTTTCCCCCTGGACCTCTGTTTTCATCTCACTGTCCAATGTTGTCTGAGCGAATAGGTTAATTGGGCACTTCTAGCATATAGGTGGTTGATGGGAATGTGGGAAGAATAACATTTGATTGGGCTAAATGGATTGAACTATCTTGAAATTGGACTAGAATTAGGCCATTCGGCCCATCAAGTCTACTCCGCCATTAAATCATGGCTGATGTCTGTTTTCTAATCCCATTTTACTGCCTTCTCCCCATAACCGTTGACACACATTCTAATCAAAAATTTGGCTCTCTCTGCTTTAAGAAACATTCACTGACTTGGCCTCCACAGCCCTCTGTGGCAATATGTTCCACAGGTTATCTACCCTCTGACTAAAGAAGTTCCTCCTCACCACCTTTCTAAAAGAGAGCCCTTTCATTCTGAGGCTATGACCTCTGATCCTAGATTCCCCCACCAGTGGAAACATCCTTTCCACATCCACGCTATCTGTGCCTTTTATTATTCTGTAAATTTCAATGAGGTCCCCCCTCAACCTTCTAAACTCCAGTGAGTAGAGGCCCAGTGCTGCCAAGGCTTTTACCCCCTCCTCAGGTACTTTCCCCTGCAACCACAGGAGATGCAACACCTGTCCCTCTACCTCCCCCCTCAATTCCATCCAAAGACCCTGATAGTCTTTTCAGGTGAGGCAGAGGTTCACTTGCACCTTCCCCAACCTCATCCACTATATCCGCTGTTCCAGGTGTAAACTCTTGTATATCGGCGAGACAAAGCGCAGGCTTGGCGATCATTTCGCTGAACACCTCCGCTCAGTCCGCCTAAACCTACCTGATCTCCCGGTTGCTCAACACTTTAACTCCCCCCCCCATTCCCACACTGACCTTTCTGTCATGGGCCTCCTCCATTGTCAGAGTGAGGCCCAGTGCAAATTGGAGGAACAGCACCTCATATTTCGCTTGGGCAGCTTACACTCAATGGGTATGAACATTGACTTCTCTAACTTCAAGTCACCCTTGCTTTCCCTCTCTCTCCATCCCCGCCACCATCCCAGTTCTCCCACCATGGTGTCTTACTGTATCTCTGTACCAGCCACTCCCCTGACATCAGTCTGAAGAAGGGTCTCGACCTGAAACATCACCCATTCCTTCTCTCCAGGGATGCTGCCTGTGGGAATACACAATGGGACACAAGTTCTGTGCAAATATGAAACCTATTGGAGTAAATTATTGATCTTACTGATATAAAAGCTTCGAAGGTTGCATCGCAGCCCTAAATGTAAGATAAAAAACAGATTATTTTGTCTTGTTGCTGTAACTTCAGTTTAAGGGCAACATGGCTGCCAACCTACAATACGTTAAAAGGCCAGCAAGTGCAGGAGATAACAAAAATAAGAAATAATGACATAGGAGAGAATTAGGCCATTCAGCACATCAAGTCTACTCCGCCACACAATCACGGCTGATCTATATTTCCCTCTCAACCCCGTTCTCCTGCCTTCTGCCCGTAACCTACTTTGGTAAGTTGCCAAATTGGTAAATTGATAAGTGTCAGAGCAATGCTATTAAAATAAGACTACAGAGAAATAGTGAAATGTGGAGTCTAGGACCAGAGGCCACAGCCTCAGAGTTAAAGGACGTAGTGTACCTTTAGAAAGGAAATGGGGAGGAATCCCTTTAGTCAGAGAGTGATGAATTTGTGGAATTCTTTGTCACAGAAGGCTGTGGAGACCAAGTCCATGGATATTTTTTACAGTGGAGATTGACAGATTCTTGATTAGTAAGGGTTTCAAATGTGATGAGGAGAAGGCTGGAGAATGGGGTTGAGAGGGAAAGATAGATCGGCCAGGAATGAATGGTGGAGTGGATTTGATGGGCCAAATGGCCTAATTTCTCTCCTAGATCTTGTGAACTCAATCAAGAATCTATCTATCTCTGCCTTAAAAATATCAATTAACGGTGTCCACAGCCTTCTGTGGCAAAGAATTCCACAGATTCACCACCCTCTGACTAAAGACGTTCCTTGTCATCTCCTTCCTAAAAGAACTTCCTTTAATTCTGAGGCCTAGACGCTCTCGCTAGCGGAAACATTCTCTCCACGTCCATTCAATCCTAGCCTTTTTTCTATTTGGTACGTTTCCATTATGTCCCCCTTATTCATCTTAATTCCAGTGAGTACAAGCACAGTGTCTACATCATGTAAACCCTCTCTTTCATGGGATCATTTTTGTAAAGATCCTCTGGATCCTCTCCAGAGACTGCACACCCTTCCTCAGATATGGTGCCCAAAATTGCTCACAATATTCCAAATCTGGCCTGACCAGCGCCTTATAGAGCCTCAGCATTACAGTGTGTATGAGGTAACTGCAGATGTTGGTTTAAACCAAAGGTAGACGCAAAATGCTGGAGTAACTCAGCGGGACAGGCAGCATCTTTGGAGAGAAGGAATGGATGATGTTTCAGCTCGAGACCCTTCAGAAGGGTCTTGACCCAAAACATCACCCCTGCCTTCTCTACAGAGATGCTCCTGTCTCGCTGAGTTACTCCAGCATTTTGTGTCTAGGTCAACATTACATCCCTGTTTTTTTCTATTCTAGCCCTCTTGAAATAAATGTGAGCATTGTGTTTGCATTCTTTACTACTGATTCAACTTGCAAATTAACATTTTGGGAATCCTGTACCAGAACTCCCAAGTTCCTTTGATTTTATTCGATTTCTGGATTTTCTCCCATTTAGAAAATAGTCTGTGCCTTTCTTCCTATTACCAAAATGCATGACTCCACACTTTGCTATACTATATTCCATCTGCCACTTCTCTGTCCACTCTTCCAACCTGTCCAAGTCCTTCTGCAGAGTCCCTGCTTTCTCTGTACTACCTGCCCTTCCATCAGTTTTCGTATCGTCCGCAAACTTGACCACAAAGCCTTCAATCCCCTCGTCCAAATCACTAATATACAACGTGAAGAGTAGTGGCCCCCAGAACTGACCCCTGGGGAACTCTGCTAGGCATTGACAACTGTAAATGAAAACTTTACAAACTCTTAAGTGTGCAACATCTTTTAATGATAGCACTGGGTATTACACACAGCCTCGGGTGGGAAACAATGTTTTTCTGCCGCGTGCCCGCCCTGGACCTGACGATGCTACCCTGCACGCCTATGGTGGAGAGATTCTAAGGCCTGCGGGGAGGGCCACTTTAACTTGCGTGCTGCAGAAGGCCACAAGAAACCTGGTTTTCTATGTTTTGAACTCTGACTGTGTAACCCTGTTGGGCAACCGTGCGTGCCAGGATCTTGGCCTGGTCTCCTTTGACCGCACGGTCCACAAAGTGCAACTTTCGTTTGACCCGGTTGCTGAATACCAGGACCTGTTCGACGATGACCTGGGGAAGTTACCAGTGTCATACCATATAAACCATCTACAACAACCAAACAGAAAAAAAAACCTTTATTGACTAAGGATATACATCAACCAACGATCACCCCTGTACACTAGCACTATCATACACATTAGGAACAATTTTCAATGTTACTGAAGCCAATTCACCTACAAACGTACATGTCTTTGGAGTGTGAGGGGAAACTGGAGCACCTGGAGAAAACCCACACTGGTCACGGGGAGAATGTACAAACTCCATGCAGACAGCACCCGTGGTCAGGATCAAACACGGGTCACTGGCGCTGTGAGGCAGCAACTCTACCGCTGCGCCACTGTGCCACCCGTTGAATCAAATCTTTTCGTTTGTACGCAAACTTCCCAAAAGAAGCAATTTGTGGGCAGGGCCCGAGTTTGCATTTCAAGACAAACACGGCAACTAGATGCGGTCCTAAATCAGGAAAACCAATTTCCGAGCAGATAATGGAATACTCTGCTGGAACGGTAGATGCGAACGAGGAATGGGCAGCCGATGAAATAGTGCTAGAAGCAATGATGGTGTCTCTGAAAGGAATAACGCGTAATCTCAACAAAGCTGTGAAGGTAAACCTCCTAGTCACCTGTCTTGTTATAAATCGCAAACACAAACTCGTAAAAAATTCAGGAAAAAAAACTCTGTAGAAATAATCTCCAGTTTTAATGGAATTTCCATCTTCTTAAAAAAAAAGGAAACATTGCTATCTTGGATTAATAATCATATATTCATGACCCCGATGGGATGATTGGGAAGATATCTCCCTCTCACTATGTTGGGAGCCATTTGTTGTTCAACAGTGGGCATCTGCACAAAGGCTGGGAAGATTTATGCTTTTAGACAATTAACATAATACAGATTTCTTACTGATTGGACTGACCAAACGTTAAATGCATTTAGCATTGATTCCGATGAATAAACACAACATTTTTTTTTATTACTTATCAGGAGCCGGAGTGAATTAGATTGGATTTAGTAAATGATGAGGCATTTGCTTCAATTCACTTTCTCTTTTTAATATTTTCAATTCAGTCTTGCCTGAAAAAAAAAAAACCGTTAATGTAAGCAGCTGTCAAAATGACTTAAACTGGGCACCAAATGTGCAGCCCACTATAAATGTGGTGACTGCAATGTTTTAATCAAAAGTCAAAAAGTGCATAGATTAAATCTATTTAACAAAGTACATAGAGCATATAACAAATGCATTGTACTGTCATATATTCTGCATTCATCGCCTCCGTGACATTCTGTGATTCATGAAGCTGTGAAAAAAAAAGACTTTCCCCCCAAAATTATTAATGCTCAATCTGCTGAAGGAATCTTTTAATTCACATTACACGTGTCAGAGTATTATGACTAACAGTTGTCAGTTTGCAATGGTTCGAAGAGGCAGTATTTTCACTGGCCAGCTGAAACTGGATTCAGTAAACTTAACATTAAAATATTAAACCCGTGCATTGTTGGGGAAAATTTAACCTTAATAATCCCAGAGCAAAAGGGTTGGGTATTCGCAAATGGGCACGTGGAATGAATATTATCTCAGTCACAGGGTCATCGAGCCTAAAGCCCCTGTCCCACTTTCACGACCTATTTGGCGACCTTTTCCGAGTTTGCTCTTGACTCATACTCACAGCATGGTCGCCACGAGGTCGTAGGAGGTCTTCGTAACTCTTCCTCATGCTCGTGAGTGGTCTCCGTGTACTCGTGGCCTCAAGTAGGTCACGCTGTTTTTTCTAGCCTGATAATAAATGTCCACGAGTTAAAAAATGGTCGGCATAGAAAAAATTGACACTTTTTACTCGTAGGTAGGTCGTAGTAGGTCGTGATGGTTGTCGTAGGTAGTCGTAGGTCGGCAACTGGCCTGAGAAAAAAAATGCAAACATGACATAATTTTATCATGTGATCATTTTCCACTCGTAGCTAGTCATAGTTGGTCTTAGGTGTGGAAGACTGAGGTCGAGGGGGTCGTAGGAGGTCGCAGCCATGGTCGTAGGAGGTCTTTTACTTCAGCGAGTAAACACGACCTTGACATTTTTTTCAACTCATCTAGGGTCTTCTAAATTCACGGATTAGCTCGTTCAAGTGGGACAGGCCCTTTACTGAGTGGATACAGGCCCTTTAGCCAAACTTGCCCACACTGGCCAACATGTCCTATCTACACTAGTCCCATCTACTTGTGTTTGGCCCATATCCCTCTCAACCTGTCCTATCCATGTACACATATCATGAGCTGAAGGGCCTGTCTTATCTTCGCTTAAGGCCGTTGGTCTTACCTTCTTTGGGTTTATCTTAGTTTGTGAGGGGGAGTGATTTGAATGTTGTGGAGGTCTCAGGTGGCAAACGACTGAGCCTTTTGTTTTACTTTTGGAGATACAGCATGGAAACAGGCCCACCCCATCCATGCCGATCAACGATCATCTGCACACTAGTTCTATGTTATACAAGTTTTGCAACCTACACACTAGGGGCAGTTCGCAGATGCCAATTAACCTACAAACCTGCACATTTTTTGAATGTGGGAGGAAACCAGACCACCCGGAGAAAATCCACGCGGTCACAGGCAGAACGTACAAACTCCACACATGGTCAGGATCGAACCTGGTCTCTGGCATTGTGAGGCTGCAACTCTACCGCTGTGCCACCTTAAATAATTAAAAAATGAATATAGCATGGAAAATAAGTATATTAACACAGATCGTCTTTTCTTGTCCATCTTGTTACAAATGTTGACCTCGCTGTCATCGTCCGTCCTGAAAAGGACGCAGGCTTCCCTCAACAATCAGTGGGAGCCATCACTTGTTTCAATAGATGATGGTGGTAGCAGAATTAGCTCAGGATACTTCCAGTTTCCAGCCCCGTGACGTGGACGCTTCTGCTATGGGGCCTTAACACAGATATCAACAAATAATTAAAAACACTAAACATTAAATAAAATTAAGAAACAAAGTATGAGTTTGAGTCTGAGTTTAGTTTATTGTCACGTGTAGCGAGGCATAGTGAAAAGCTTTTGTTGCGTGCTAGCCAGTCAGCATAAAGACAATACATGACTAGAGTTGAGGCGTCCACAGTGTACAGATGCACAATGAAGGGGATAAAGTGAACCGACAGAACTGAGAGGAGATTAAGCAGAGCATAGTTGCTGTCGATGTCGGGTTTCATAAGAGCGGAGCGATTATAATGCGAGATTGCAGATCCACTTCTGTGACTAGTACACAAGGAGTCGCCTGGCTTGGCCGCCATCTTGGAAGTGAAATTCAAACGGTTACCTTCCCCGCAGTGATAATGAATCGCTCAGTACTAGGCCTGTTTCCAGCAGGAGGGGGAGCCGTAGACAAAAAGGTTGGCAGCACCAGAGAATGACTTCCAGCTTGTCTCAGACTTCTGTGTTTGATTACAAAGTCTAGGAAGCAAGTCCCATTGTGAATGTCTTACAGCCTGATTAGTTCCTTATTGAACTGTTACCTCTCTGTCAGGATCTTTCGACCCATTGGTTTGCCTATGAGGCCAAACTTGTTTATAAATCCTCTTTCTATCTGTCAATGAATCTGAGTTAAATTACAAGGCAATAATGTTTCTTCCCACACTCCAAAGACGTACATGTTTGTAAGCTAATTGGTTTGGTAAAATTGTAAATTGTCCCTTGTGTGTGTAGGGTAGTATTAGTGTGCGGGGATCACTGGTCAGCATGGACTCGGTGGGCCGAAGGGCCTGTTTCCGGGCTGTATCTCTAAACTAAACAAAAGAGTGCAGCACAGGAACGGGTCCTTCAAGTACTGGGAAGTACTTGCATTGAAATAGACAAACAATTCATAAATGTTCAGATAGAGAGCTCCTGAGGGGAGATCAATTTACCAAGCTTACAGCTGGCAAGACTGTTTGGATTTACTTTACAGTTTCAAGGCATTTGGCAACCCTGATCATTTTTTCTCCCAAAAAGCTGTGTATAGACTGATAACCTGTTTCATACGTTCTTATGTTGCAGTTGGCTGTTATCTGATGATCAATGGATGCTGGTTGTGTCATGGGTTACATTAGGTACTAACCTCTGGAAATCCTTCCTTCTCCCCTTTAAAAGTCCCTCACAGCACAGTATATAAAACAGTACAGCACAGGAACATGCCCTTCAACCCATAATGTCCGTGTCGAACATGACACCAAATCAAACTGCCTGCACGTGATCCATACCCATGTGCCCATCTAAAAGCATCTTAAATGCCAATATCACATAAGCTTGCCAATATCATATCTGCTTGACATAAGGTCATAAGCTGGCTTTCGGGGCTGCGGTGCTCCATCGGTGCTCCAGCGGCGACCTGGCTTCGGGGCTGCGGTGCTCCAGCGGTGACCTGGCTTTCGGGGTTGCGGTGCTCCAGCGACGTTCCAGCGGCGACCTGGCTTCGGAGCTGCGGTGCTCCAGCGGCGACCTGGCTTTCGGGGCTGCAGTGCTCCAGCGTTCCAGCAGCAGGCCCTGTGGCGGTGTTCCCGGCATTCCGGTGACGGCGGTGGCGGCAGCCCGGCTTCGGAGGCTCGGCTGCGGGCCTGGTGGACGGCAACATCGGAGGCCTGGATCTCCTCAGCGCAGAGGGAGAACAAGGAGGGAAGAAGACAGAGACTCTAAGACTTTTGCCTTCCACCATAGTGAGGAGGTGCCTGGTGAACTCACTGTGGTGGATGTTAAATGTGTTTATTGTGTGTTTTGTTTTTTTATTATATGTTATGACTGCAAGGTAACGAAATTTCGTTCAGACCAAAAGGTCTGAATGACAATAAAGGATTAATGGCCCTGTCTCACTGTGCGAGTTGACCCACGAGGTACCCCGAGTGACAGACTCGTGGCTGTGCACGAGACTGCAAGTTTATGATCAAGTGTGTAATACGAGTTCCCACGGGTATGTCATTGCTGCGATGTTCCAAGTTCCTCTCCCGAGTTAGCAAGTTCCTCTCCCGTTACTCTTGAGTCAACCGTGAATGAAGGTATGTTTTAATAAAGCAACAATGTTAAAATACATCTCATCCTGTGGTTTTGAGTTATTTCAGCGCGGATGGGAAAATGCGCATCCTCCAGTAACCAAGCATTTCTTGTTGTTTTATGTTTTTAAATACTTTTTTGCAATGGATCTCTATTTTAAATAATTTTAAAAAAGGAAGCAGCCGGGTGACTGACATTGAGCGTTTCAGAGGAATCTCGGGTGACTCACTGCCCCACCCCACAAGAGTGCCCTTTGGCTGAGTCTACTCTTAAAAATAATCGACTAACGTTTACGTGATGAGTGAAAACTTTCAGAATTAATTATCGAGACTACTTTCAATTATGACTGATTTATCTCTCCTTCCTGACCATATAACCTTTGACACGCTGACAACCTATCCTTAAAAAAGAGCAAATTTTTGGTCAGTCTAATTATTCTTCTAATATTAATATTAACTTCTATTATTTCTTCTGATTTGATTTTCAAATGTTGTTTGGGAAAATATGTTTGCAATGCCTCGAGACAATAGCATATTAATATCATTTGAGGAAAGGAACGGAATTAGTGTTTTATTCTGTGCCTACTGAACTGACTGCAGGATTGTGCTTCTGTACGTGAATGGTTTTGCTGAGTTGTATGCAAAAACTGTATTTCACTGAACCCCGGAGCACGATGACACAGAAACTATCGAATATACTGCATATTTTTACAGTGGAAATATTACTCCAAAGGTATAGATCAGCTATGATGGAATATGACAGAAAATGGCAGAAGACCCGTGAGCAAATAAATGACCGAGTGTCTCTTCGTCCCGCTTTAGAAAGTGCCTTGAGAACTGACCACGCTGAATTGTAGATGGCGTTGGCCAAAGAAAGCCTTGCCTGCGCTGTTGCTTTGCAGAACGCGCTTGGTCCTCTGCGCAGGGGAAAGCAAATTAATGCGACGGTGTGTTTTGACATGCATTGAATGTGGGAATCAAGCGTGTCAATCACGTCCGTGACAGGCCTATAACTGGAGTCCCTGGGGCGTGCTTGGTAAACATGCTCAAAGAGCACAATTCCAAGGCCTAACATCATCGTGATGCCCAGTCTGCTTCTGCTTTACCATCAGTATTTCAGCTGACCTTCCCCGCTACCTCCCTGTGTCAAAAAAACAATTTATTGGTCAGTGGGAATAAAGTTTGGCAGTATGGTATGTCTGGCTCTCATGAACCAGAAACACCGGGGGGGAAATTACTGGTACATTTTATTTTAAAAACACACCAATAAGACAAACACATTATTTTTAATTCTCAAATTCTATAACTTTAGTTCAGTTTAGTTTATTGTCACGTGTACCGAGGTACAGTGAAAGACAATATAGACAATAGACAGATGACAATAGGTGCAGGAGTAGGCCATTCGGCCCTTCAAGCCAGCACTGCCATTCAATGTGATCACGGCTGATCATCCCCAATTAGTTCCCGTTCCAGCCTTCTCCCCATATCCCCTGACTCCGCTATCTTTAAGAGCACCATCTAGCTCTCTCTTGAAAATATCCAGAGAACCGGCCTCGACAGCCCTCTGACATTTCACAGACTCACAACACTCTGTGAGAAAAAGTGTTCCCTCATCTCCGTTCTCAATGGCTTACCCATTATTCTTAAACTATGGCCCCTGGTTCTGGACTCGCCCAATATCGGGCTGTTTAGTTTAGTTTAGTTTAGTTTAGAGATACAGAGCCAGAGACCCGGGTTCGATCCCGACTATGGGTGCTGTCCGTTCTCCCAATGACCGTGTGGGTTTTCTCCAGAGATCTTCGGTTTCCTCCCACACTCCAAAGACTATGGGTGCTGTCCGTTCTCCCAATGACCGTGTGGGTTTTCTCCAGAGATCTTCGGTTTCCTCCCACACTCCAAAGACGCCCTGGTTTGTAGGTTCATT
Organism: Okamejei kenojei; assembly: GCA_035221665.1. Taxonomy (NCBI): domain Eukaryota; kingdom Metazoa; phylum Chordata; class Chondrichthyes; order Rajiformes; family Rajidae; genus Okamejei; species Okamejei kenojei. The sequence continues at coordinate 18,046,557 of CM069139.1, read as the reverse complement.
GGCTTGATGTAAATGTAAAATTGTTCCCTGGTGTGTGTAGGGTAGTGTTAATTTGCGGGGGTCATTGGTCCGCGTGGACTTGGTGGGCCGAAGGGCTTGTTTCCACACTGTATGACTCTATGATTCTTGGAATCACAACATCCCTAGCCAACAGTCAGTTATCAGGGAACCTTCCTGCATTAGGTCATCTGTTGCCAGCCCTGATTTGTCCTGGTGTTTTCTTGCTTCCAGTCCCACCACACCTACAGTCGGTCTGAAGAAGGGTCCCGACCAGAAACGTCACCTATTCCTTTTCTCCAGCGATGCTGTCTGACCTGCTAAATCACTCCAGCAATTTTGTGTCCATCTTCTTTTTTTTTTGATTGTTCAGTATTAAAATTCTATGCGTATTGGTCAACCAACTTTCTTTCTTTATTCTGTGACAGGATGGGGGTTCATCCAACACATATTATGTTTATTATCCATGCTTTGTGGCCCTTCAGCTGATGCTCAACTCAGTTAGGAACCAGCCACATGGTTGTAACGTTGGAGTTCACATAGAGATTAGAAACAGGGAAGGCATCTTGGTTTAGTTTCATTTAGCGATACAGCATGGAAACAGGCCCTTCGGCCCACCGAGTCCGTGCTGACCAAAGATCGCCCATTATACTGTTTCAATCCTACAGAATATGGGTCAACTTACTAAAGCCAATTAACCTTCAAACTCCCACGTCGTTGGAATGTGGGAGGAAACCGGAGCACCCGGAGAAAACACAGACACAGTCACAGGGAGAACGTGCAAACTCCATACAGACAGCACCTGAGGTCAGGATTGAACCCGGGTCTCTGGAGTTGCGATGCAGCAACTCTACTGCTGCGCCACTGTGCCTCCCCATATAATTTCTCACCCCAAAGGATAGAAACATAGAAACAAAGAAAACAGGTGCAGGAGCAGCCCATTCAGCCCTTCGAGCCTGCACTGCCATTCAATATGATCATAGCTGATCATCCAACTCAGTATCCTGTACCTGCCTTCTCTCCATACCCCCTGATCCCTTTAGCCACAAAGGCCACATCTAACTCCCTCTTAAATATAGCTATTGGGGATGCAGTAAACCCAATCAATTGTTACAACAATTCAATAGTTTCATGGCTGCCATTACAGATGCCATCTATTAAATCCCAATTTATTAAATCAGCCAAATTTAAATCATCCATCTGCCATGTTGGGATTTGAACGCCTGTCTCCAGATGAGCAGAGATATGGTGGCACGGTGGCACAGTGGTAGAGCTATTGCCTTAGAGCTACAGCGGTAGAGCTAATGCCAGAGACCTGGGTTCAATCCCGGCTGCGGGTGCTTGTCTGTATACGGAGTTTGTACTTTGTCCCCGTGACTTGCGTGGGTTTTCTCTGAGATCTTCGGTTTGTTTCCCCTTCTCCAAAGACGTCCAGGTTTGCAAGTTAATTGGCTTGCCGTAAATGTAAAATTGTCCCTGGTATGTGTGGGGGTCGCTGGTCGGTGCAGACTCGGTGGGACGAGGGGCCGGTTTACACACTGTATTTCGAAAATTAAACTACACATAACCTCGGAGAATCTGTCAGCGTTTTTCTTCGCTCCGATCCTTTTGTGGGAAAGTGTGAAGGCTTTGGCATGTTTGGTGCTACATTTGGAATAACTGTACAAAAGAAAGTTGTAGCTGGTTTTATCATCAACCTTCAGGTAGAAGAGGAAATATTTTCTCCACCTTGTAAGATTCTCTAATATATTCCAACCTAGTCCAACAAATTGGTATGGGGTGTGCAATCATTTGAATGATTATGAATTCTGATATTCCTCATTCCCAGCATTGCAGACTGTGCAAATTCATTGTTAATGCTGCTGCCAGTTACTTCCCTGTGTTTATTCCTGATAACAATGTGGTGTAGTTTGAAAAACTTGTGTTTTTTTTTTTGTGTTTGTTCTCTCATCAAGGTGATGCATGACAGCAGTGCTAGAAAAGTCTTCTCCTGTGCAGGTGACAGCACCGTGCTCTTTCAAGTAACTCTGCGGGTAGATACAACGCGTGGTTTTGCATTATCCTGACAAACTATCTCGGAAATTGGAGCTTCCCCCTGCAACTGTTCACCGTTGAAGTTCAGGTTGTGAGCAGTAATTGTTGCTTTAAAGCTGTCACCCCCTTGAGGATGGTGGCACGCGATTAACCGCTCTCTGGACTGCCGCCATGTTTGGAAGATGTTCCAGCAGAGGCCAGTCAGTGAGGAACCCTCGAGTCTAATACACGGAGTTCGTCTGATCTCCTTTTCTCTGCGTTAGGCAGTACAGCCTGCACCAGATTCCGTGAGGGACAAAGGACCATCTAAGCGCACTGACTTTGCACTGGGAAACGAGGATGGCAAGACGAAAAATCGCAGCCAACAGAAAACGAAGAGGTTATCACGGACGTCACGTTTCTACATATCTATGCTAGTAGCGTGTCTGAAAACCTTGCAATTAATTCAATCAAGTCCAATGTGTGAATACAAACGAAAGCCCATTTACTGTCTAACTGGAAGACAGTATGAAATGTCAGTCCAGGAACAGACTGCTTATCGTGGAAGTAATAGTAATTATGTTATCGAAACATATAAGATTATTAAGGGTTTGGACACACCAGAGGCAGGAAACATGTTCCCGATGTTGGGGGAGTCCAGAACCAGGACTGTTTAAGAATAAGGGGTAAGCCATTCAGAACGGAGATGAGGAGACACTTTTCCACACACAGAGAGTTGTGAGTCTGTGGAATTCTCTGCCTCAGAGGGCGGTGGATGCCGGTTCGCTGGATACTTTCAATGGAGAGCTAGATAGGGCCCTTGAAGATAGCGGAGTCCGGGGATATAGGGAGAAGGCAGGAACGGGGTACTGATTGGGGATGGTCAGCCCTGATCCCATTGAATGGCGATGCTGGCTCGAAGGGCCAAATGGCCTACTCCTGCACCTATTTTCTATGTTTCTATGAATGGGAAGGAACGTAGAAAGAAACTGCGGATGCTGGTTTAAATCAAAGATAGACAAAAAATGCTGTTGTAACTCTTGGACAGGCAGTATCTCTGGAGAAAAAGGAATGTGTAATGTTTCAGGTCTGAAGAAGGGTCTGGAAACGAAACGTCGCCCATTCCTTCTCTCCAGAAATGCTGCTTGTCCCACTGAGTTACTCCAGCATTTTGTGTCTATCTTGTAGAATGAGAGGCTGTTTGCCAAAATGCTGAGTATGATCTAGAAATGCAGATACATAGTTCATTGAAAGTGGGATCACAAGTGGGCAGGGTGGTCAAAAAAGGCTTTTGGCAGTCAGAGCATTGAGTAAAGAAGATAGACACAAAAAAGCTGGAGTAACTCAGCAGTAGAGGCAGTATCTCTGGAGAGAAGGAATGGGCGATGTTTCGGGTCGAGACCCTTCTTCAGATAATCATGTTACAGTCGCATAAGATGTTGGTGAGGCCACATTTAGAGTATTGTGTTCAATTTCAGTCACCATTTTATCGGAAAGATGTTGCCAAGCTGGAAAGGGTACAGAGAAGATTTACGAGGATGTTCCTAGGACTCGAGGGCCTAAGCTATAGGCAGAGGTTGAGCAGGCTATGGAGTGTAGGAGAATGAGGGGTGGTTAAATCATGAGGGGAATAGAGGAATCTGAGGGGTAACGTGGTGAGTGGATGGAACGAGTTGCCAGCGAAGGTCCTTGGGGCTAGAACAATCGCAACATTTAAGAACTATTTAGACAGGTGCATGGATAGGATACGTTGAGAGGGATATGAGTCAAATTCAGGCTAAAGACCTGTGACTGGTGGTGTGCCTCAGGGTTCAGTGCTGGGCCCATTACTGTTTGTCATCTACATCAAGCTGCTCCAAGCTGATCAAAAAGGCGCAGCAGCGCCTTTACTTCCTGAGGAGGCTCAAAAAAGCCCACCTGTCCCCCCAGATCCTGACCAACTTTTACCTCTGTACCATGGAAAGCATCCTGACCACCTGCTTTACAGTCTGGTACAGCAGTTGCACCGTAGCAGACAGGAAGGCACTACAACGGGTGGTGAAAACCGCCCAGCACATCATCGGTGCCCCGCTCCCTGCCATGGATGCCCTCCACCGAAAACGGTGTCTGAGACGGGCCGGGAAGATCATCAAGGACCCCTCCCACCCTAACCATGGACTGTTTGCCCTCCTAACATCAGGGAGGCGGTACAGGAGCCACAGGTCCCGCACGAGTAGGATGAGGAACAGCTTCTACAACAACACCATCACACTGCTGAACTCAGAGTCCCGCCGATAGATTTCTCCAGTCTCTCCGTCCACATTGTCTGCATTCTGCATTTATTTCTATATTTCTATTACTACGAACTGACGCTAAACTGCATTTCGTTGTACCCATACTTGTATCTGTGCAATGACATTAAAGTTGAATTGAATTGAATCAATGATTTGGACGAGAACATACGTAACAAGATTAGTAAGTTTGCTGACAATGCAAAAGTGGGTGCTTTTGCAGACAGTGAAGATGGTTGTGAAAAACTACAGCGGGATCTTAATCGGTCTTAAACAATATATACTGTAGCAAGCCAAAGTACAGCAGTCATTGTACCAAAGGGAAATAATTACAGTGAGAAAAGATAGAAGGGAGTTTTACACAACATGGTGGAGGATGGGCAATGTGAGGAACATATTTTAAGTAGCACAAATACCTCCGGCGATGATACATGAAAAAATTCAGCATTATCAATATTAACGATTAATACGCTGCAGGCTTCACCGTGGGAAAGGACATAAAATATCAAATGTTTTAAGAAGGATCCATTAGCAAGAAGCTCAAGTATTCAGGTGAGACCTGAAAATACCAGAGCAATAACAATGTGCTCTCCTCCGTTAAGGCAAGGCTACTGATTGAGATGGCTGATGAAGCACAGAAATCATTCCTATGGTGAGGTCAGTTAGATTTAAGGAAAAATAGTCACAACCATGATTTAAAAAACTATTAATTATGCAGATATATTTAAGATTGTGTGCAACGTTATTAAAAAAGGTAATTTCATAGTTATATTGAACCAATTGTGAAACGGATACATTGGAAAACTAAACTGGTGTGAGAATTGTGGACGCAGCCTAGACCACAACACAAACCAACCAGGTTTTGACCCGAAGCGTCACCTATTCCTTCTCTCCAGAGATGCTGCCTGACCCGCTGAGTTACTCCAGCATTTTGTGTCTACCTTCAGTGTAACCAGCATCTGCAGTTCCTTCCTACACTGAAGAAGAAGACGTTTTCTGAAATGAATCCTAAAGGGCCTGTCCCACTTTCACGACCTAGTTCACGACCTTTTGTAATCGTGGACATTTTACATCAGGCTAGAAAAAACGCCGTGACCTACTAGATGCCACGAGTACCTACGACTAGCATCACGACCTGCTACAACCTACCTACGACCTCCTACGACCTCCTACGACCTCGTGACGACCATGCTGTCAGTTTGAGTCAAGGGCAAACTCGGCAGAGGTCCTGAATTAGGTCATGAAAGTGGGACAAGCCCTTAAGTTGTTTTTATAAATAACTTTTACAATATACCCTAAGTATATTGATGATAGTCAAGATGATCTAACATTGTCTCAGTCATGGATGTGACTGCAAGGACATTTGGTGAATCTGCAAATTCTGCTATGATCTCACAGTGAGCGCAGGAATCCTTGTCTAAGTTACATTTCTTAAATTGTAAATGTAAAAAAAAATGGAGAACACCATGGTACCAGTAATATTCTTTATAAAAAAATGTTGCCTTTTGGACTGTCACCCGATCAGGATTGTGCCATGTAACTAATTGGTCTTTGGGATGCACCAATGTATTTAGAAAGTTTTAAGGGAAGCCTATCAAGTTTCCTTGAATAAACAATAGACCCTTTGAGTATCTTACATTTCACATCTCATGAGGATATTCCATTTCTTCAAGGATGCCTTGGGAATATCCTTGAATTAGTTCCTCAGTTCTTCTTAGAGTATCACTTGCTGTGAAGCTCAGATTGGAGTATTTGTTTCAGAAGACATGCAGGCAATGTGGAGCATTGATGCTGGGGGCAGTGGCCTAGGAGAAGCTGGTTATGTCGGTTATCCCACCCAGTCACCGGAGTTGGATGATTTTCTGAGACCACGTTGGTGCTGCCTCCTCTCTGCACCAGAGTTAATCAGGAACCTCCAGCAAGTCAACCATCGAAAGCATCTACATGAGGTGCTACATCAAGAAGGCATCAACCATCAAGGATCCCCCATCTTCTGGGCAAGGCCCTCTTCTCATTGCTACCATGGAGCAGGAGGTACAGAAGCCTGAAGTCACGCACCATCAGGTTCAGGAACAGCTACTTTCCTACAACCATCAAGTCCTTGAACCGAACTGCACAACCCTAGCCCAACCTCGACAAAGGAACACTACAAACCACCTGTTTCACTACCGTAGTGTCATAGAGCATGGAAACAAGGCCCTTGGCCCAACTTGGCCATGTCGCCCCTTCTACACTAATCTCACTTGTCTGCATTTGCCGCATATCTCTAAAAATCTTTCCTATCCATGTACATGTCTAAATGTCAAATATACCATCGATATGTTTTTTTCTTATTAAGTTCTTGCAGTAATATCTTGACCTCTTGCACAGTCTTAGGGCCTGTCCCACTTGCCGATTTTCTAGGCAACTGCCGAAAAGCTGGCGACAGCCCATGTCATCCTGGGGCCAACCTATGACAGCACCTACATCAGGGGAAGTCAAGCTGCGCTCATTGGCGTCAAACCCACTATCGCCGAAAAATTTTCATCATGTTGAAAATTTAATGGCAACCTGAAAGACCCTGCGACTTTTTGCGCGAGTGAGGAGACCCGGCGACCACCGGCGAACATGTGGCGACAAATTAGTTGCCTATAGTAGCCTAAAAAAATGCCTAAGTGGGCCAATCCCATTAGTTATAGAAATGTTATGTGATTTATGTATAATTTATAGATAATTTGGTTTTATTCGTTATCTTAGTCTCTGTGCCTGTGGTGCGGCTGAAAGTGAGGTTTTTCATTGTACCTGTACATCACGGCGGATGTGCCAATGATAATAAACTCAACTTGACATGGCTTAACTTTCCAGGCTTGAACAATGTTATCCTCAATTGTCCAAAGGCCTTGCTGGTCCACTGGCACCCATGGTGAACCTGTATACTCAACATTTGTCTTTACAACATGTGTAGGATGGAACTGCAGATGCTGGTTTACACCAAAGATAGACATCCTTCTCCCCAGAGATGCTGCCTGTCCCGTTGAGTTACTCCAGCATTTTGTGTCTATCTTTGCTCTGACAGAGATGTGGCTCGAAGTGTATGTTTCACTTCGTTGCCAGCTAAATCTTTAATCTCTTCAAAAGCCACACCAACAATTTTTTATTTTTTTTGTATTAATTAATTTGCCCACAGTGGGAGGGGTTGATGCAAAATGGTTAATGCCCCTGAACTGAATAGCTTATTAGTCCATTTCAAAGTTGGGGTTATGAGTCAGTTATGCAACATATGGACCAGACAGTGATAAAGTTGACAGATGCCCTTCCCCAAAGGGCTTTATAGTAAACCAGATGGTTTTTTCCAAAAATGCCACAGTTTAATGGTCACTATCACTGATATTAGCTTTTTATTCAAGATTCATTAAAAATATTTATTGAAACCAGCTGTTGTAAAAAAGGATCTAAACTTGCTTCCCATGATCAACAGTCCACATAGCTGGAAAACAAGTCCAGTGACCTTAACAACGCATTGAAAGAAAACCTGTGCTGACAGTAACACACTTACCAGAGCACGCCTGCTTTACTCCGCAACTTCTACAGCAAGAATCCTCTGGGGCTCTAAATTTATTTTCCTCTGTAAATCACTTGGTGATACAAATTTAGATGTGAATCATTTAAGGCCATTATTATTTAAGACCATTATTATTGGTTGTTCTGTGAGCAGCAATAAATCGCAGGAAATAACTGCGAGAAGAACATATTGAGAATTTACATGTTCAAAAGAGAGTGGATGTCGAGAGGATGTTTCCACTAGGGCGAGCGTCCAGGGCAAGAGGTCATAGCCTCAGAATTAAAGGACATTCCTTTAGGAAGAGGATGAGGAGGAATTTCTTCAGTCAGACGGTGGTGAATCTGTGGAATTCATTGCCACAGAAGGCTGTGGAGGCCAAGTCGATAGATATTTTTAAGGCGGAGATTGATACATTCTTGATAGTACGGGTGTCAGTGGTTATGGGGAGAAGGCAGGAGAATGGGGTTAGATGGGCGAGATAGGTCAGCCATGATTGAATGGCAGAGTTGACTCGATTGGCCGAATGGCATAATTCTGCTCCTATCACTTATGAATATATGAAAATATAGTGAATAGATCCAAAGAACAAAAATGTAAATGATTATTACAAAAGCACGGTTTCTCTGAACGCGGTTCAACTGATGTCATTTACAGAAGGCTGCAATGGCTAAAGTATTCATATCATCCATTGTGGTTTAATTAGTGCTCTGGGTGATATCATTGTGAAATCCATTGAGTCATGCACTATGTTTTCACTGCAAAGTAGCTTTGTAGCTACTTTTTAGTCGGTTTGATCCTGTACTTTAATCCATTTGAGCGGAGAGAATGGAATTATTTTCCATTCGTCGATGTATGGGTTAATTCCTCCTGAAAATCGAATCCAACTTGCTTGCAAACACTCGCCTTTAACGTAATTAAAAACATCAAATATTCTTTGTTTCAAACTGCAGATGCTGAAAAACTAAAATAAAAAACACTGGGAACACTTTTCAGTTCAAACATATCTGAAGAAGGGTCTCGACCCGAAACGTCGCCCATCTCCTTCGCTCCTTAGATGCTGCTGCACCCGCTGAGTTTCTCCAGCATTTTGTGTAACCATCTACAATGATAACTCCGTTTTTCTTTCACCGCCAGTGCAGCCTGGCCAGTTGCACCTTTGCTACAGATCAGAGGTGGACACAAATTGCTGGAGTAACTCAGCGGGTCAGGCAGCCTCTCTAGGGAAGAGGAGTAGATGACGTTTCGGGTCGGAACCCTTCTTTGGACCGGATCACAGATTACAGACTGGAATACAGAGCAGATCTGCGTTTCACAGCATTTACATGTCTATTTGTTTCTTCTCTCGATAAACTACTTTCATTCACCCATCAATGAATCGGCTTCAGATAAGCAAGATTGGAGCCAGGCAGAATTCACTATTGTAGCAATCCTGACTCCACTAAGAACTTCACTTTGTCCGAAGACAAGACACAAAAAGTTGTAGTAACTCAGCGGGACAGGCAGCATCCCTGGAGAGAAGGAATGGATAACGTTCGAGGCTGCATCTCTAAAGGGCTTCTTCAGGGCTGTATCTCTAAACTAACTTAAACTAAACTAAACTGAAGTGCTGGAGGAATTCAGCAGGTCATGCATCATCTGTGCAGTGAAGTGGGCAGTCGATGCTTTGGATGGAGACCCTTCAGAAGTCTCAGAAGTCTGAAGAAGGCTCTCGACCTGAAACGTCACCCATTCCTTCGCTCCAGAGATGCTGCCTGTCCTGCAGAGTTACTCCAGTGTTTTGTGTCTATCCAGGGTGAGAATGAGATTGAAGAACAAGACAGTAGTATAAATCACACAGTGGGAACTCACAGAACTTATATCAAGAAGGGCAAGAAAACCTCTTGAAGAAACAGGCATAAACTGCTTGGGATAGTCCCTGCCTCAACTACCTAATCTGGCAGCTTGTTCCATACATCCACCACCCTTTGTGTGAAAAAGTCACCCCTCAGATTCCTATTAAATCTTCAAGATTCAAGATTCAAGATTCAAGAGAGTTTATTGTCATGTGGCCCAGATAGGACAATTAAATACTTGCTTTGCTTCAGCACAACAGAATATGGTAGGCATGAAATAGCCAGATGGTTCTGGGGAAGAAGCTGCTCCTGAAACTGGATATTACAGTTTTCAGGATCCTGTACCTTCTTTCCAATTGCAGGGGTGAAATGATAGTGTGGCCAGGGTGGTATGAGTCTTTGCCTGGTTGAGACAGCGACTATTATGGATCCCTTCAATGGTGGGGAGGTCAGTACCCTTGATGGACTGGGCAATGTTCACCACTTTTTGCAATCGTCTTCGTTCCTGGGCATTTGCGTTGCTGAATCAGGCGTGATGCGACCAGTCAATATGGTCTCTACTGTACACCTGTAGGTTTTCAAGATAGTGTTTGTTGACATACCGAATCTCCTCAGTCATCTCTGGAAGTAAAGGCATTGATGGGCTTTCTTTGCGATTGCAGAATCATTAAATGTGTGAGTGATCAAGAGGCTAGAATTAGAGGAGGGCAGATATTTCAATTTCTCATAGTTCTGACAGCATAGAAGGCGGCTGTTTGGCCCATCAAGTCTATGCTGGCTTCCAGAGTGTATATCAGTCCATTCTTGCACTAGTTTCCATGAAAGCTGCTCTTTCTCAAGTCTCCACAAACAATTCTCAATTCCTCTACTACCCTCCTACTCTGAGGTAACTTGCAGTGCACAATTAACCTTCTAATGTGCACATCTTTGTGGCAACATTTCCCTTTAGCAGAGTCCCAAGTTACTTTACAGTAGTTATTAAACAAATACATCTTATTGGACCACATGAAAAAGTAATTGCCAGTTAATAGTTTCATTAAAGAGGTAAGTAATAAGCAGTCAAGAACATATATCATGAGACAATGGGAATTTGAATTGTTACAAGTGAAAGTTATAAAGTTGTCTGGTTTGGCAGTAATACATTTGTTTTGATGTTGGCCATTTTCACAAAGTCATAAATGATAGGAGCAGAATTAGGCCAATCGGCCCACCAGGCCTACTCCACCATTCAATCAGGGCTGATCTATCTTTCCCTCTCAACCCCATTCTCCTGTCTTCTCCCTATAACCCCTGACACCCGTACTAATTAAAAAGTTCCAGAGAAGTACGTTTGGAAAAGTGCTATGCGAGGGTGTGTTCTACAGAACAAACTTTAATCTACTTACTGTTTAGGTCTGCTATTTGTTTTTTACAATGAAAGCCAACAAATAAACTTTCTAGCCGTGTTCTGCATATTTGCTAGAGGAAAGGAATCTACATGGAATTCTTCCATGATCTTTGGAATTGCCATGATACTTATTGTTTATTTATTGTGTATATTTATTGTGTATTTATTCTGTTTATTTATTGTGTATATATAGTCTATGGTCTATAGACACACTGAACTTTTATCTTCCGTTTTGTATTATGCTTACATATTCTGTGCTGCAGCAAGTAAAAATTTAATTGTCCTACATGACAATAAAACTCGCCAGAATCTTGACTTGATACTTCCCCGTGTTCCCAATTTATAGTTTTAGATTTGCTTCTCGAATATTAGTGATACATCATGGATGCGGGCCATTCTGTCAACCGAGAGACCGTGCTGAGCAGCGATGATCCCGTACACAAGCACTAGATGCATAGAGTCTCTTGCCCAGACTAGGTGAATCGAGGACCAGAGGACATAGGTTTAAGGTGAAGGGGAAAAGATTTAATAGGAATCTGAGGGATGACTTTTTCACACAAAGGGTGGTGGATGTATGGAACAAGCTGCCAGATTAGGTAGTTGAGGCAGGGACTATCCCAAGCAGTTACAAAGGACAAAGGACAAAGGACATTTATTGTCACATACACCAAGTGGTGTAGTGAAATTTGACTTGCCATGCAGCACCCAGATAAAGATAAGACACAACACTAAAGAATTAACAATGAACATAAAAACATCCCCCCACAATGGTTCCCATTATGAGGGAAGGCACAAAGTCCAGTCCCATCCCCATGTCCACCCATAGTCGGGCCTATTGAGGCCTCTGCAATCGGACAGGTAAATGGATAGGACAGGTTTGGAGGGATGTGGACCAAATGCTGGCAGGCAGGACCAGTGTAGCTGGGAGATGTTGGCCGGTGTGGGCAAGTTGGGCTGAAGGGCCTGTTCCACACTGTATCACTCTGTGACTCTATCCTACACACTTACCCCTGACACCTGTACTCATCGAATTTATAGTTTGATATATTTCCTGGTAACACTGTGTCTGCCATTGAGTTGGAGTTGGGACTCAACACAGTCAATTCACTTAGAAACATAAAGTCTACTCAAAGAAAAGAGGAAACAGTAACTCCAGCGTCTTCTGCCAATAAAAACAAGGGAATTTCTCCAGTAAAAAGCTGTGAGCAGAGATAATTCCATATCAATTATGTGCATAAAATCAATCATTATAATTTACAGCACCAAGCTTGATGGGCAGGAAAAATACCCAATCACTTCCAATCTGCATTTTCATTACATGCTGCTTTTATATTCTCGGAAACAGAACTACTTCATATTTTGTAAAGAACTTTTAAGTGACATTTACAGTGGGGAGACTTTAGTAGTTAATGAATATCGAGGTGTTAAACTGAGCCATTGAGTTGAGCAATGAACAGATTAACATTTGCAAAGGTGAGGATGAAGCCATTATTCTGCTCCTTAATTATGCATAGTGTGTATGGACTGCAAAGCTATACACTTAAATGGAAATTAGCCTGACTGTCATACACTTAGGTGAAATGGATCGCCAACACCGAAAATGGAAGTGGTCTACCCTTTGGCAACTGTATACACTTACAGGACTTAAACTTTACTGCCAATGCTCATGGCTTCATGAAATACAGTTCAGCTCAACCGATGGATACGTTTTAAAAGCTTTCATACCTTAGAGGCATAGAGTCATGCAGCAAGGAAAATGGCCCTTCAGCCCAACTCATTTATGCCCACTCTAGAGAGTAGTGCCGAACTGCTATCCACCTCTTTGGTGACCCTCGGACTATCCTTGATCGGACTTTTGTTTAAGAAAGAACTGCAGATGCTGGTAAATTAAAGGTAGACACAAAATGCTTGAGTAAGTCAGCGGGTGAGGCAGCAACTATGGAGAGAAGGAATTGGCGACATTTCGGGTTGAGACCCTTCTTCAGACTTTGCTGGCTTTACCTTGCACTAAATGTAATTCCCTTATTACGTAACTACATGCTGTAAATGGCTTGATTGTAATAATGCATTGTCTTTCTGCTGACTGGATAACACAGAACAAAAGCTTTTCACTGTACCTCAGTACATGTGACAATAATGTCTAAGTTAATTCTATTTGCCCATGTTTGGCCCATATCCTTTCAAACCTTAGATAGCCACACAATGCTGGAGTGACTCAGCGGGCCAGGTAGTGTCTTTCATCTTGAGAAAAGGAATAGGTGATGTTTCGGGTCGAGACCCTTCATCAGATTCCCTTCAAATCTTTCCTGTATATGGATAGGAAAGGCTAGAGGGTGATATGAGCCAAACAAGGGTAGGTGGGATTAGTTTAGATTGGGCGTCTTGGTTGGCATGGGCAAGTTGGCCCAAAGGGCCTGTTTCCATGCTGTGTGACTCTAGGACTCTATACATGTACATGTCCAAGTGTTTTTTCAAATGCTGTTATGGTATCTGCCTAAAATACCTCCTCCGGAAACTCGTTCCATACACCCAACACCCGCTGTGTGGGAAAAAGTTGTCCCTCAGGTTCGTACAAAAAGTTTAACCCCTCTCACCTTAAACCTGCAGACTCTGGTTTTTGATGTCCCCTCCCCCAGCACATTCACCCTATCTATTCCAAATCTTTACTCACAGAATGCAGAACGGGCAGCTTTCTGTTTGGCTTTTCATTCGGAAAAGGTAATTGCTATTTCCAAGTCCCTCAACAAGTATCCTTTCGCCTTGAATGCTGCAGGTTCATCAGCATGCAGAGCAGAACCTTCCTGCTACCTGATGCTAAACTGTGATTAAGGATAAAGAGCAAGTGCACCGTATGCATTTCACTCAAGGAATTTCACTCAAATCTGTAATTTCTCTTGTTCTCCTCTGAGAAATTAGCGATTCCGTTCGCCGCATAAATTTTCAGGTTCTTGGTAGCGCGACACCCTGGGTGTTGAATTTTTTATGAACAAAAATCATGTAATAATTGTTGAACAGATGTATCTGTTGGGAAGTGCAGCAGGACAGACCTCATGAAACCTGTACTTATTAATTTAACCCTGCCAATGTCACACAGCAGTGCTTTGCAGTCTGCATTTTGCGGAGCGTTGCATTCTACTCCAGGAGAAAGCAACAATCACATCCCAAGCAAGATTCAAATCTAGACCTTAGATTCCAACTCGCTTCCTCTCCCCTCCCATTAACACTGAGCCAGGCAGAAGATTTAAAGTATTGGAGCAGTGCACCTTTCCCCTATTAATTATATTTTTGGATCCCTGCTAACTGAATAATCATTCCCTTGCAGTGAGTGTGTTTTATAAATTATAATGTAATTATATCAAATGAATTATTTTTGAATGTAAACGCCGGCTGAGAGATATTTTAGAATTGCTTTTATTATATCTGGGAACAGAGAAGGGAGGAAGAGTTCCACACAACTGATTGCTCGGAGACTGGATTGTAATATCTTCTAAGGCCAGTGTATTACAGTTGCCATTCAATTCTGCGTCACTTTCTGCATCTTATGAATTCAATGGTATTGTCTCCCTTCAATCCCAATCAGCTTTGACAAAAACCACAGTCCACTCCTGTGCGCTCCCAGCATCTTCTTATTAAATGCAGATGTAAAACATGTCAATTCTTCAGCCCGAACAGAAAAAAAGAGCCAGATTTTTGAAAAACATTGCACACTCGGCAACTGCCTTTCAAGAAAACAAAAACAAGTGCGCCGGTGCAAAATGAAAGTTTCCTTTCGCTTTTCAGTTCAGTTTTATTTTATTGTCACGTGTACCGAGGTACAGTGAAAAGCTTGTGTTGCGTGCTATCCAGTCAGCGGAAAGACAATACGTGATTACAATCGAGCCATTTACAGTGTATAGATACATGATGAGGGAATGACGTTTAGTGCAAGGTAAAGCCAACAGGGCTAGAAATGGAGGAACGGTTCTGCAGCCAGGCAGCATCTGTGGAAAGTATGGAAACAGGCCCAACGGCCTGAATCCACGCCGACCAGTGATCACCCCATACACTAGGTCTATCCGACACACTAGGGGACAATTTACAGGAGCCATTTAACCTGCAAACCCGCACGGCTTTGGGATGTGAGGGAAACCGGAGCACTCGTTGAAAAAATAACATGGTCACAGGGAGAACGTACAAGCTCCGTGCAGACAAGCACCCATAGTCAGGATCGAACCCGGGTCTCTGGCACTGGAAGGCAGCAACTCTACCACTGCGCCACCATGCTGCCCTTGTTGAGTGATAATTTTTCAGAATTTGAATTTATTCGCATTCATGGCATCACAACTTCCCAACGTTAAAGGCACTAAAATTACTTTGGAGGCAACAACGTTTTATTTTTAAGAGTAGACATTGTTGCAATGTTGTAAACACAGCAACCAATTTGCAAGCAGTAAGGTCCCACAGAAAATAGATGACAATCAGTATAAATGAGGATGTTCAGGGGGGTAAATACCAGGGAAAAAATGTATCTTCTTTGCAAAGTGCGATGCGATCTCTCACATTGTCCTAGGCGATAGTTAACATCTCACCAGAAAGATATCACCTCTGGCAATTCAATGCTGCACTGAAATATAAGCTTAATTGGAATTCTAGTAAGGCACTATTTCAATACCGATGATGTAATCTTCAGTGTCGCTAAAATATATATACTGGGTGGAAAGGTGAGTATAGTCAGTTGCATCTTATTGGGATGCATCCCAACTTGGTTTGGCAACAGCTTTGCCCTAAGAACTCAATAAATTGCAGAGTTGTGGATGCAGCCCAATCCATTGTGCAAACCACTCTTCATCTCATCCTCTCCATCCAGACATCAGCCTTGAGAAGTCAACTTAATCAAGGACCAAGTACACCCCGGTCATCTTCTCCTCTCCCCTCTCCCTCCAGACAGAAGGTGCAAAAGTATCTTCCCTGCTGTTATCCAGGCTATTGAACAATCCTCTCATCAGCTTAGGGTGAGTCTAGTTTAGTGATACAGTGTGGAAACAGGCCTTGCAGCCCACTGAGCCCACTGAGTCAAACAATGATCACCCACACATTAGTTCTGTCCTACACACTTAGGGACAATTTTACAGAACCCAATTAACCTACAAACCTGTACGTCTTTGGAATGCATGTGGAAGTCGGCGCGCCCATATAAAACCCACGCGGTCACAAGGAGAATGTACAAACTCCGTACAGACAGCACCCGTAGTCAGGGTCTCTGGCGCTGTCAGGCAGCAGCTCTATCGCTGCGCCACTGTGCTGTCCCATTTCCTATCCCAATCTCCAAATCTACAAGGATGAGGGGATATCTTATAGAAGCGTGTAAAATTATAAAAGGACTGGACAAGCTAGATGCAGGAAAAATGTTCCCAATGTTGGGCGAGTCCAGAGCCAGGGGCCACAGTCTTAGAATAAAGGGGAAGCCATTTAAGACTAAGGTGAGAAAAAAACTTTTTTACCCAGAGAGTTGTGAATTTGTGGAATTCCCTGCCACAGAGGGCAGTGGTGGCCACATCACTGGATGGATTTAAGAGAGAGTTGGATAGAGCTCTAGGGGCTAGTGGAGTCAAGGGATATGGGGAGAAGGCAGGCACGGGTTATTGATTGGGGATGATCAGCCATGATCACAATGAAGGGCCGAATGGCCTCCTCCTGCACCTATGTTCTATGTTTCTATGTTACATCACTGTGGCCCTTGTACTCAATGTAATGTACAGCAATTTCCTGTGGCTGTAATACTACAGTATATTCTGTCGAGGCACAAAAAGCTGGAGTAACTCAACGGGTCAGGCAGCATCTCTGGAGAAAAGGTATGGGTGATGTTTCGGGTCAAGAATCTTCTTCAGACTGAATGTTCCCCTATGGCCTCTACCTTTTCTTGATCTTCGTTACTCTTTGCATATTTTTCATACATTTGTTCTATATCTCTGTATCACCGTCTATATCTCGTTATCTCGTCTATATCTCCCCTGGCTCTCAGACTGAAGAAGGGTCGCGACTCGAAATGTCACCCATTCCTTCTCTCCAGAGATGCTGCCTGGCCCGCTGAATTACTCCAGCTCTTCGTGTCTATCTACAGAATATAGCATCGAGTCGAGACCCTTCTTCAGACTGAGAGTCAAGGGAAAAGGAAACAAGAGACATTGACGGTGATGTAGAGAGATATAGAACAAATGAATGAAAGATATGCAAAAGAAAATAACGAAAATAAAGAAAAAACAGGGCATTGTCAGCTGTGGCCTAAGTGAGAATGTGCTCAGACAATGAGACTCAACAAGACAACATTGAAGCTGGTATGATTTGGGTGGGGGTGGGATGCAGAGAGAGGGCATGCAAGGCTTACTTGAAGTTAGATAAATCAATATCATATCACTGGGTGGAAAGCTGCCCAAGAGAAATATGAGATGCTGTTCCTCCAATTTGCAGTTAGCCTCAATCTGACAATCGAGGAGGCCCAGGACAGAAAGGTCAGTGTGGGAATGGGAAGGGGAATTAAAGTGTTTGGCAACCAGGAGATCAGGTAGGTTCAGGCGGACTGACATGGTGGCGCTGCGGTAGAGTTGCTGCCTCCCGGATTCGAACCTGACTACGGGGGCTGTCTGTATGGAGTTTGTATGTTCTCCCGGTGACTTACGCGGGTTTTTTTCCGGGAAGTTGCGGCTTCCTCCCACACTCCAAATAACTTACAGGTTTGTAGGTTAATTGGTTAGGTCCAAATGTAAATTGTCACCAGCGTGTGGGGGATAGTGTCAATGTGCGGGGATCGCTGGTCGGCACGGACTCGGTGGGCCGAAGGGCCTGTTTCCGTATCTCCAAACTAAGCTGAACTATTGCCTACGACAGCTGCAAGTGGGAGCACTTTGCCTCCACCGCCGTAGAAGGTGGATTCAGGTTTTATTTTCAGCATTTACTGTCGTGAGCCCTGTTGAGTTTTAACACTAATTAAAAGTTTGGCATAGGAGGGAATGCACCTTTTAGCTAGAAGCTGATAATTAAAAATTTCACCCACTGCATTCATTCATGGAATAGAAAGCACACGTTCATTGCACCTTTCACCACCATGCAGTTATATTTAGGCAGGAATAGAAAGCACCCTCATTGACATTATACTACTTCTCTTTTGCCTTGTCTTAGTTTGTTTTGTTTTCTTTCATCAATGGAATTAACTCAAGGTTGAGTAACATCGTGCGAATCAAAGCCTTGCTGGATGACAACGTGACTTTAAGGTTATTGCTAATTTGGGGACAGATGTACTGGTGTTGGGAGAATTTAGAAGATGCAGCATCGAGCTTAGTTTAGTTTAGTTTAGAGATATCGCGCGGAAATAGGCCCTTCGGCCCACCGAGTGGCGCCGACCAGCGATACCCGCACATTAACACTATGCTACGCACACAAACGCAATTTACAATTTTACCAAGTCAATAAGCCCTACAAGCCTGTACGCCTTTGGAGTGCGTGAGGAAACCGGAGCACCCGGAGGAAACTCACGCGGTCACGGGGAGAACGCACAAACTCCGTACCGACAGCACCCGTAGTCAGGATCGAACTGGGGTCATGGAAGAAAACTGTAGCAGGAACTGAAAGCCAGACATTCCCAGGGAGAGCATGCAAAGTTCATTTAGAGATAAGCAAGGGCAGAAGTTGAAGGCTGTCCTGGCCAGCAATGTCCAGTGGGTTGATAAAAACCACAAAACATTGTATTTATTAACAACTTCAACAAGGTGATGCGGATGAATCCTAAACAGGCTTTCTTGCATAGGCCATATACTCTTCATTTAAAATGCAGTAATACTCAAGGGAAGTTAATCTTGGTGTGGGAGGGATGGGACGTAATTTTGCTCCATTCTGTTATGGAAAAGTCTGTTAAACTATCTGGACACTGCGAGGCAGGGAGTTTTCCACAATGATGAAGAAAATCAGCCAAGCACATCTCCGATGCTAATGTCTCCTGAACAAAATGGAATGAAGTCACTATTTTCTTCGCGTGGAATGCAATTACCACTGTCACAGAGAGCTGCTGAATGTTGTATTTATTATGATTTCTGAATTTGGAATTTGCACTGCTCTTTCTGCTATTGCTCATCACAATGCTCCCTGCCTCTGATAAGCCTGTATGTGGGATGCAGGACTATGAGGTTATAATGGAGATTTTGGTTTCAATAAAGTGGACGGATTCAAAGGTGAGTCGAGAACTTGGGATGGAGGTTTTAAATTTTCAAGGAAAAGAAGCAAGGATAATGCGAGGATGCTTTGTCTCAAAGAGCAGTTAGTATCTGGAAATATGCTGGAGTAACTCAACGGGTCAGGCAGCATCTCTGGAGAAAAGGAATAGGTGATGCTTTGGGTCAAGACCTTGCTTCAGCCAGAGCAGGGTCTCAATCCGAAGGGTGCAAAGGGCCTCAATCTGAAACGTCACCTATTCCTTTTCTCCGGAAACGCTGCCTGACCCACTGAGTTACTCCATCATTTTGTATCTATCTTCGGAGTAAACCAGCGTCTGCAGTACCTTCCTACACAGTTAGTAAGTGGAATCCACTGACTCAAAGCTGGGGGAAATTGAATTGATCAGAGCATTCGAAAGGCCATTAGGTAGGCACTTGGCTGGGGATAATTGAGGGGCTCTGGGGATAAATAGGAGAGGTGAAGAGGTGGAATTCCTCAGAAAGGAGCTGGTATGCACATAATGGCTAATGGTCTCTTCACTATTCAATGATTCTGTGTCCTACATTGTTTTACAGCCATTCACTCTGTGAATTTGTGCACAGTGATTGGGAGTCATTGCATTTTGAAGCTCTGAAATTAGCCCCTCGGCCCACCATGTCCAAGTCAACCTTGTTACTATTAGTCCCATCTGTCTGCAACAGGTCCGTATTGTACTGTGGCCAACCTTGTGCACCCAATGGCCAGGGAGTGGAAATGTCATGTTGTCATGGATGGATGCAGAGGTGGAAAATGTAGAAAATGTTAAAACCTAAGAGAGGAAAGTGCATTTTAGTTTAGTTTAGTTTAGTTTAGTTTAGTTTAGTTTAAAAGGTGTTTGGGCATGTACTTTACTTTGGAGTCATCGAGTCACAGATTGATACAGTGCGGAAACAGGCCCTTCAGCCCAACTCAGCCAACAATGTCCCAGCTACCCTAGTCCCACTTGCCTGCGCTTGGTCCATAACACTCCAAACCAGTCCTATCCATGTACCTGTCCAACTGTTTCTGTTTAGAAACACAGACAGAGCGCGGAAACAGGCCCTTCAGCCCATCGAATCAGCAATCGCCGATCAGTGATCACCCACATACACCAGGGACAATTTACAATTTTACCAAAGCCAATTGCCCTGCAAGCCTGCATGTCTTTGGAGTGTGGGAGGAAGCCGGAGCACCTGGGGGAAACCCACACGGACACAGGGAGAACGTACAAACTCCGTTTGTCAGGATCGAGCCCGGGTTTCTGGCGCAGTAAGGCAGCAACTCTACCGCTGCGCCACCGTGCCGATGTAATTAGGCAGGAAAGGCAAAGAGGGATATGAGCACACTGAAAACAAATAGGATTCATGTAGACAGGCACCATAATCAACGTCATGAGTCAAAAGAACCCTTTTCTGTATTGTACGTTTCTAAAATGCTATGATCTGACGCCCACTTCCTGAGAATTATGTTTAAAAGTAATGACACATTTCAAGCCTGCAAATATCATTCTATTGAATTTCAGATGTGGCGCTTAACCACTACTAAACAACATGCTTAGTACCGACAATCCAGGGTGAATTTATAGTCAGGTTCGGTGGTCTGAAGAAGTGCCCCGACCCAAAACGCCACCTATCCATGTTCTCCAGAGATGCTGCCTGAACTGCTGAGTTACTCGAGCAGTTTGGTGTCTGAATTGCTAAACATATGTTTTAGAGTGCTACATGGGGTGGAGGATCGCAACCTTCACGTGGGCCGCCCTGTTTCGACTAATGCAATCAACTCGACGTGCACAAACGGAAGATCAAATAGAACAAGTTGTCCAACAACTTTAGGCTGTGCACGCCACACGAAAGAAGAAGAAGAAGATTGCTACATGTTAAAGCATTCATGATGTTGTAGAGAAGTTGCTGTTGTTAACAAGGAGTTTGTCTTCTCCGTGGCGTGTGCTGAGTTTATAAGTTCATAAGTTCATAAGTGTTATGAACAGAATTAGGCCATTTGGCCCATTAAGTCTATTCCGCCATTAAATCATGGCTGATCTATCACTCCCTCCTAACCCCATTCTCCTGCCTTCTCCCAAGAACCCCTGACGCCCGTTCTAATCAAGAATCTAGCAATTTCTGCCTTAAAAATAATATCCATTGACATGGCCTCCTCAGCCTTCTATGGCAATGAATTTCACAAATTCACCAACCTCTGACTAAAGAAATTCCTCCTTCCTAAAGGAATGTCCTTTAATTCTGAGGCTATGACCTCTGGTCCTAGACTCTCCCGCTAATGGAAACAACCTCTCCACATCCACTCTATCCAGGCCTTTCACTATACGGTAAGCTTCAATGAGGTCCCCCCCTCATCCTTCTAAACTTCAGCGAGTAGAGGCCCAGTGCCGTCAACTGCTCATCATATGTTAACCCACTCATTCATGAGAAGAATATTATTATTGAAATGAGTGCCAATTAACTTGGCAGCGAGAATATCTTTATATAATCCTTACCGATACAAAATTAATGGAGGGACAACTGCTTGACGAAGGAATAAATTGCATGTCTCAAAATCCATGCTCTTTTAATTAATGCCATAGCTGTCCAAGGCTCAAGGCCCAGAGCCGCATCTCCAAATTCAAACACAGTCAATATTTCTGTCACAGTCAATAATAGGGCGTCACGGTGGCGCAGCGGTGGAGATCTGCCTTACAGCGCCAGAGACCTGGGTTTGTTCCTGACTAGGAGTGCTGTCTGTGCAGAGTTCGTACTTCTCCCCGTGACCGCGTGGGTTTTCTCAGAGATTTTCAGTTCTCTGCCACACTCCAATGACGTCTAGGTATGCAGATAATTGGCATGGTATAACTGTAAATTGTCCCTGATATGTACAGGATGGCAGGATAGTGTTAACGTGCAGGGATCGCTGGTCAGTGCAGACTCGGGGGGCAAAAGGTTTCTAAACTAAAGTTAGTTTAGTTTACTAACCTGTATATGGATAGGTATATGGACGTGAAGGGAATGGAGGGGTATGGAGGGAATGGAGCAGGTAGATGGGACTAGGGGAAAACAAATGGTCGGCACGGACTGGAAGGACCGAGAGGGCCTGTTTCCGTGCTGTAATTATTATATGGTTATATGGTTATATGGTTAAACTGTATCTCTAAACTAAACTAAATTTCATGGGCCAATCATTACAAATAGTATAAATACAAAGCTCTAAATATACAATTTAACATTCATACAATTTTCTTTCACTACTTTAAATTTCTCCATTTCTTTCAATAACAACAATTCAGCTCCTCATTCACTCTAAGCTTGTAGTTCTCCATTAAAACCTGTTTTTTTGTGTGTCCTTTTCCCTGATGGCAGGCACAATTATTTTGTTTGATTTCTTTGCCATTTCATTACTCCGCAATATCATTTCTCCCGACGTGGTCTGTAAGGGACCAGCATTAACTATTAACTACACAACTACATTGCTTAGAATCTTTTATAGCCTGTTTCTTTTAAAATATGATTCACGCTAGATTATTCATTTTTTGGATCCTTCACTGCTGAAAAGGACACAGAGATTTCAGGATTTAGTTCAAGCACCGAGAAAGAAATGACAATATATATATGTTTGTAAAGGACACAAAGTGCTGGAGTAGCACGATGGGTCAAGCAGCATCTCTGGAGATTATGGATCAGGTGAGGTTTCGGGTCGGGATCCTTCTTCAGGCTGCTTGTGATGGGGAAGTACGCTGGAAGAGAGGAGAAGCAGGACAAAACATGGCAGGTAATTGTTAGATGCAGGCAAGGGGGGGGGGGGGGGGGGGGGGGGGGGGGTTTGATAGGCAGATGGTGGGAACAAAAGCCGGAGATTAGAACAAAAGGTATGAAACGATCGACTAAAGTGCTGCGAATTGTGAAGCCAGAGGAAGGAATGTTGAAGGAAGGGGAGGGGAGGAGAGAAGTAGGTGTAAGGCCAGGTGAGGCACAGGGAAGGGGAGGAAGAGAGAAAGGAGGGTGGAGGGTGGGTGGTTTGTGGGGGAGAAAGGGGAGGGGAGGGGGGGTTGTTAGAGGTTACCTAAAATTGGAGAATTCAATGCTCATACAGTACTGTCGGGTTGTAAGCTACCCAAGCCAAATATGAGATGCTCTCCCTCCAGTTTGCATGGGGCATCATTCTGGTAACTGGGAGATCTCGTAGGCCTTGGTGCCCGAGTGCAAATGTTCTGCGACATGTTCGCCGAGCGTACACTTGGTCTTGCCAATGTAGGGGAAACCACATGGGGTACATGTGCACCCGATGCACTGGAAGAGGTGCACACTTGGAAGGCCTGTTTCACTTGGAAGGCCTGCTAGGGTCCCTGTATGGAGGTGAGAGAAGAGGTATAGGGACTGATGTCACATCTCCTGCGGTTGCAGGGTGGGGTGTATCTACGGATGGGATTTTTTGGGCGGGAATTCTGTAATTTTTCCAATCCCACAGGATTACTGTTCTTTTCAGCCATATTTCAAATCTAATGTGATATTTCTCCTCTCTAAAAAAACAATGTGTGGAACGATGGCACAGCAGTAGAGTTGCTGCCTTACAGTGCCAGGACCTGGGTTCAATCCTGACTACGGGTGCTGTCTGTTTGGAGTTTGCATGTTTTCCCCATGACCTGAATGGGTTTTCTCTGAAATTACCAGTTTCCCGTGCAGGTTTGTAGGCTGATCGGCTTGGTAAAATGGTATATTGCCCCTGGTGAGTGTAGGACAGCATTAGTGTGCGGGGATCGCTGGTTGGCGCTGACTCTGTGGGCTGAAGGGCCTGTTTCCGTGTTGTATCTCTAATAGTAAAACTAAATGTTTGGACCTCTTTTTATTTTGGATTTTTGAGCATTTAATGGGTTGATGAGTATTGTAAATTATAGTATTTGGTAATTAGGCAGGACAGCTAAACGAGGTGAGGGGGTGGTGTAACATTATTAACAAGGAGGATGATCAGTACAGTGATGAAGAATAATCTTACTTTGACAGATAATGATATAAATTGGAATTAGTATGGATCAGCTTAAACATGGGTATGTAACAGTGAAAAGATTACTGAGGGCACATACAGATCCTTTATAAACAGAGACAGTAGAGTTTATAATAGGTATAAGAAAATGGCAGATGAAATAGATAATTATCTATCTTCATGGAAGTGGACACACACCTGTGGACTTTAGTCTTTAGAGATACAGCGTAGAAACATGTCCTGTATGTCTTTGGCGTGTAGGAGGAAACCAGAGCACTCGGAGAAAACCCACGCAGTCACGGGGAGAACGTACGAACTCTGGACAGGCAGCACCCATAGTCAGGATCGAATCCAAGTCTCTGGCGCTGTAAGGCAGCAACTCTACCGCTGAGCCACTGCGCTGCCCTGCTTGATATATTAAAGAATTGAGGGTCCAATGAGAAAATGGGACAGAAGGAACTACGTATTAGTCATACAAGTTCAAGAAAAGATGTTTGGGCTTGAAAACTGATAAATGCCAAGGATCTGATCTTGAACGTCCCAGAGTTTTAACAGAGGTGGCTTTGGAGATGGTAGATGGTTTAGTCATTGCCCTAGATTCTGTGGACTCTGGAATTGTTTGCAGGGTTGCGAATGGGAGCCTACTCTTTGAGAAAAGAGGGAGAGGGAATATAGAAAATGTATCAACATTATCATCTAACTTCAGTGCTATAGAAAATGCTTGAATCTATCAGGAAAAATGAAACAATAGAACACCTTGAAAAAAATAATTGAATTGAGCAGAGTCAACAAGGATTTGTTCAAAACCATTTGTTTCTATTAGTTCTCTCAGAATGTGACAACTAGAGTAGATCAGGAGAACTCATTGATGTGATGCCTTTGCATTTTTGGAAAGCTTTCAAATCCCACACAGGATTGATCTAGCAGGGGCTGACGCAGACTCAAGTGAGTGCATGAACACCTTCTGTATACTAACTGTGTGTGTGTGTGTGTGTGTGTGTGTGTGTGTGTGTGTGTGTGTGTGTGTGTGTGTGTGTGTGTGTGTGTGTGTGTGTGTGTGTGTGTGTGTGTGCGCGCGCGCGTGTACATACATGTATTGCGTGTGCATGTGTGTGGTGTGTGTGCACGTATATGTGCATGTATGTGTGTGAATGTGTGGAAATGTACAAGTGAGTGTGTGTGTTTGTACATGTGCTTGCTAGCGTCTCTCTGCGTGTTTGCGTTTCATGAAGATTTCATCACCGCAAGTATTGTTGGATGCATGTAACAAACTGCAGGAGGAGGCAGTTGAGGCGGGACAATTGCAAAGTTTAAGAAGTAATTCAACAGGTACATGAATAGGACAGGTTTAGAGGGTTACGGGCCAAATAAACGTAAGTGGGACAAGCGTAGATGGGACATGTTGGTCGGTGTGGGCAAGTTGGGCCAACGGGCCTGTTTCCACACTGTATGACTCCATGACTCTAAGTGTAACATAAGTGTGCATCAGTTCCTTAGCCAAAGTCTAATGTCCTCAATGGGGTAGCGGTCAATTGAACAATCCCCACGTCATCAGCCCTATAGCTGTATCAAGAATATCTGTTCGATGGCTAGACTTGGCAAAATAGCAGAGGGGAAAAAGTCCATTAGACTATACTACATTCATTAAATGTCTTTAACAAGTATATTAATGTCAGGAAGGCTTTGCACTTGCAGCAGCAATATGCAAAGTGAAAATAATGTGAGACCATTTCTTAGCGTGACTGAAAGTGTTCTATTAACACTACGTTCCATCAGCAATGGGTTTCTTACACGTTGAAAAGAAGGGGTATTTTTATTCCTATAATATATCTGTCTATGGCAGTGAAATAAAGAGAGGTCAGTGGTGGTTCCTGACATACAACTGAAAGAGGCACACAAGCAGGGTGCCAAGGGCAAAGACAAAGGAAGAAACTGCTTTGGGATCAGGAATAGGAGTTTGCTTCCTGAGGTAGGAGAATGAGACTTGATATTGTCACAATGTTTGCTAAACATGCAGTGGCTCAGCAGTAGAGTTGCTGCCTTACAGCACCAGAGGCCCGGCTTGATCCTGAATACGGGTGCTAGTGTGTACAGAGTTTGTATGTTCTCTCTGTGTCCTGCGTGGGTTTTCTCCGGGATCTCTGGTTTCCACTCACAGCTTAAAGACGTACAGGTTTGTAGGTTAATTGGCTTGGTTTAATTGTAAAATAAAATTGTCCCTAGTCTGCGTAGTAGGATAGTGCTAGTGTGCGGGGATAGTTGGTCGTCGCGGACACGATGGGCCAAATGGCCTGGTACTACGCTTTATCTCTGAACTAAAATCGCTGTATCTCTAAACTAAACTAAACTAAACCAAACTAAACTAAACTAAACTAAAACAAAATAGTTCACATTTTGAAAAAAAGCATAAAACCTCACACAGACGAAGTATTGAAAGAACTGAGGGCAAGAAATGCAGTATGGTAATGAATGGGCATGGGAGTGTGTCCAATTGTTCCAGCGCACTCTGCTCAAAGTAGGGGATGACAAAGCAGACAATTACATACCAGTCTGTTTCAGATCAGCCTAGGGGAAAGCTTTTAGAAGCAATAATGTACGAGAAAATTAGCAGCCACTTGGACAAGTATGGACAAATAAAGCAAGGGCAAATCGTGTTTGACTAACTTGATTGAATTTCTTGTTAAGTTAACAGAGAGAGCAGATGAGACCAGTGCAGTTGATCTTGTGCACATGAACTTCTAAAAGGCATTGATTATTGTAGCAAATATTAGGCTTGGTAGACAAAATGAAACCCCTAGGATAAGTGTCGCTGTAATAACATGGATACAAGATTGACTGATGGATAAAGACGTGGTAACGAGCGGTTTCTTTTAAGATTGGCCGAGGGTTAGAGAGGTTCCTCACTATGACAATTATTGCTGTCTGACATGAACTTTGGGGCGTGAGAGATACTTTGAAAATTCCAGATAATTCAAAGTTTGGACATTTAATAATAGACATCATGAGAACATGTAGCTGAGACACGCTGGCCAGTATGGGCAAGTAGGGCCGAAGGGCCTGTTTCCACACTGTATCACTCTATAACTACGACTCTATCACATACAGTAGACAAGCTGGTGAAAGATTGATGTGCTGTCAATGAAATTTGGTGCAGAAATGATACTGTACATACTGGCGAAATGGAAGGAACAATAGATGCAAAATGATATCAATGTAAAGGTGTGGGAAAAGTGCTTTTTTTCACAACATTAACAATGCAGTGTATGGTTTCTAGGATTTTATAATACAGGCCACCCTCGTGTCATGGGGCTGGAGTTGTTCAGTTCAATTCAGTTCAGTTCGGCTTAGTTTATTGTCACGTGTGCCAAGGTCCAGTGGAAAGTTTTTGTCGTGTGCTCGGCAGCTCGCGGAAAGACAATACAACATGATTACAATCGAGCCACTCACGGTGTACAAATACATTGTAAGGGAATTAGGATTAGTGTAATATAAAGCCAGTAAAGTCCGATCAAAGATAATCCCAGGGTCCCTAATGAGGGCAATAGGAGTTAGTTCAGGACTGTTCTCTGGTTGCGGTAGGATGGTTCAGTTGCCGGCTCCGATAAAATGGTCCGGATTGCGATTTTCCAGAACGCAAAGCCACGTCATCGGCTCATGCTACAAGAAATGCGAATTGAACAAAAAAAACGCTTGGTTTTTTTTTTTTTTCCCGCGTGAAAATTCCTTGAGAGTGAATTTAGTTCCATATCTCATTTCTTTGTGCAATGAATTGTGAATTATGTAAGGGTGAACTTCCATAACCCGAATGGTAGTAACATAAGTGTCGTCCCTAGAGAAAAACAAGACCGTATTCTAAAGCAGTATACAGCATTAGTTCAGGTCTCGCTAAAGTATTATATCCCATTAAAGAGGAATAGGAAGGTTTTGGAGAAGGTACTGAAGAGATTTATTGGAATCGTTCCAAGGATGAGGGATTATGTAGAAAAACATGCTGAAGATAGACACAAAATGCAGGAGTAACTCAGCGGCACAGGCAGCATCTCTGGAGAGAAGGAATGGGTGACGTTTCAGGTCTAGACCTTTCTTCAGAAGGTCTGAAGAACCCTTGTCTGAAGAAGAGTCTCGACCCGAAATGTTACCCATTCTTTCTCTCTGGAGATCCTGCCTGTCCCGCTGAGTTTCTCCAGCGTTTTGTGTCTATCTTCGGTTTTAAACCAGCATCTGCAGTTCCTTCCAACACATAGAGTAGTACTGCAGAGGAACAGGCCCTTCGACCCACAATGTCCGTGCTGAACATTATGGCGAGTTAAACTATCCTCCCCTGCCTGCATGTGATCCATACAGTTACATATACAGGATGGAGAAGACAGACACAGAATGCTGGAGTAACTCAGTGCGACAGACAACATCTCTGGGTAGAACCAATGGGTGACGTTTCGGTTCGAGACCCTTCTTCAGACTGAGAAGATGACGTTTTTCTTCCCGGAGCTAGGGAACATAGAAGGAGATTTGAAAAAGAGATGGTTAAAGTTCATCAGGTGTTTAGATGGATAAATGAAGGCAAGATGCTTCTCATGTCCAAAGATTTTTTTATCCAGAGGACATAGTGCTAAGGTGATTGATAAAAACAATCACGGATGTCAGGAGGAAAACCTATTTAATGCTCAAGATGTGGACATTCAGTAATAGATTGTGAACTCATTAACTCCATGTACACTTTATGCTGCCTCAGAAAAGCAGCCAACATAATCAAAGACTTATCCCATCCCAGTTATTCCTTCTTCCTACTACGATCAGGCAAAGCCAAAGAAGCTTAAAAGCGTACACCAACAGACTGAGGAACAATTTCTTCCCCTCTGTTGTGATGCTTCCAGTAGCTCGGGTTCTACCTGATTCACCTCCACCCCATTGTGGACATTGGACTGTGTCTATGGAATGGATGCACTACAATGCTGAGAACTATATTCTGCACTCTGTATCTTCCTCTTTGCTCTATCTATTATACTTGAGTTTTAATTGATTATCTTTATGTATAGTTATTTGAACTATTTCGGATAGCATGCAAAAGAATGCTATTCACTGTAACTTGGTACACGTGATAATAATAAACCTAAACCAAAAACTCCACACAGTGAACCACAGGGAGGAGGGTTACCAATTAAGGTACGGTGAAATTTGAGTTACCATACAGCCATACCAAGTGAACAGCAACAAGACACACAACTACACAAAAGTTAACATAAACATCCATCACAGTGGATTCCACATTCCTCACTGTGATGGAAGGCAATAAAGTTCAATCTTCTTCCTCTTTGTTGTCCCGCATTCGGGGCAGTCAAACCATCCACAGTCAGGGCGATCAAAGCCCCCGCAGCCGACCATCGAAGCCCCCGTCGGGGTGAGCGAAACTCCCGCGTCGGGGCGGTTGCAACCCTCTCCGTGACATGGAGCTCCCGAGTCGACCTCTTCTTGCCTGAGACCGCGGGCTTCACGTTGTTAAAGTCCACAGGCCCCGCGGTTGGAGCTTCGATCCCCGGCAAAGGGATCGCAAACTCCGCGATATTAAAGTCCCGCAGACTCCCGCGGCTTGGAGCGCCGGGAGTGTCTCCAGGAAAGGCCGCCAACTCCATGATGTTAGGCCGCAGTGGGGACAGAGATACGATACGGAAAAAAATCGCATCTCCGTCGAGGTAGGCGATTGAAAATAAGTTCCCCCCAGCCACCCCCCCCCCCCCCCCCAGCACACCCCCCACATGAAACAAACCAAGGAACACGAAAACATACTCTTTAACACATACTTAAAATAACAAAAGAAGAAAAGAAGAAAGGACAGACAGGGTGGGGGGGGGGGGGGGGTTAGAAAAATATAGAGTACGTTGAACTGAACTTTTTAGTATCACAGAGTCATAGAGTCATACAGCATAAGGTCATGAGGTCATAAGTCATATGAACAGAATTTTAGGTCATGAATTCCACAGATTCACCATCCTCTGACTAAACAAATTTCTCCTCGTCTCCTTTCTTTTTATTCTGAAGCTATGTCCTCTGGTCCTAGACTCTCCCTCTAATGGAAACAATCTATCTACCACTAGTGGAAACGTCCTCTCCGCAGCCACTCTATCCAGGCCTTTAACTATTCGGTAAATTTCAATGAGGTCTCCCCTCATCCTTCTAAGCTCTAATGAGTACAGACCCAGTGCCGTCAAATGCTCACCATACATTAACCCAATTGTTCTTGGGATCATTCTTGTAAACCTCCTTGGACCCTTTCCAATGCCAGCGTATCCTTCCTCAGATATGGGGCCCAAATCTGCTCACAATACTCCAAATGCGGTCAGACCAGTGCCTTATAGAGCCTCAGCATTACATCCCAGTTTTTATTTTCCAGTCTTCTTGAAATATATGCTAACGTTGCATTTGACTTCCTCACTACCAATTCTAGAAACAAGTCCTACTGTCTATCTTTTTAAAGAGTCATAGAGAGAGATACAGCAGGGAAACGAGGCCTTAAACCCGCCAAGTCCACGCTGTCCTGGTTACACTAATTCTGCCTATTCTCCAATTTGTTTTGTTCTCCCTGTATTTCCATCAACTTCCTTCAGATTCTACCGTTAACCCCAGAGTTTGGGATGTGGGAGGAAACCGGAGCACCCGTAGGAAACCCATGCGGTCACATGGAGAACGTACAAACTCCTCACAGGCAGCACCTGACGATAGGAACAAACCTGAGTCTCAGGAGCTGTGGGGCAGCTCTATTAGCTGTGTCAGTACCTCCTATAAAGTAATGTCATTTTTAATGGCAACCAAAATGCTTACCTGTACTAGACCCACTTACCTCTATTTGATTGAGAGCCTTCTATACCTTGGAAATTCATCTGCTTTAAATGAATAGATAACAGGAAATGGGAACATTATTTTGTACCAAATGATACCTTCATATGTAAAATGATTATGATTTTTTTCCAAAATACTGTGGCTTCACGGGTTAGAAATGAACCTCACGCCTTCACAAAATACCATGTAAGGTGATAAACAAGATCTTGACACAAAACGTCACCCATTCCTTCTCTCCAGACATGCTGCCTGTCCTGCTGAATTACTCCAGCGTTTTGTGTCGATCCTGTTCTTGTTGGGAAATTAAGCATTTATCCTCAAAAGGCCAACTTGATGAGCACTCTCTGTAGAGTTTTGCTGGTTGATAGCAAAAGATGAATCTTAAAGGGTCAGTTTCTTTCTGTTCTCCACTAAAGGCTGCGAGGATATTATCTGTGCTCTTTAACACTAATAATTGTTCAATGGTTCTTTCAGCAAACAGAAGCAAGATTTGCGCAGTCTAAAGCTCAATTGTCCCCGGTTTATAAATTAAACATACACCAGCTACCTACAGGAATGAATGCATCAGTATCTTTAGAGACACTATGACACGATATCAATATTTAAAACCATCTTCAGCTTGTATTCTTGGTTGTCTGACTTCATTAACAGCATTCATCATCAAACAGGAGGGAAGAATATTGTTTTCCCCTCACTGACTTAATAGCAGTGCTCATTCAGACAGCGCAGTTCCAGACAACTTGTCTGGAATTTGACGTTTTGGAAGGATAGGCAGGAAGGAAAAGAAGGTACAGTGGGTTTGTTAATAACGGGTGAGATCTGTGTAGTAGTGAGGCTCAGAAGACCAAGACATGGAATTAGTTTGGGCGGACAATAAGAAATAGCAAAGATGAGAGGTCACGGATGGGAGTATCATACTGTATATGCACCTTTGTCACAGCTATACTGTGGGGAAAGATAAATTAGAAAAAAAAATAAGGGCTTGGAAAAAATATATTGCAATAATCATGGGTGACTTAAATCTCACGTAAATAGGACAAATCTCACAGCCAAAGGTAACCTTCAGGGTCCAGATCATAAAGTGGAGACACAACATGCTGGAGTCACTCAGAGGGACAGGCAGCGTCTCTGGAGAGGAGTGGGTGACGTTTCGGGTCGAGACCCTTCTTCAGACTGAGAGTCAGGGGAGAGGGAAACTGGAGGTATGGAAGGGTACAAAGAGAATGTAAGGTGTGTGAGCCGGAGAAGAGGAGGAATCGCAGAGGGGGAGCAGTGAGAGAGAGTGTTGCAGAACTCTCGTCAGAGAGTCAGGTTGTGGTGTTGAAGGGTGGATCAGCTGTCTTTTTATTGAATGACAAAGCTAGGCACTGAGCCCACCCGGTCCGCGCCGACCAGCGATCCCCGCACATTAACACTATCCGACACACACTAGGGACACTTTTTTACATCTACCAAGCCAATTTACCCACATACCTGTACATCTTTGGAGTGTGGGAGGAAACCGAAGATCTCAGAGAAAACCCACGAAGGTCACGGGGAGAACGTACAAACTCCGAACAGACAAGCACCCGTAGTCGGGATCGAACCCAGGTCCCCGGCGCTGCATGCGCTGTAAGGCAGAAACTCTACCGCTGCACCACAGTGTCACCAGCATCTTGTTTCCTTAATTAATCAAAGTCAAAATCTCAAACCTTTTGTTTCAGCATTTGTTGAGCAGTCATCTAAAAGATATACTGACTTCAACATCGCCAGGCACCCCATAGCTCCAGGGACTATGGGTTGATGTTAACTTTGGATGCTGTCTGGGTGGAGTCTGCACACACTTCCCATGACAGTATGAGTTTAAACCCTGTTCTTCAGTCTCTGCCTATGCTCCAAGGACAGGCTGAGAGGTCAGTTGATGATTGAAGTTACCGGTACTTCTCTGTGTGGCCAAACGGCCAGATAAGTCAAATGAAGAGTTGGTAGGCAATGGAGAGAGAATAAGTTGCAGAATTATAGGGACTTAAGGACGGGGAATAAAATGGATGGGATTGCTCTGCTGGGAGTGAGATGAGCTGAATAATCTTCTTCTCTGCCATAGTAGGTGAGTGAGAAAAAAGATAAAGTCTAACTAAATTATTTTATGCCCAGCCAATACATCTCACACCATTCCTTTTCTTATCCCCTTACCTTTTACATGGAATAATTTAACATTGTCCTTTTCATAATCTCCTTTGTTTAAATAAACCGATTCAGGATTCAGGGACAGTTGCTTCCAAGCTGTCATCTGGCGACTCATCAGCTATAATGTGGCCCTAACCTCCCAACCAACTCATTGGAGACCATTGAACTATCTTTAATTGGACTTTATCGGACTTCAATGTTACAGTATATCTTGCATTGAATGTTGTACGCTTTACCCTCTATCTGCGGTCTGCGGACAGCTTCATTGTATTCATGTATGGCCTTTCCTTTGACTGGATAACATGCAAACAAAAGGGCGGCACGGTGGCGCAGCGGGAGAGTTGTTGAGTTGCTGCCTTACAGCGCCAGAGACCCAGGTTCAATCCTGACTATGGGTGCTGTCTGTACGGAGTTTGCACGCTCTCCCCGTGACCATGTGAGTTTCCTTCCACCTTCCAAAGACGTACAGGTTTGCAGGTTTATTGGCTTTGGTAAAAATTGAACATTGTCCCCATTGTGTAGGATAGCGCTAGTGTATGGGGGTCGACGGTTAGCACTTATTCGGTGGGCCAAAGAGCCTGTTTCTGCGCTGTATTCCTATCTCTATCCCTAAACAAAACTTTGTTCCTTTTATCATGTAATAGTACATTGCGGACGGCCCAATTGTAATCGTGGATACTCTTTCCGCTGACTGGTTAGCACGCAACAAAAACGTTTTTCACTGCACCTCGGTGCGTGTGGCAATAATAAACTAAACCAAACCAAAACTATTTGAGGAAGGAATGGAATTGATAACTTTTTTCATCATTCTATTCGGTTTTCTTTTGGGTTTTAGTTTTTTTTTTTTAGTTTTAGAGGCCCGTTTCGGCCCGCACCCACCAGCGATCCCCGCACAGTAACACTATCCTATACCCACTACGTACAATTTTTACATTTACCAAGCCAATTAACCTACAAACCTGCACGTCTTTGGAGTTCTCTCGCTTTAAATCTCTGAACCCCGTGCTTTGATCTTTTTGTCATTTGCTAAAGCACTTGCTGGCACCTGGTTCCTATTTTCCCCCATTCACTCCTTTGTCTTTCTCTCTGAAGCAGTGCTTTCCATACTTGTCCATGAAGGCCTGCCTTGCACTTGCTCTTTCTCTCGCACCTCAGGGTAGAAACATAGAAATATAGAAACATAGAATATAGGTGCAGGAGTAGGCCATTCAGCGCTTCGAGCCAGAACCGCCATTCAATATGATCATGGCTGACCATCCTAAATCAGTACCCCGTTCCTGCTTTCTACCCATACCCTTTGATTCCGTTAGCCCTAAGAGCTAAATCTAACTCTCTCTGGAAAACATCCAGTGAACTGGCCTACACTTCCTTCTGTGGCAGAGAATTCCACAGATTCACAACTCTCTGGGTTAAAACGTTTTTCCTCATCTCAGTCCTAAATGGCCCACCCCTTATTCTTACACAATGATCACTGGTTCTGGACACCCCCTACATCGGGAACATTTTTCCTGCATCTAGCCTGTCCAACCCCTGAAGAATTTTTTATGTTTCTATAAGATGCCCTCTCATCCATCTAAATTCCAGTGAATACAAGCCCAGTCGACCCATTCTTTCATCATATTTCAGTCCCGCCATCCCAGGAATTAACCTGGTGAACCTGTGCTGCACTCCCTCAATAGCAAGAATGTCCTTCCTCAAATTAGGAGAACAAAACTGCACAGACCCCTCAAAAATGCCAGAGGGGCTAAAAGATCAATTCTTCTCTCTGGGCAGCAATGGCCGACTGATCGCTGGAGCAGACTGTTGTGAGCTCAGCTCTCCTGTTCCATTCTCTGGCTGAACTTTTCTCTTCCAATAACGCCTCACTCGAAGCAGTGTCGCCGTGTCAGCCTGGGTTTATAATTGAGGTGAGATCTGTGCACTGCACGACGTTTATAAGTGAGAGAGACAAAAAAAAAGCTATATATGGTCCCCGTGGAAAGGAGCCCAGCAGGGGGTCAGTTTGTTTTCATCGGTCTGACACTAACAGTAATGTGTAAAATTATTACAAAACTGCAGCTGCACGGATCATAAAAAAGATTTCCTGAAAGCCTCAGTTGCAAGACTGTTCTTTGGTCATGTGGGGAAAGTTAGAACATAATTAGGTTAGAATATTAAAATACCCATGTCTCATTTTTTTTTTGGGGGGGGGGGAGAAATAGATGGAACCGTGTGTTAATATTAATGGTGGTAATATGATCTGAAGGAGTAAAGTCACAGTTGTTAATTCAATAATTTCATTCCATCTAGAATTCATATGCCTGCTGGACTAGTCCCCTCCCAATGTTTCTCTCTTGCATTGATTATACATGGAAAATTCTCAGTGCAGGAAGATAGGCACAAAATGCTGGAGTAACTCAGAAGTCCAGGCAGTATCTCTGTCGAGAGAAGGAATGGGTGTTGTTTCAGCTCAGCGCAGGAGGCTGATCCAGCCATGCTGCTGGGAAACAACTTTGACCATCTTAAGATAGCTTAAGTTTTAAGGGTCTACCAAAGCAGACTGCAGATGTCATTATGCAGACTGTATTATGCTGCTGATGTCAGAATCTGGAGTAATAAATTAACAAACAAACTATATTTACCAGGGTCGGTGCCTCACAAAGGCAGCCAGCATCATCAGAAACCCACACCAACCTGGCCACACACTCATTTCACACCTGCCATCTGGAAGAAGGCACAGGAGCCTGAAAACTGTAACGTCCAGGTTCAAGAACTGCTTCTCCCCTACAGCCATCAGGCTATTAAACACTACAACCTCAAATAAGCTCTGAGCTCCAAAGACTATTATTGTTATTATTGCACTATTATTGCTTGTTTGTTTTTTACGTGTACATATGCGTGTGTGTACACACGCTGAACTTTTATCCTTGTTTGTTATATTGTTTACAGTGTACTATGTTTACATATTCTGTTGTGCTGCTGCAAGTAAGAATTTAATTGTTCTATCTGGAACATATGACAATAAAACACTCTTGACTCTCGTGACTCTTGACTATATGTAGGAAGGAACTGCAGATGCTGGTTTATATCGAAGATATACAACAAAGTGCGAGAGTGATTCAGCGTTACAGGCAGCATCTCTGGAGAAAAGGAATGGTTGATGTTTCGGGTCGAGACACTTCTTCAGACTGAAGGATTGAGCAACTCCGCCACACAGCATTCATGGGTTCATAAGTGAAAGGAGCAGAATTAGGCCATTCGGCCCATCAAGTCTACTTCGCCATTCAATCATGGATGGCGAAGTAATCCAACCCCATTGTCTCAACACCATTGTCCTGCCTTCTCCCCATATCCCCTGACACCCTATCAAATCAATCTCCACCTTAAAATTATCCATTGACTTGACCACCACAGCTGTCTGTGGCAATGAATTCCACAAGATTCACCACCCTCTGTCTAAAGAAATTCCTCCTCATCTCCATTTCTAAAGCTACGTCCTTGTAATCTGAGGTTATGGCCTCTGGTCCTAGACTCTTCCACTAGGGCAAATATCCTCTCCATGTCCTCTCTGTCCAGGTAGAGACAAAATCCTAGAGTAACTCAGCGGCACCAAATGCTGGAGTAACACAACAGCCTTCTCCATCTTTCAGTCTGAAGAAGGGTTCCGACCCGAAATATCACTTATTCATTATCTCCAGAGATGCTGCCTGAGGAACTTGCACATCTTTGCAATTCACCTCAACTTCTCCATGTTGCAGCAAAGATCAATATTCAAACCACTCTCTGAGTAAAGTAATTGATATGCAGAAATAACTGGAAAATCAACACCCACAAAAAACCTAGAGGTTTTTACATTTTTTGGGTGACTTGTCAGACCTGATGGAAGGGTCTCGTAACTCTGCATCAACAATGAAATGCATGAGAGAAGGTTGGCACAGAGCTAGAGTTGTTGCCTTTCAGCCCCAGAGACCTGGGTTCAATCCTGACTACGGGTGCTTGTCTGTACGGAGTTTGTACCTTTTCCCCGTGACCTGCTTTCTTCTGTGCCTTCTCCGGTTTCCTCCCACGCTCGAAAGGCATACAGGTTTGTAGGTTAATTGACTTGGTATAATTGTAACTGGTCCTAGTGTGTGTAGGATAGTGTAAGTGCGCGGGGATTATTGGTCAGCGTGCACTCGGTGGGACGAAGGGCCTGTTTCCTCGCTGTATCTTGAAACTAAAGTTCAAGAAGTGGTGACAGAATTGCCCAAACAGTCTGACAAGTAATTCTGTCAATTAATGTCGTGGCTGATCTTCTGCCCTGGCTCCACTTTCTTACCCAATCCCACAATCTCACATAGATTGGACAAATCACATTGCCAAAGGTAGCTATGAGGACAAGTTCACAGACTGTATTCGAGAGGCGAGGGAGCTCTTTTCAAGCCCGTAATGATTAGATGGACTGAATGGCCTCCTTTGGTGCTCTATCTTTTATAATTCGTTGAGTTTAGCCCTAGGGACTCTGGAAACTGCAAGAAGAAATGTTTTTTCTGAAATATTTAACTGAAGAGATTCAATCTATTCAAGCAAATCATTCTCACCTCATTCTGTCTAGAACATCCGCCAGTCTAGATTTGTCACTAACATCTTGTTGAGACGGTCCTTTCCACATTGAAGCCCGATTTACTGCCTCGCTATCTTTTCAAATTTTACCGAGATAATTCATGACCATTGTCTTCACGTGAATGCAACTGTGCAATCTTCAATGTAAATAATTCTTCAGCAGTTGATATATTTAACAAATCCAGTTTGGCTTCAAGTGAAGAATTCTTCAGCAGTTGATATCATTGACAAAACCAGTGTGGCTTCAGGAGATGGTATAAACCAACAATCCTATACTATATGAAGTAAGGGTGCTGTCATATTTACAGTGGCTTGCAAAAGTATTCATACCCCTTGAACTTTTCCAAATTTTGTCACGTTACAACCACAAACGTAAATGTATTTTATTGGGATTTTATGTGATATATCAACACAAAGTGGTGCATAATTGTGAAGTGGAAGGAAAATGATACATGGTTTCCAAATTTTATTACAAATAAAAAACTGAAAAGTGTGGCATGCAAAAGTATTCAGCCCCCCGAGTCAATACTTTGTAGAACCACCTTTCGCTGCAATTACAGCTGCAAGTCTTTTGGGGTATGTCTCTACCAGCTTTGCACATCTAGACACTGACATTTTTGCCCATTGTTCTTTGCAAAATAGCTCAAGCTCAGCCAGATTGGATGGAGAGCGTCTGTGAACAGCAATTTTCAAGTCTTGCCAGAGATTCTCAATTGGATTTAGGTTTGGACTTTGACTGGGCCATTCTAACACATGAATATGCTTTGAGCTAAACCATTCCATTGTAGCTCTGGCTGTATGTTTAGGGTCATGGTCCTGCTGGAAGGTGGACCTCCGCCCCAGTCTCAAGTCTTTTGCAGACTCTAACAGGTTTTCTTCCAAGATTGCCCAGTATTTGGCTCCATCCATCTTCCCAAGAACTCTGACCAGCTTCCCTGTCCCTGCTGAAGAAAAGCATCCCCACAGCATGATGCTGCCACCACCATGTTACACAGTGGGGATGGTGTGTTCAGGGTGATGTGCAGTGTTAGTTTTCTGCCAGACATAGCGTTTTGCATTTAGGTCAAAAACTTCAATTTTGGTCTCATATCCTACCTCCACATGTTTGCTGTGTCCCCTACATGGCTTGTGGCAAACTGCAAACGAGACTTCTTATGGCTTTGTTTCAACAACGGCTTTCTTCTTGCCACTTTTCCATAAAGGCCCGATTTGTGGAGTGCATGACTAATAGTTGTCCTGTGGACAGATTCTCCCACCTGAGCTGTGGATCTCTGCAGCTTTCCCAGAGTTACCATGGGCCTCTTGGCTGCTTCTCTGATCAATGCTCTCCTTGCCCGGCCTGTCAGTTTAGGTGGACGGCCATGTCTTGGTAGGTTTGCAGTTGTGCCATACTCTTTCCATTTTCGGATGATGGATTGAACAGTGCTCTGTGAGATGTTCAAAGCTTGGGATATTTTTTAATAACCTAACCCTGCTTTAAACATCTCCACAACTTTATCCCTGACCTGTCTGGTGTGTTCCTTGGGCTTCATGATGCCCAAGGAACATTGTTTGTTCACTAATGTTCTCTAACAAACCTCTGAGGCCTTCACAGAACAGCTGTATTTATACTGAGATTAGATTACACACAAGTGGACTCTATTTACTAATTAGGTGACTTCTGAAGGCAATTGGTTGCACTGGATTTTATTTAGGGGTATCAGAGTAAAGGGGGCTGAATACTTTTGCACGCCACACTTTTCAGTGTTTTATTTGTAAAAAAATTTGAAAACAATGCATCATTTTCCTTCCACTTCACAATTATGCGCCACTTTGTGTTGGTCTATCACATAAAATCCCAATAAAATGCATTTACGTTTGTGGTTTTAACATAACAAAATGTGGAAAAGTTCAAGGGGTATGAATACTTTTGCAAGCCACTGTAAATGGTGCAATGTGACCTAAATCATCCTTACACCCGCCAATTATGCAGGAGTATGAAGAAATCTTTGATTATAGCTTTTTTAAAAATAATTATTTTAGATTTTTTTTTTCTGGTACGTGATTTAATGTGTACCTCCCAGATGCAGAAGTGTCATTTGTCTCACAAATAGAAGGGGGCGGTGTAACCTCTGAATACCCACTTACTCTGGGCTGGAAGAACTAGTCATTCAGACTGAGAAGTCCCCAGCCAACTTGCCTCAAACTCGCAATAAGCCTCCCAAATCCTCCCCCTTTCAGCTCTCGCTGAATGTAGAGAATTCATCATCTCCGACAAAATATATACTTCTGTCAGCAGCCACAATAGGCTAATGGTAGCAGCAATAATTATTTTTCTTTGTAACATATACTTTATTTCCTTAAGAATCATTTTACTGTTTTCATAGACATATCTGTTTTGGAAATTTTCTTTCTCTCTTTCAATATATTCTTTCCACTTTTAAATTTTTTAATAGCTTTTCATTGCAACTTAACCCTTCTGATTTTTTTGTTAATTTTTGAAAGATAATAATTATTTGCTATATTTGATCACCCAAACTCGAAGAGGTGACATTTCTTACCTACGTGCGATCATCTACAGATGTGCAGTAAAGATCATGTCGACAACAGCAGGGAGCGTTAAATACATAGCTTCAGTTCAACTTGACTCTGATGAAGGGTGTCCAAAATGATCGGATGTCAGTTCGCACAGTGCATGCTTGTGACATCTAAAGAGAGTCAAAGATAGGAACATTGAATCTTGCTCAATTTAATACCTTCTGGGATTTTCCACTTTTGGAGGGCACAGGAATTTGAGTGCAGAGACAACAGTCGTTTTTTTTTAGATGCGGGGAGTGCGTGGTTTAGGAATTCACTGTCCGAAAGAGGAATGGAAACTGGAGCCTTCATCCACATTTGAACAGCATCTGTGTATGTTCGAGGACTTAAAGAAACATAACTTACAAGATTGCAGACTGAGAGATAGTAAGTGGGCATCCAAACAGCTAATTTTCAGCAGAAGAAGCAAATCTTATGCCATGAATTTCTATCATTCTATGAATGTAACAATAGAGCCTTGAATGGGTGAAAACTTTCTTCCCAGCTGTTATCAGGCAACTGAACCATCCTAGCACAACTAGAGACCAGTTCTGAACTATATCTACCTCATTGGAGACCCTCAGACTATCTTTGATCTGGCTTTACTGGCTTTATCTTACACTAAACGTTATTCCCTTTACCATGTATCTGAACACTGTGAATGGTTCGATTGTACTAATCATGTATTGACTTTCCGCTGACTAGATAGCATGCAACAAAAGCTTTTTGCTGGTCCTTGGTACAAGTGACAATAAACTAAACTAAAATAAACAAAACTGAACTAAAGTATACTCAATGAGCATAACGCATGCAAAGTTCTTAAAATGCGGAATGGTTTTGGTTTTAAAATAAAGCTCAAAATTCTGGAGTAACTTAGCAGGTCACCCAGAATCTATGGAGGGAATGGACAGGCGACATTTCCAGTTAGGACTTTCTTTCGACTGTCTGTTCTCTCCATAGAGGCTGCCTGAACCTTTACCCTATGTATAGAACTGATGTGAAAAGTATCATCCCCAATCTCCATGTTTTCATGTTGCCTTTATACCCTTTTCCACACTTCATTGCTATGGTGTGAGAAGAGAAAAGTATTGACTTGCTTCCAGCATGATGCAGTAGGTGAACTCTGTCATGGTGAGAGGCCGCATAGAAACATTCTCTTCGGCCCAGTTTAGTTTAGTTAGGCTTGGGGATGAAATAGGCCCCACGGCCCACCGTGTCTGCACCGACCAGCGATCTCCGCATATTAACACTATCCTACGCACACTGAGGACAATTTTTACATTTACTAAGCGAATTTACCTACATATTGTACCTGCACATTTTTGGAGTGTGGGAGGAAACCGAAGATCTGTGAGAAAATCCACGCGATCACGGGTAGAATGTGCAACCTCCGTACAGACAGCTCCCGTAGTCAGGATCGAACCCGGGTCTCCGGCGCTGCAAGCGCTGTAAGGCAGCAACTCTACCGCTGTGCCACCTTACCGCCCCAATGTGTGTATATGTGTGTGTATATGTGTATGTATATGTGTATATATTTGTGTGTGTACATGTGTATATATCAGGCATATTTACACACACATACACACAAGCATATATATTATATATCTATATACATATATTTATGTGTGTATGTATGTGCGTGTGTGTGCGTATGCACACACACACACACACACATGCGTATACTCTTATATTTTTGGAGAGGGAGATTAGAGTGGGTGTTAGCACCAAACTCAGCTCATGGCACCTGTATGGTGAACTACAAACGGGTGAACTACATTTTCTAGGCATAAATATGTAAAGCCTTACTGATCTTTATGTGAATTATGTGCATATTTTCCTCAGGATATTTAATGAAAAAAGGATATAATCTGATTAAAAAGCAGTTTTGATACTCAGTTTTGATACCCGTTTCTCAAGCGGGAATATCTTATTACTAGTTTTAGTTACTGGTCAGACTGCCTTGACTTCTAATAGTTGAGCCAGGTTTCAAAATACCAAAGTCTGAAGAAGGGCCCCAACCCGAAACGTCACCCATTCTTTTCTCCAGAAATATTGCCTAACCCGCTGAGTTACTCCATCACCTTGTGTCTATCTTCGATATAAAACAGCATCTGCATTTCCTTTCTATACACCAAAATATGCTTGACTACTACCTTCCATACAAACGATGGGAATTCAAGGCTCAAAGTTTATTTGAACTTAGTCCAAGAGAAATGAACTAAATTGAGCTTTTCAAACACTGACCATATTTAAGGATGGATGTTATGACAATTTTTTCCTGCCTTAAAAACAATACAGAAACTTGGGGATAGGTCAGGTTTCCACTGATTTAGTGTCTTGAAGGAAACCTATGTGGTTTGAACAATTTAGACTTGGCCTGGATATGACTGAAGATTAATCTTCACATTTTATAACGCAATGAGACATTTCTTCCCAACCTCCAAATGGCAACATGTTCGATGACCATGATACAACCAAATTACGACAATATATGTATGATTGGATGAAATGTAAACCCAATTGTACGGTGCCACAGCGGTAGAGTTGCTGCCTTACAGCGCCAGAGACTCGAGTTCGATCCCTGACTACGGGTGCTGTCTGTACGGAGTTTTACATTCTCCCCGTGACCTGCACGGGTTTTCTCCGATCGTAGGCTAATTGTCTTGGTAAAATTGTAAATGATCATTTGAGTGGATAGGATAGAATTAGAGTATCGCTGGTCAACGCGGGTTCGGAGGGCCAAAGGGCCTGTTTCTGCGCTGTATCTCTAAACTAAACTAGGCTCCAATAACCGCTCAGTTCATAGAAACATAGAAACATAGAAATTAGGTGCAGGAGCAGGCCATTCGGCCCTTTGAGCCTGCACCGCCATTCAATATGATCATGGCAGATCATCCAACTCAATATCCTGTACCTGCCTTCTCTCCATACCCCCTGATCCCTTCAGCCACAAGGGTCACATCCAACTCCCTCTTAAATATGGCCAACGAACTGGCCTCAACTACCTTCTGTGGCAGAGAATTCCACAGATTCACCACTCTGTGTGAAAAACGATTTTCTCATCTCGGTCCTAAAAGACTTCCCCCTTATCCTTAAACTGTGACCCCTTGTCCTGGACTTCCCCAACATCGGGAACAATCTTCCTGCATCTAGCCTGTCCAACCCCTTAAGAATTTTGTAAGTCTCTATGAGATCACCCCTCAATCTTCTAAATTCCAGCGAGTACAAGCCGAGTCTTTCTTCATATGGAAGTCGTGTCCATCCCAGGAATCAGTCTGGTTCATAGAGTCATGCAGCACAGAAAAATTCCCTACGGTGCACCACGCACCAGCCATCAGTCGCCTATTAAGTCCAATCCTGTACAAATCCAACAGTTTCCTCTCACAACCGGCGCGGTGGCGCAGAGGTGGAGTTGCTGCTTTACAGAGCTTGCAGCGCCGGAGACCCGGGTTCGATCCCGACTACTGGTGCTATCTGTACGGAGTTTGTACGTTCACCCTGTGACTGCGTCGGTTTTCTTCGAGATCTTCGGTTTCCTCCCACACTCCAAAGACGTACAGGTATTAGGTAAATTGGCTTGGTAAATGCAAAAATTGTCCCTAGTGTGTGTAAGATGGTGTAAATATGTGGGGATCGCTGGTCCGCACGGACTCAGTGGGCTGTTTCCGTGCTGTATCTCTCTGAACTAAATCTCATCAACACCTGCCCAGTTCACCTGCTGCCAATTATTGGCTACCAACCGGCAACTCGTTGGCAACCGGAGTAGTTTAGTTTAGTTTAGATTAGAGATACAGCGCAAAAACAGACCCTTCGGCCCACCGAGGCCTCGCCAACCAGCGATCCCCGCACTTTAACACTATCCTACACGCACTAGGGACAATTTACAATTTTACCAATTAATTGACAAACCAGTACATCTTAGTAGCTGGAGGATATGCATGCAGTTACAGGGAGAGCAGGGAGAACAGGCAAACTCCACAGGGGCAGGTTTGAAACTAAGTCTTTGGAGCTTTGAGGCACTGTGCCAATCCCTGCAATTCCTCTTTGCTCAGAACTCCGTGTGGCCCTAGGTGTCTGCTTCCTACCCTCTGAATAGAAATTTCACACCAATCAGGGAGAGCAGATGAAGGGAGTACTGCTGTTCATTCTTCTGCATTCTCCAAATGTAGCAAAAGAGGTTTAGCGTTGAACAGAACAGCCAATGAACCGGCCCTTCAGCCGACCTAATCTGTGCTGAACATGACGCCAAGTTATACGAATCATGGCACATATCCCTTCCTTCCCTGCATGCCCAAGTGGCAATCAAAAAGCCTCTTAAACAACTCTGTCACATTTGATTCAACCATCGCCCCTGGCAATGGGATCCAGTGACTGGGAGTCAGTCGGATGAAGAAGGATCCTGGCCCAAAATATCATCAAAATGTCCTTTTCTCCAGAGATGCGGGCTGACCCGCCGAATTACTCCAGCTTTATGTATCTATCTTTAGATTAAACCAGCATCTGCAGTTCCTTCCTACACATTGAACAGT
The DNA here is from genome assembly GCA_035221665.1 of Okamejei kenojei. NCBI lineage: Eukaryota > Metazoa > Chordata > Chondrichthyes > Rajiformes > Rajidae > Okamejei > Okamejei kenojei. Next base: position 18,001,681 of record CM069139.1, on the reverse strand, counting down.
GCAGCACAGGAAAGCGGCCATTTAGCCCTCAATGTTACAATTATTCTATTCAATTTGATTCAATTCAATTATATTCAATGATTAAAATCATATTGTGTTGATAATGATGCCAAGCCAAACTGATCTCATCTGCCTGTACATGATTCATATCCCTATTACGTACACTTCCATATGCCTATGTAAAATCCTCTAAAATGCCACTAGTGTATCTATAGTGGTAATGTAGTATCTTTTCTCTTTAAGGTATCACCATGACCCTTCAATGAGATGCTCTTTAGTAGCTTAGTGGTTACTTATTTTAATATGGCACAGTATTTAAAAAAATGGAATAAAACTCCACCCATTAACCATTAAAACGCTTTTATAAACAAGTTGCAAAGGAGCTTCATAAACAAGTACTGTGGAATGCAGAAGGGACTTAGAGTCAGAGAGTCATTGAGTCCTACATAGTGTGGAAGCAAGATCCTTCGGCCCAACGTGCCCACACCGGCCAACAAGCCCCATCTGCACTAGTCCCACCTACCTGCATTTGGCCATAACCCTCTAAACCTGTCCTATCCATGCACGTACCTCAACTACCTCCTCTGGCTGCTCGTTCCATACACCTACCACCCTTTGTGTGAAGAACGTACCCCTCAGATTCGTATTAAATGTGTAGGTGTAGCCGAATGGCCTACTCCTGCACCTAATCTCTATTGACTAAATCTTTCCCCCTCACCTTGAACCTTTGTCCTCTGGTCCTCGATTCCCCCTACTCTGGGCAACAGACTTTGTGCGTCAACTCAATCTATTCCTCTCATGATTTTACACACCTCTATAAGATTAAACCCTCTTCCTCCTGTGCACCATTTATATTTATATGTATTCTATTTATATATAGTATTTTATCTTCATTTTCACAAAATCCAAGACCGTTTTAAAGACAATGGATTTCAATTGAAATTGCAATCACTATTTTTATGTGAATAAATATACATCTTTTTGAAGTAATTATTGTAGGCTGCCACATATTGTTCAAAGTATTCACTGTGATGAATATTTTATTCAATTAAGTGTGCTATTAAGATTGAAATCTGTATGTCATAAAGAAAACTGATCTACTAGAGGATATGATCTAAAATATCAATTTCTCTGGCTCCTTAATTCCTTCTATCTCTCTCCCGTTTTCTCCGAGAATTTGCTGCTTTGTTCCTTTCCATGAACCTGCCACAACTACCTCCTCTGGCTGCTCGTTCCATACACCTACCACCCTTTGTGTGAAGAACGTATCCCTCAGATTCTTAGCTTGTTCATGTGTAAACCAGGGAAGGACAGTTCCATTCAAGCCCTTCTAAGGTTTGGACCCACCCTCTAAACCCTCACCACCCAGCCGAGGGTTTCTAGTGCGTTGTGTTTTTATTCCAACCAAGATAGAACCATAGATCCATAGGGTCATAGATGACAACAGCGTGGAAACAGGCCCTTCGGCCCAAGTTGCCCACATCGGCCTGCATGTCCCAGCTACACTAGTCCCACCAGATGTTCCATATCCCTCCAAACTCCATACAGACTGCACCCGTCGTCAGGATCGAACCCGGGTCGTTGGCGCTGTAAGGTGGCATCTCTGTCGCTGCACCACTTTGCCGCCCTAAGGATGGCATGAGAGGATAAATGAATGTATGGAGAAAAAGTTTGCAGTGAAATGTGTAGTTAAGAAAATATGTGGGGATCATTTTCAGTCATAAACAAGCCAAAGGTGCTTGAGTTAAATTGAAGATAAGCCCAATAATAACATGCAAAATGTTTCTTTGGTGAAGACGTATTAATAATACCAATAATGATAATGACAATACAAAAACTGACACTTCACAAGATTTCAGTTTAATCTGTTTACTAACACAACCCTATATTTAAGCTTGAATTAACTGTGCCTTTGTTGGCAATAACCTATATTTAGGTTTGGCTCTCCTGATTGTACCTCATTTATTTTTTTTTAGTCAATATATATTTCACAGCTGTATTCCAATCTGCAAATAATGCATACTTGTGATATGGGGAACAGAAGATTATAGTTTTAGGAGATTGTGTAATACCTAACGGAGGTATTAATACCAAGGCACAATGTCAATAGCTTGAAGGTGGTCTATATTTTTAAAACATTGCTTCGTACATCATGGAAGGAGAGTCGTCCAGGTACAATTAGTTGCAATTAGTTCCACTGGGGATAAAATAATACAAGTGCTTTAAAGCTTGGTTTGGAGGTGAAAGGATGTGTCGCACTGTCATCTCATTGTATTCTCTCCCGTTAACTGCTGCTACCCAAGTAAAATAAATCGGAAGGAACTGCAGATGCTGGTTTGCACCGAAGATAGACACAAAATGCTGGGAACTTAAGCCAGCTGAGACACACAATTCAGCGGGACAGGCAGCATCTCCGGAGAGAAGGAAAGGGTGACGTTTCGTGTCGAGACCTTCCTTCAAACTCATCGGCACCTAAACAACAGTTCACAGCGGTCTATTGAGCGCCCCACATTTCCTTGGTTATCCTTGCTGTTTGCATATCTTCCATTCATTTCTCCGAGAGACCGGCTATATCTCTCGTTCCCCTTTCCCCTGACTCTCAGTCTGAAGAAGGGACTTGATCCCGGAAAACGTCATCCATTCCTTTTTTCCTGGGATGCTGCCCAAGCCGCTGGGTTACTCCAGCCCTTGGTGCCTGTCTCCAGAATCATAATAGATAGACAGTCATTATTATCTCCAGAATTATAATAGTGGGAAAGTAATAACGAAAGGCCCAGAAACTGAAGTTATTTTACCAGATTTTTAAACATCCCTGTTTCAGTATTTTTCTAGATCAAGTGAAAAAAAACAAGGTAAGAAATATTATGACAATATTATTTATGCTGTTCTGTGGGAGCTTAGTCATATTTACATCCTGCTTTTTAGAACTGGCAACTGTTTACATAAGGCAGCGGTGAGATTGGCAGTGTGCATTGTATTCCCTCTCTGACTCAGAAGTGTTGTTAATAATATGGGGGCCCAATTCTTCCATCTGACACAGAGAAGGGAGGCAGTGGGTAGGATGTAGTGTCATGGGATTGTTAACACCCAACTGAGAAGTTTACAATCTCAGCCAAAGGACAATTGCCTACGTCTTCTCCGTGAATCCTCCAGAATGTTCAGTGCAAACTTTGTTTGTCCACGGATTTTTGCTGGTGGCGCAGCGGTAGAGTTGCTGCCTTACAGCGCTCACCCCACCGGAGACCCAGGTTTTCTCCGAGATTTTCGGTTTCCTCCCACACACCAAAGACGTGCATGTTTGTAGGTTGATTTGCTTGGTATAAAAGTACATTCTCCCTAGTGTGTGTAGGTGTAGTATTAATGTGCGGTGATCGTTAGTCGGTGCGAACTCATATAACATATAACCATATAACAATTACAGCACGGAAACAGGCCCTCTCGGCCCTTCCAGTCCGTGCCGACCATTTGTTTTCCCCTAGTCCCATCTACCTGCACTCAGACCATACCCCTCCATTCCCTTCACGTCCATATACCTATCCACTTTACTTTTAAATGTTAAAATCGATCCTGCCTCCACCACTTCTGCTGGAAGCTCATTCCACACAGCCACCACCCTCTGAGTAAAGAAGTTCCCTCTCACGTTAACCCTAAACTCGGTGGGCATAAGGGCCTATTTTCGCTGTGTCCCTAAACTAAACTAAAATAATCTAAATTTGTGGAAGTTGTGGTGAAGTAAATGCGTAAAAGTTCTATTTATGTTTTTTTAAATGTATTATTTTCTTTAGGATTTGGATGTCATGGGCAAAAGTCAACATTTAATATCCATCCGTAACTGCCCTTAAGAAGGTACTGATGAAGTTCATAAGTGCCAGGAACAGAATAGGCCCATTGGCCCATCAAGTCTACTCTGCCATTCAATCATGGCTGATCTACCTTTCCCTCAACCCCATTCTCCTGCCTTATCCCCATACTAATACCTCTGACACCAACACTAATCAAGAATCTATCTTTCTCTGCCTTAAAAATATCAATTGACGACCTCCATGACCTTCTGTAGCAATAAATTCCACAGATTCACCACCCTTTGACTGAAGAAATTCCTCCTCATCATTTTGCTAATGGAACGCCCTTTAATTCTGAGTCCTATGACCTCTGGTCCTAGACTCTCCCACTAGCGGACACATCCACTCCACATCCACTCTATCCAGGCCTTTCACTATTTGTGAGAGTGAACTATCTTCTTGAAATGTTGCAGTCCTTCAGTTGCTCCCACAGGGCATGATGTGAGAAGAAATCTTCAGCTGATGGTGTGCCTCAGTATTTGCTGCTTTGTCCTTCTTGGTGATAGAGACTGAGTGTACCTCCGCAGGTGTTTTCCCCTGCACCTGTCCCTATACCTGTCCCTATATCTCCTCCCTTGACTCTGTCCAGGTGCCCCGACAGTCCTTGCATATGAGACAGAGGTTCACTTGCACCTCCTCCAACGTTATCTGCTGTATCCGTTGTGTGGACTCCAATATATCGACGAGAACAGGCGATCATTTCGCTGAACACCTTCACTCAGTCCATCTTGGCCTACATAATATCCCGGTTGCCAAACACTTCAACTCCCCTTCCCATTTCCATATTTACCTTTCTGTCCTCGGCCTCCTCCACTGTCAGATTCAGGCCCCCAACAAATTGGAGGAACGGCACCTCATATTTTGCTTGGGCAACTTACAATCCAACGGTATGAATATTGATTCCTCTAACTTCAAGTAACCTTTTCATGCCCTCTCTCTCTCAGTCCCTCCCCCACCATATTCACCGTACTAGTTTCACTATCATCCCGCTTAGTTCCATTGTCTGTATCACTCGTTATCACATTCTCCACAGCCAACAATGGATAATTGTGGGCTCCACCATTACTGAGTCAACGGTGCTGGCTCTGATTTGTTCCGTACCTTTTCATTCTCCCAGTTTCCCTCTCCCCTGAATCTCAGCCTGACGAAGGGTCTCAACGTCAATGGAGCAATCTCCATATCAATGGATATTTTTCAGGCTGAGATAGATAGATTCTTGATTAGCACGGATGTCAGGATTAAGGGGAGAAGGCAGGAGAATGAGGTTAGGAGAGAGAGATAGATCAGCCATGATTGAATGGCGGAGTAGACTTGATGGGCTGAATGGCCTAACTCTGCTCCTATCAGCTCTATGACCTTGCGACCCGAAATGTCACCTAATCCTTTTCTCCAGAGATGCTGCCTGACCCACTGAGTTACTCCAGCATTTTCTTGTCAACTTTGGTCAAACTAAAGATCAAACAACCGATGAAACAATATTTGAGTGCATGGCTCAAAGGGAAGGTCATAAGGAATAGTAGTAGAATTACGCCGTTCGGCCCATCCGATCTACTCCGCCATTCAATCATGGTTAATCTATCTCTCCTAGCCCCATTCTCCTGCCTTCTCCCATAACTTCTGACAGCTGTACAAATCAAGAATCTGTCTATCTCTGCTTTAAAAATATCCACTGACTTGGCTTCCACTGCCTTCTGTGGCAAAAAGTTCCACAGATTCACCAACTTCTGACTAAAGAAATTTCTCCTCATCCCCTTCCTAATTCAGAGGCTATGACCTCTAGTCCTAGACTCTCCCACTAGTGGAAACATCCTCTCCACATCCACTCTATCCAAGCCTTTCTCTATTCTGTACGTTTCATGAGGTCCTCCCTCATTCTTCTAAACTGCAGTGAGCACAGGCCAATGCCGACAATACGCTCATCATAGGTTAACCTACTCATTCCTGGGATCATTCTTGTAAATGTCCTCAGGACCCTTTCCAGAGCCAGCACTTCCTGCCTCAGATATGGGGCCCAAAATTGCCCACAATATTCCAAACGCGGCCTTACCAGCACCTTATAGAACCTCGACACGGCATCTCTGTTTTTGTATACAAGCCCTCTGGAAGGCTGTACGGTTCCGGTGAACAGCTTACAGGCTTGTTACACTCTAGGAGGGAGAAGCAATAACGCCCTGACTCCTCCTGCTTCTTAGCCTCTCATGACTGTGGAGAAAGTCTGCAGTTACACAATTTGGAATGCTCAATAACACAGCTAGGAAGAGCAACTGGCAGCAGGTTTTATTAACCACGCTGTTCTGATTCACGGGCGATTATTTACTTCTCTCATGCTTTCTGCATTGCCTATTGCTATTGCAGGTTAACAAGGGCGAGCAACTGACCAGACCCCCTGTACGCTCACTGTCTCTGTTTTATTAACGTGTCATCTAATCAGATGTCCTTTTTCCATAGATGGACACAAAGTGCTGGAGTAACTCAACGTGTCAGGCAGCATCTCTGGAGAGAAAGGGCAGCACAGTGGCGCAGCAGTAGAGTTACTGCCTCACACCTGGGGTCTGATCCTCAATACAGGTGCTGTATGTACGGAGTTTGCATGTTCCCCCCTTGACCTGCGTGGGCTTTCTCCGGGAGCTCAGGTTTCCCCCCACATTCCAAAAACATACAGGTTTATAGGTTAATTGGCTTGGGTAAATTTGAAATTTGTCTCTAGCGCGTGGAATAGTGCTGATGTGGGGATGGCTGCTCACTGTGGACCTGGTGGGCCAAAGGGCTGTTTCCATGCTGTATCTCTAAACTAAACTAAACTAAACTTTTCTCCTGCCCAGGGCAATATCTCGCTCACTTGCTTCCACTTCTGCGTCAAAAATGTCCAGAAGTTCTGCTTGCACTAACATTTGAGAAAGAAAGTTCCAAAGATACATGATCCACCTGCAGGAAAATAAAATCACCTCATCTCAGCCTTCAATAGGTGAATCCTTATTTTTAAATGGCACTCCTTCAAGAGTAGCAAAGGCAGAGAATTGTTTCCAGGTACCACAGACGACCCTCATCAGGCACTTAATACGGATTCGCAAAAGTAGATGTATTGGTAGTTGAACAAAAACTTGGTTCAAGAGCAAATGATAAGGCACACAAGTACCAGTCTCACCCCAGTGCCTACTTCCCCTTCCCTCTCCTCCCAGGCAAGAAGTACAGAGGTTTGAGATGCACACCTCCAGATTCAGAGATGGTTTCTTCCCAGCTGTTATCAGGCAACTGAACCATCCACTCACCAACTAGAGAACAGTCCTGAGCTGCCATCTATCTCATTGGAGACCTTTGGGCTGTCTTTAATTTATCTTTACTGGACTTTTTCATGCTTCTTTGGCCTGAATCTGTACACGGGCAGCACAGTGGCGCAGTGGTAGAGTTGCTGCTTTCCAGCACTAGAGACCCGGGTTCCATCCTGACTCTAAGCCGAAGATGAATTTATGAATATTAAGAGAATCAAGAAAAATGGGGTTAGCGTAGCACAGTTGTTCTAAGTACATTTTCTTTTTTTTTTTTGTTTAGGCTATGATCTTATTCCTTATTCTCATATGCTCTGGTCTGCTTATCGAGCTCCCCTTAGATATATCAATACTATTCATCTCAAGCGGATTTATAATGATTGTTATAGGAGATATTATAGAGCAGTATAACATCATAAGGGGAATAGATAGGGATAGTCGATGCTCAGAGTCTCTAGCCCAGAGTAGAGAAATCGCGAACCACAAGACATGGGTAGGAAGGAACTGCAGATGCTGGTTTATACCGAAGATAGTGACAAAATGCTGGAGTAACTCAGCGGGACAGGCAGCATCACTGGATAGAAGGAATGGGTGACATTTCAGATCGAGACCCTTCTTCAGACTGAGCGTCAGGAGAGAGGGGGTCAAGTGTGAAAACAAGACATCAAAGGAGATAAAGTTCCAAGAAATAGATCATTGTTAGCTAGGATAAGGTGACAATGAAGAAGACAGAGAGAACATTTATTCAGGAGGACAGTCAGACTGGTCAGAGAACGTTGAGGGGAGAGGAATGGAGAGAGAGGGAAAGCAAGGGTTACTTGAAGTCAGAGAGGTCAATATTCATACCACTGGGGTGTAAGCTGCTCAAGTGAAATATGAGGTGCTGTTCATTCAATATCTCAGTAGGCTTCATTGCCACCTTCTCCTAGTTAACAATGAACTATTCTACATCATCCTTGATCTACATCCCCTTTGATGTCATGTTTTCACACCTTATACTTCCTTATCTCCATGTCTGCTTCTCCCCTGACTCTCTGTCCAAAGAAGTCTTGACCCAAAGCATCACCCACTTCTTCTATCAGGAATGCTTCCTGCCCCGTTAAGTTACACCAGCATTTTGTCTCTATCAGAGGACATAGGTTTATGGTGAAGGGGGTAAGATTTAGTAGGAAATTAGAAGGGGGCAACTTTTTCACACAAAGTGTGGTGGGTGTAAGGAACAAGCTGTCAGAGGAGGTAGTTGAGGCAGGAACTATCGCAATGTTTAAGAAACAATTATGCACACAATATTCCAGGTGTGGTCTCACCAGGGCCCTGTACAACTGCAGAAGGACCTCTTTGCTCGTATACTCAGCTCCTCTTGTTATGAAGATCAACATGCCATTAGTTTTCTTCACTGCATGCTAAACCTACATGCTTACTTTCAGCGACCGATGAACAAGGACACCCAGATCTCGCTGTACTTCCCTTTTTCCTAACTTGACACCATTCAGATAATAATCTGCCTTCCTGGTCTAGCCACCAACATGGATAACCTCACATTTATTCACATTAAACTGCATCTGCAAACCTAGAATACATGGGCAGTTTTAGAAGGATATGGGCAAAATGCAGGCAGGCGGGACATGTGTGGTTTTTATAGATATGTGACAAATGTTCCCTTGCAGTTGAGTTGATCATGGGGAACAAGGATATGGCGGACCAATTGGGTTCCGTCTTCATAAGGAAGACATAAATAATCTGCCTGAAATAGCAGGGGACTGTGGGTCAAAGGAGGAATTGAGTGAAATCCAGGTCACCGATAAATCCCCAGGGCCAGATAGGCTGCATCCCAGAGTACTTCTCAGGAAATAGTGGGATGCATTAGTGATAATCTGATTCTGGAGTAGTTCCTGAGATTTAGCAAATGTAACCCCTCCAGACCAGTTAGTCTAACATCGAAAACTGCTAGAGTCAGTCTTTGGAAAGTGGTGAAATCATTGGACAAAGTCAGCATTTTACAAAAGGTAAATCATGTCTGACGAATCTTGTGGAATTTTTCGAGGATGCTAGTAGCGTGGATAAGGGAGAACCAGTGGATGTGGTAATACCTGGACTTCCAGAAGGCTTTCGACAAGGTCCCACATAAGAGATTAGTATACAAACTTAAAGCATACGGTATTAGGGTTCAGTATTGATGTGGATAAGAACAATTAAACGGGTCCTTTTCACAATGGCAGGCAGTAACTAGTGGGGTACCGCAGGGCTCAGTGCTGGGACCCCAGCTATTTACAATCTCAATATCTCCAAGATGACACTAAGCTGGGGGGCAGTGTAGGAGGATGCTCTTGACTTGGATAGGCTCAAATGTTTGCAGATGCAGTATTGTGAGGTTATCCACTTTGGTGGCAAAAACAGGAAAGCGGACTATTATTTAAATGGTGCCGATTGGGAAAAGGGGAGATGCAGCGAGACCTGGGTGTCATGGTACACCAGTCATTGAAAGTAGGCATTGCAGCAGGCAGTGAAAAAAGCGAATCTTTCATAGCTTTGAGTACCAGGGAGGTTCTACTTCAGTTGTACAGGGTCTTGGTGAGACCACACCTGGAGTATTGCGTACAGTTTTGGTCTCCAAATCTGAGGAAGGACATTATTGCCATAGAGGGAGTGCAGAGAAGGTTGATTCCTGGATGTCAGGACTGTCCTGGATAGACTCGGTGGAATTTAGGAGATTAAGAGGGGATCTTATAGAAACTTACAAAATTCTTAAGGGGTTGGACCGGCTAGATGCAGGAAGTTTGTTCCCGATGTTGGGGAAGTTTAAGGATAAGGGGGAAATCCTTTAAGACCGAGATGAGAAAGACTTTCTTCACACAGAGAGTGGTGAGTCTCTGGAACTCTCTGCCATAGTTTTCACCCTTGTGGCTAAGGGGATCAGAGGGTATGGTTACTGAGTTGGATGATCAGCCATTAACCTAATTTCTATGTTTCTATGTTTCTATGACTATATGCGCTGACATTTCTGATATCAACCTCACAAATCACGGCTGTGCTGTTGCAGCACCTTTGCGCTTTTATTCTAAGATGGAGGCCAGATTCATGCAGGTGCGGTGTAACCAAAGTTTGAGGTGAGTTCACTCATTTTAATTCCGTCCTTCGAGAAATAAACTGTCATTTTAATTAGACGTGTCCTACCGAACGAGGTGGTGGGGGTGCGGGCGCAAGATTATTTGCTTATTTATCTACTTGTTTGATGACACCAAGGATTTTTTGGAAAAGATAACACAGGATAAGGCGAGGTGTAGAGGAGTCTCCTTGCAGTTCTTGAGGAGCGACTATAAAAGGGAGAGAGAGGACTCCAAGGCATCTTGTGATCACTTGCTCAAACGTTGATCTCGACATCCTCTTAAACAGCGGCCTTGAGCCTGCTTTCCTGCTGTCAGTGACTGTACTTCAAAAGAGTTTTATTTGCCAAGCTTGGTTTGAAAGAAATCCCCCGACCAGCAGTGAGAAAGCTCTCCGGCTGACACCCTTCAACCCAGAATTCGTGGATGAGAACTGAAAGGAGGAAAGTCTTACATTTGAGGGATTCTTTGATGACCTCGTCCCATTGCAGCCTACGAAGCATTTTTGAAGTGTTCTAGTGCTGTGTAATGTAGGAAAAAGAGACAGCCAATTTGCACACAGCAAGCAGCAGAGAGATAATGACCAGTTTATCAACTTTATTTAGGAATGTTGCTTGAGGGGTTAAATGTTGGCTGGGGGAAGGGGAGGGGAGGGAAGGGGGACACCTCCTTTGCTCTTTGAAATCTTGACTTGAAATCTTTTATATGCAGCTGAAAGTTACTGAAAGATAGTGACTGCCAGGCGGAGAGACTTACTCCTCGCAACGTGATGCTCCCTCAGTGCGGCAGCTGAGCATCAGCCTTGACACCGTGTTCTTGTCTGTGTGTTGAGATGCAGCGCGGAAAGTGGGCATTCGGCCCAGCGCGTCCTCGCCGGCCAGCAATCATCCCGTACACGAGCTCTGTCTGAAGAAGGGTCTCGACCCGAAACGCACCCTCCAAGGATGCTGCCTGAACCGCTGAGTCACTCCAGCTTTTTGTGTCTGTCTCCAGCACTGTCCTGCACACTAGAGACAATTTCAATGATTTTTACCGAAGCCAATTAACCTGCAAGCCTGTACATCTTTGGAGTGCGGGAGGAAACTGGAGCACCCAGGGAAAACCAACACTGTGACGGGAGAACGTGCAAACTCTGCACAGACAGCACCCGTAGTCAGTTCGCCCTGTGACCGCATGACGTTTCCCTGGGTGCTCCAGTTTCCTCCTACCCTGAAGACATACAGGTGAGTAGGTTAATTGGCTTTGGTAAAATTTGTAAATTGGCCCTAGTATGTAGGGCAGTGCTAGTGTTCGGGGTTGTCACTGTTCGGCGAGGACTCGGTAGGCCGAAGGACCTGTTTCCGCGCTGTATCTCTGAAGTCTAAAAGTCTAACGCCAATTCACATGGCCAGCAAACAAACAGGGCCATGGTATTGAAATTAGAGCAGATATGTAAAGCTAAAGGGAAGTTTCATAGAACATAGATCATGGAGCAGTACACACAGAAACAGGCCTTTCGACCCACAAAGTTTGTTTCGAACATGATGCCAAAATAAACTCATCTTATCTGCCTGTACATAATCTATCTCCTTCTGTTCCTTAAACATCCATGTGCTTATCTCAAAGCCTCGGAAACACCACTATTGTATCTGCCTCCATCACCACCCCTGGCAGACACATCTTTCTGTTTCAAAAACTTGCCCTGCACAACTCCGATACACTTTGCCCATCTCACCTTCAAGATCTGCTCTCTAGTCTTGGACATTTCCACCCTATCCGATGCCCCTCATACTTTTATAGACTTTTAAAGGGCCTCCCCTCAGCTACCGATGCTTCAGAGAAAACAATCCAAGTTTGTCCAACCACCTCCTTATTCACTAATTTCCCTCCAATCCTGGCAGCATTCTGGATAACATCTTCTGCACCCACTCCAATGTGTGAACATCTTCCCTGTAATGGGGCAGCCAGAACTGTACACAATAACATGTGGACAAAGATCCTGTCCTATCTCCATGCCCCTTCATCACTTGGTCTTCAGTATCCAACATCAGTCTCTATTTTAAGTGGACACAGATGTACAGGTTTGTAGGTTAATTGGCTTCGGTCAGAATTGTAAATTGTCCCGAGTGTGTGTAGGTCAGTGCTAATGTGCGGGGATCGCTGGTCGGCGCGGACTCAGGGCCCAAGGGCCTGTTTCTGCGCTGTATCGATTAACTAAACTGAACAAAACTAAACTGGTGAGATCCCATCCCTTGCTGCTTGTGAATTCACAGTTCACTTTAGTTCAGTTGAGTTTATTGTCACGTGTACCGAGGTACAGTGAAAAGCCTTTTTTTGCGTGCTAACCATCCAGCGGTAAGACAACGCATGATTAAACGATGCAGTGCAAACTTCGCACCCACTAGAGCGGATGTTTGAGATGCCGCCTGAATGCAGAGGAAGCATTATTTATAATTACTGGAACTTGACTATGACTGCTTGAGTTCAGCCAAAGAAAGACTCGTGGTTCCACCGGAAAAAAAAAAAGTTGTTCTGCAGGGAGCATGCATTTTGATGTCGGCCATGCAAGTTATGCACTCAGACCTTGTCAGCCTAAAGGGCCTGTCCCACTTTCACGACCTAATTCACAACCTATTATACTCGTGGACATTTTTCATCACGCTAGAAAAACGCCCCGACCTACTTGATGCCACGAGTACCTACGACTAGCATCACGGCCTGCTACGGCCTACCTACGTTCTCCTACGGCCTCCTACGACCTCGTGACAACCATGCTGCGGGTATGAGTCAAGGGAAAACTCGGCGGAGGTCGTGAATTAGGTCATGAAAGTGGGACAGGCCCTTTATTCTCTGGCGGTTTTTTATTTTGTTTGAGATTAAAAGGCAGCTTTCCATCACGACTCCTTGTTTTCTGTGGGTGATTTAGTGTGTCTTCTCCACCTTGGGTCAATTGGCAAAACGCCCGTGCTCACATCCAACCCTAGCGTAACAAAGCACAAATGCTCTGCTTTAGCCATTTGCTTTATCTCTTTAGTGTTTTTAAACAGGAGGAAGCATTTGTTTCCCTGTTGATCCCTGGGATGGCGGGACTGTCATATGAGGAAAGATTGAAAAGACTAGGCTTGTATTCACTGGAGTTAAGAAGGATGAGCGGGGATCTTATAGAAACATACAAAATTATAAAAGGACTGGACCAGCTGGATGCAGGAAAAATGCTCCCAATGTTGGGCGAGTCCAGAACCAGGGGCCACAGTCTTAGAATAAAGGGGTGGTCATTTAAGACTGAGGTGAGAAAAAATGTTTTCACCCAGAGAGTGGTGAATTTGTGGAATTCCCCGGCACAGAGGGCAGTGGAGGCCCAATCACTGGATGGATTTAAGAGAGAGTTATATAGAGCTGTAGGGGCTAGTGGAATCAAGGGATATGGGGAGAAGGCAGGCACGGGTTATTGATTTGGGATGATCAGCCATGATCACAATGAATGGTGGTGCTGGCTCGAAGGGCCGAATGGCTTCCTCCTGCACCTATTTTCTATGTTTAGTTTAGTTTACAGATACAGCAGGGAACCAGGCCCCTTGGCCCACCGAGTCCACGTCAACCAGCGATCCCCGCACATTGACACTATCCTACACACACTAGGGACAATTGTTTACATTTACCAAGCCAATTAATCCACATTCCTGTACGTCTTTGGAATGTGGGAGGAAACCAAAGATCTTGGAGAAAACCCATGCAGGTCACAGGGAGAACGTACACACTCCGCACAGACAGCACCCGTTGTCGGAATCGAACCCGGGTCTCCGGCGCTGCAAATGCTGTAAGGCAGCCTTGGAGTTGGGTTGGGCCGAGGACGAGGTTGGGTCATAAGATGGTAGTATAATTAGACCATTCGGTCCATCAAGTCTACTCCGCCATTCAATCATGGCTGATCTATCTCTCCTGCCTAACCCCATTCTCATTCCTTCTCCCCGTAACCTCTGACACCCGTACCAATCAAGAATCTATCTATCTCTGTCTTAAAAATATCCGCAGACTTGACCTCCACAGCCTTCTGTGGCAAAGAATTCCTCAGATTCACCACACTGGGTCGAGGTGGATGGGCCGGGTCAACGAGTGCAAAGGGGGGAGCTGGCGTGGGTGTGGGGGGGGGGGGCTGCTGAGAACAAAGGGGGAACTTTTTGGGAGAACATTTATGTTCAGGTGATGGTGAGAAGGCAGGGGAATTCGGTTAGGAGGGAGGGATGGATCAGCCATGATTGAATGGCGGAGTAAACTTGATGGGCCAAATGGCCTAATTCTGCTCCTATCACTTATGACCTCATGACCCAGCATGAGGCTGCCACTGAGATCTAAGAGGGAGCAGGTTGGGGGGAAGGACGGGGGGGGGGGGAGAACAGGGATGAGTACGTTTTGTAACCTTGACCGCGCCATTGTGATGACTCTTTTGTGGACTTTGTACGCAAAAATAGTAAGATTAAACGAGAACTTACCAAGTTTGAAGGTTGATCTGTATTTTACGAGGAGTCGCGGTGAGGGATTTCGTGAAGACCCCGCCAGCAGGCATGCGCAGCATCCTTCAAAGCAGCGGTGTGGAATCACAGAACGCACCATGACTAAAAAATATTAAGATGAAGAACGTAGAACTTCCTAGTTGACCCTATAATAGAGGGTGGGAGCGGGGGGCACGAAATCCCTCATCGCGACTCCTCGTAAAATACAGATCAACCTTCAAACTTGGTAAGTTCTCGTTTAATCTTACTATTTTACTTCGTGAAGATTTCAAAGCTCTGTGATTTCACGCCCTGGACAACGTCCATGCTTATCACACTGCGCAAGTCTGATGGAGCAAGGCTGTTAATGCAGTTCAGTCGAAACTGGCTGAAAAATTAACACAATTTATTAATCAAATAACAAACAATAACCCCTAATTCGGGGACAGACATTCACTCAGCGGTTCCCAGCACAGCTTCTGCGAATGTCGCAGGGGCGACCAGTGGCTTATTGTAGAACCGTTGAAAGGTTTCTTCACTGGCCCAGCCCGCGGTGGCGAGGATGTGGTCCATGGGCACCTCCATGGCCCTCGCCCCTGATGTGGATGCAGCCCTAGTGGAATGAGACTTAAAAATGTCAGTAGCAATTCCTGCTGCATCCAGCACCACCCTGAGCCACCTGGCGATAGTCTGTACAGTCACCCGATGATGCGGAGGTTGGTGGCTGATGAGGAGCCCCTGTTCCTTCATCCTGATGGCTCCTGTAACCCGGATGTAGTGGTGGAGATGGGTGACTATGCAGAGAGTGGCATCTACAGGGTACGCCCGAAATTCCAACTGCAGCCCATGCGCCCCTGGCCTGTGCAGCTTCAATAAATCTTGGACAAAAAAATGTATTTGACCAGGGGTGGCCACCATGCTGTCCAGTCGCAGTTTTTGTAATGGCTGGACTCGTTGGGCTGTAGTCAGTGCCATCAGCATCACCACCTTGAGGTTGAGCTGTTTCAGTGGTAGCTCATTCATTGGAGCCCAGCTCCTCAGTAGGGTCAGCACAATCCCTACATCCCACGTGAAAGTATATCTGGGTCGCGGAGGGTTGGTGTTGAACACTCCCCTCATCAGTTTAGACACCAGGTGGTTGGAGCTGATAACTACATCCAGGTACGAGGGCAGCGCACTCCTGGCGCTGTTGATGGTACTGTAGCTGAGGCCAGCATCGAAATGGAGGCCAGCTAGGAATTCCAGGACATCAGGTATTGTTGCCGTGTTGGAAGTCTTGTTGGTCCGAGCACAGAATGCCTCCCACTTCCTGATTTGGGTGAGGTACTGTTTCCGAGTTGATTCTCGGCATGATGCGGCGATAAGTTCTATGGCTCGTGATGAGATGCCCGCCTGGATGAGTGGTCTTTTCAGAACCTGCAGGCCAACAAGTTTAAGTGACCATGGCAAGGATGACTATCCCCCGTGATGGGGTGAGTAATCAATTTGGGGTGTTTCCCAATCGACATCCATGGTTGTTTTAAAATTTTTAACGACCATCGGGTACCATGGTTGTGTAGGCCAGTCGGGAATGATCAATATGCCAGTTGCAGAATCCAATTTAATTTTCTGCAATACCCGACTGATGAGGCAGAATGGGGGAAATGCGTAGCAAAACCATTTCCCCCAATGGATAGAAAACGCATCCATTGCTATTGCCCCAGGGTCTGGTTCCCATGACACATACGTTGGTATCTGATGGTTCAACCTGGACGCAAATAGGTCAATATCTGGTGTCCCAAAGTGAGCTATAATGTCTTCAACATCCACTCGATGTTGTCATTGAATACTCGTGACCTGGTGTCCGCCACTGTATTAAGCTTCCCAGGCAAATAGGTCGCCGTAATCCAAATATTCCTTTCAATGCACCAGTGCCAAATTGTGTTTGCCAATTCATCACAAGATAGCGACCTGATACCACCCATATGATTGATGTAAGCCACCACCGTAGTGTTATCTATTTGAAGGCGGACATGTAAATCCCGTGAATTAGTACAGTAAGCCCGCAGTCCATGAAAGGCCCCTAGCATTTCTATATAGTTTATCCCGTGTGATTCCAGGAATGTAAACTCATGAGAGTCCATTCTGCCACCACAACAGGACATCGTATCAGTTGCTCCCCAGCCTTGTGCGCTTGCGTCAGTTTGTAGCACAACGTCTGGGTTGCTTACTATGATGGGTCTGTGACACTTACTAATATTGTCAACCCACCATTGTAGCTCGTTTCTAGCCTTTGCTGGTAGCCGGATTGGCCGATCAAAGTGCCCAGCATTTGTTTTTAATGCTGTGATCTTTGTTCTTTGTAAATTTCGGTAGTGTATGGTCCGAATTGTGCAGCTGGGAATGTAGCTACCAATTTCCCTATGACTTTTGCTGTTTGCCGAATGGTCGGTACTCTGGCGCAAGTAAGACTGTGGCACTCTTCTTTTATAGCAGTAGCTTTATTGGTTGGGATGGTAATCTTCATTAAGTTGGTGTCCAGGGTGAACCCCAAATAATCCATAACCCGTACCGGTTGCAACTTTGATTTGTCTGGATGGATTACAAATCCCAGCTTCTCGAAGAGAGCCTTAGTTGCAGCCACTGCCCGTGTAGCCAATTGGAGGGTCTGACCCTCTATAAGGATATCATCCAAATATGCCCATAACCATATAATTTTGTTGTCGGAGAAGAGCCAATATAGGTTTTACCAATTTTGTAAACAGCCTGGGGGCTGTGGTGATTCCATTGGGCAATGCCTTCTATTCCCATACTTGATCCTTCCAGACAAACTTTAGGAATTTCCTGTGGGCCTCAGAGATGGGCACCGTATAGTATGCATCTTTTAAATCGATGCATGCCATAAAGTACCCTGGGTAAAGCATCTGCTTGGCTGTTTCAAAAGTATCCATTTTGAAGTGGGTATATTGTATAAAAGTGTTCAGCTCAGTTACGTCTATTATAATCCGACAACCCCCATCTTTTTAAATTCTGGTGAAAATGTTGGACACAAACTCAATAGGTTCATGCGTGGTTTTGCCAATTACCACTTTTTCTGCTAGCCGTATAATTTCAGCATGTCCTGCCTCCACCTCTTTTTGGGATAGTGTAAACTTTCTATGAGGCGAATGCTGGGTAGGGGGATTTACACCACCAATAAATTCTATAACATCACCTTGAATACTTTGTAAAATAAACTAATCTGTGGTGACAGTGTTCCATATTTCCAAAGAAGCCCGCAATCGCCCACCAATTTGTGCAGGAGGGGATGCTACGGTGTGTGAGGAACCAGGCCCCCTTACCTCCATGGTTAGCGACGGTTCCTTACGTATGGCGTTTTGGGTGGACGTTGTGGAGGTTGACGGGGTGGCGGCCGCATCTTCCATGCAGGCCGCTGTTGGCCTTGCCTTTCCTTGCGGAAGTGGAGGTGGATAGGTCCTTTGTGTCCTGTCCGGCAGTCGTGGTTTCCAGGTTGTGTTTGGCTGTTGCCGGTGGTATGTCTGGCCGTCGGAGGTTTCATGAGGCCAGCTGTTTTGGCCTCCTCGTCCAGTTCCTTCACCTGTTTGGACAGGTCTCCAAACAATTGATGAGGCGGTGGAGCGGTTGATGGTCGGCACAACCCTGCGAATTTGGGGTTGAGTGTGGGCTTAATGGAGCTCTTACGCAGGCAGTTTATCTCATACTGGGCGTTGCATAGGAGTGCCAGTGCATCTTGTTGTTCACTGGACACATTATCCCCGTCCAGGGTCCTAGCAAACGCCGTTATGCCCGTGGAGAGAACCTTTAAGATACGCTGGACATCCTGCATCCTGGTGACCGTACTCAAGTGTCCCCAGATCTGGGCATTAACCAAGGGCACACTGAGGTTGATGCAGTTCTCGGGCGGTTTTATTCTCTATGGTATCATTCACAACCTGACTCTGGAGTTGGTGAGTAGTCAGGTAATCAATGGTGCCCGCCAGTTTGTGGTGCAGAGGTTCCCCTGTTTGTCTAGTAGCGGCAAACTTGCCCACAACGTCCAGCATATCCTCCTCATGCTCTGGCTCAGCGGTCACTGGCTGTCCCGGGTCGTCTTCAAACACAGCAGCTGGGCAACTGCTAACGCTTCTTGCTGGTGACGATGAGATGCTGAGCGGGCTCCTTGCACGGCTTATGGATGTCCGTGAGTCCCACTCTTCCCGTTCCCGGTCCCGCTGGAGGAGTTGCTCCACTAAGAGCTCCAACCGCTCTATGCGACCGTCCCTGCTATGTGCAGCGGACAAGCCGACTTCCCCAGGCCCTGCGAAATCACTGGGGCTTCCACCATCGGACCACACCTCCGTAAGGTGCTGTCTAGGGTCCAATGGCAGGTTGTCGTGACCTACCGCCCGAGTAGGCTCATACGACTCCCGCACGGACTCTCCGCTAGTCTGTCTTCTTCCAGACTGTGGCGGCCCACCTGTCTGATACGAAGGCAGGTGAGTTGGATCGGCGCCGGCCCCGGAACCTGGCTCCCCGGAGTCCGTGCAGGCTTACCTCCACAATCGCCCAATTTTTGGCGTGGAGGCGCATGGTCGGCCGCTCCCAGAGCTGAGCTGACCGACCGCCTACTGCTGCCACCTCCGCCCTTGACCGCAGCCTGACGGGGTGTTTTGTCGGCGGCACCTGCTCCTGCAGGCCTGCTCGACGCAGCAGCAGCGCTGCCAGACTGCTCTACGGCAGATCTCCCTGGCAGTGGTACGTGGTGGTGCACAGCTGTAGGGCTCCCCTGCAGTGCAGCTGTCCCCCAGCCCAGCCCCCTCGGGTCTACTGGAGCTCGGGGTGGGGTCGCTTGCGATGAGCGAGGCCCCTTGGCACGTACCTGTTTCCCCCCTCTTTTCTTGGGGGAAGGGGGCTCGAAGTCTGGATCCGTTGCATCCAGCTCCGGGGCGGCAAACCACTCGGGTGAGTCGGGCGCTAAAGTAGCGGGAGCGCCCGACTTCCGCATTCTTGCCCCCACATGTCTCGAAGCTGCCGGTGGTGCTTGCAGCTCCGGGGACAAGGGCCGTTGGCTGGTCGATGCAGCTCGGCTCCTCGACAGCGTCGCCTTCCTCTTGCCCTTGTCCATCCTGTGGAGTAAAGGTAAGCACTTACCTGCCGGCCTTTTACGAAGGAGCCGGAGGAGAGAGCGCACTCCCCCCTCAGCCTGCCGATGCAAATGCGCGCGACGATGTGCTGCACATGCGTGCTGGCGGGGTCTTCCCCACCACACGAAGTCACTCACGTGACTCCGAAGTAAAATAAACAAATAATTTCACGGTACCTGGCGCGGAATCATCATCATTATCGACATCAACATCTAATTATAGAATGATAAAATGAATTTAAGAAAGACAAATATTACCTATGTCAAATGGGCAAATTTCCATGACATTTATATTACGTTGGCCATTAACAGAGTTGTATTCTAAAACGATGCAGTACAATTGTTTATCTAATATAATTTTACTTGCCAATGTAAATGTTCTTCCAAAAAGTATTGACTCCTGACTGTAACACAGAGGCAGATGCCAGTCATATTCAAAGTACTTTCTCTGCGGCAGTTACAGTATTTTCTGCACTCAGTTTATTTTGCTTTTTGCTCAACCTGATATGCTCATATATCTCCCTATATCACCGTCCACATCTCTCGTTTCCATTTGCCCTGACCCTCAGTCTGAAAACAGATCTCAACCTTATTCCTTCTGTCCAGAGATGCTGCCTGACCCGTTGAGTTACTCCCGCATTTTGTGTCTATCTTCGGTTTAAACCAGCATCTGCATTTCCTTCCTGCACATACTCATTATATGGTGCGATTACACAAAATGCTAGAGTGACCCAGCGGGACAGGCATCATCTCTGGAGAGAAGGAAGGGGTGACGTTTTGGGTCTATGTTTTTTCTCCGTGATAAACCGATACCCATACTAACACCTAACAAAAACAAGGCATGCATGGGACCATGAGAAGGCAAATGCAACGTTAGTCTTCATTGCGGGAGGACTAGAATATAGAAGCAAGGCTAAATAAGGCACTGGTCAGACCACATTTGGGATATTGTGAGCAGTCATGGGTCCCATATCTGAGAAAGGATATGATGGCATTGGAGGGGGTCCGGAAGATATTTACAAAAATGATCCCAGGAATGATTGGGTTAATGTATGAGGAGAGTTTGATGGGTCTGGGCCTGTTCTCGCTGGAGTTGGAAGGTTGACAGGGGATCTCATTGAAACCTACCAAATAATGAAGGGACTTGATAGAGTGGATGTGGAGAGGATGCTTCCAATGGTGGGAGAGTCTAGGACCAGAGGGCACATCCTCAAAATAAAAGGACATACTTTTAGAGTGGAGAAGAGGAGGAATCTCTTTGGGCAAAGGGTGGTGAATCTGTGGAGTTCATTGCCACAGATGGCTGTGGAGGTCAAGTCATTGAGTATTTTGAAAGTGGAGATTGCCGGGTTCTTGATTAGTAAGTGGTTCAAAGGTTATGGGGAGAAGGTTAAGGGGTTGAGCGGGAAAAATAGATGGGCCATGTTTGAATGGCGGAGCAGACTCAATGGGCTGCATGGCCTGATTCTGCTCCGACGGTGTATGAATGTC
This sequence comes from Okamejei kenojei, assembly GCA_035221665.1. Classification (NCBI taxonomy): domain Eukaryota; kingdom Metazoa; phylum Chordata; class Chondrichthyes; order Rajiformes; family Rajidae; genus Okamejei; species Okamejei kenojei. The sequence continues at coordinate 17,980,387 of CM069139.1, read as the reverse complement.
TAAACATAGTGGCAAAATGCTAAGATTAGCAGCTAGAGCTTGAGATTAGGGCTTCAGAGATGTTAATTCTAATTCCAACAAAGTAGAGAATTTAAAATTAAGTGATCAAATAAAGCAATCTGGAATTCATAATAAAATCTCTTAAAAAGAGATATCTTAAAAGATTAGACTATTCATCAACTTACTGTAACTAACAATGGTACAATAGACTTCAGTAACAATATCACTTAAGCCTATTTTCTACCCTTTCCCCAGAACTCTGGGTTCTTCTACTGATTAGAAATCTATATATATCAGACCTTAAATAAAGACAAAGACACTTTGATCCCATCTCCTTACTCTCTGGGGCAAGGACCTCCAGAGACTCAATCCTCTCAGAAGAAATTCATCCTTATCGATTGAAGGATTCAGCATGGAAACAGGCCATTCGGCCTACCAAATCCGTGGGCGGTTGCTGCTGGGGCGCAAGTTGGGGCCTGATCAACCCCGGCTGGGTCACCTGGGCGAGGGTGTCTGATGTTGTGAGACCCGAAACACCCGACGACCCCAGGTCACATCACTGAGGATGTGTCCCAGCGCAACTAGAAGATGTATCTTTCATGATCACAATGAATGGCGGTGCTGGCTGGAAGGGCCGAATGGCCTCCTCCTGCACCTATTTTCTATGTTTCTATGTTTCACACAGTTTAGAGATACAGCAGGGAAACAGACCCTTCGGCCCACCAAGTCAACGGATAGGACATGTTTGGAGGGATATAGGCCAAATGCGGGTAGGTGGGACTAGTGTCGGTGGGACTTGGCCAGTGTGGACATGTTCAGCGGTGTGGGCGTGTTCAGTCGATGGGCCTGTTTTTCCACACTGTATCACTATGACTCTATGACCAGTGACCCCAGTGCACCAGCACTATCCTACACTCCAGCAACAATTTACAATCTTTACCAAAGCCAATTAACCTACAAACCTGTACATCTTGGGAATGTGGGAGGAAACCAGAGCACCCGGAGAAAGTCCATGCAGCCACCGGAGATGCCGATGAGCAGCATCTTTGGGGAAAGGGAAGGTGATGTTTCTGGTCAGAACCCTTCTTCAGACTGACACTCAGGGGAGAGGGAAACTAGAGGTATGAAAAGGTTCAGATCAAAGAGCCGGCACTGAGGACTCAGGATAGGTGGAGCCCACAATGGTCCATTGTTGGCTTTGGATGAGCTGATAACAACGGGATACGAACAGTGAAACTAGCAAGATGACTAGGGGATGGGGGAGGGATGGAGAGACAGGGAATGCAATTGAATTTAGAGATGTCAACATTACTACCACTGGGTTGTCAGCTGCCCATGCAAAATATGAGGTGCTGTTTCTCGAAAGATGGGTTGGATGGAATACTTTATTGTCATATGTGACAAGGCACAGTGAAATTCTTCGCTTACATACCCAAGGTATGCAAATAGTCGCCACATACGGCGCTGAGAAAGTTACGAATTACCCCCGTGTCAGCGCCTCCTTTGATCTCTCTCCTCCCCCTCCCTTGCTCTGCCCCTCCCCTGCTCCAGGTCCTGCATTGTTCTCCTTCCCCCTCCCTCATGGCGATCCCCCCACGCCGGGTCCCCTTTGTTCTTCCCTGCCTGCCAGATGCTGCCTGACCCCGCTGAGTTACTCCAGCATTTTGTGTGTCACTCCCTCATAAACATTTGTTTGTACTGTCTTCGCAACTTGTCCTCAAAACCTAATTTTGTGATAAAGAAGGAACTGCAGATGCTGGAAAGTCGAGGGTACACAAAATGCTGGAGAAACTCAGCGGGTGCGGCAGCATCTATGGAGCGAACGAGATAGGTAACGTTTCGGGCCGAATTTTGTGACGCTGGCAAACTTGGCAATGACAGCTTCGCTTTGTTTCCTCCAAGTCATTAAAACCTATTGTAGACTACGCTCATCTCAGTAATCCATGAAGTTATTGTATTGTCATTTGAAAAAAAAACATCTGTTTCATCAACGATCGAAGCCTGCCATCCTGGCCTCTATGTGACTCCAGACCCAATGAAATTCCAGCTTCAGGATGAGAATTTAAAGTTATCTCTCTGTCGTTAAACGCAGCACTGACAATCGCAATTTAAGTTAGATACAGCCTGCAGGACAGAACTTAAAAGCCGCTTGTAGTTGTTGATGGCTGTTAAACATAAGGCTGTTTGAAAATTTAATAAACGTATTCCTTCATTAATCAAGGATCTTAATGATGGTTTGAACTGGTTTAACATAAGAATGGTTTGCTTACAATTCAGCACCAGCTTCCGCAAACGACCACATGTGCAAAACCTGCATAGCAGGAGTATTAGATCAAAGGCACATAGCGATGGACAACAAATACTTTTACAGTCATTGCCATGCCTGCCCTATGAATCAATAATAAAACTCTTTCCTGACTCATACCCTTCCTATACACTGTTTTTTTTTTTGCAAATGTGCATTTCCAGCAAGCGTTGATGGATTGCAATTGTGTAATTGTGATGTTGAACAAGTTTAAAGCATCATTAGGACTCTTGATTAATGAAGGAATGGGTTTATTAAATTGTCACACTGCCTTATGTTTAACAGCCATCAATAACTACAAGTAGCTTTTAAGCTCTGTCCTACAGGCTGGATCTGTTGGTGTGGCACTTAATGATGCAAAATAACTAAGTTCTCACATTCAAACAGAGATTTAATTGGAAATCAAAAACTTGGTGCAGCAACCTTGAGCTCTCCAACTCAGGGTGGCTTGAAATATTGTCGGTAATTATGTGGATAAGATGCTTTGAAGGGTCTCAGAACTCTTTCTGGGATTACTTGCATCAAACCATGCAACATTGGAGAGACGCATGGATACGTGGGGAATGGAAGGATATGGATCATCTGCAGTCAGATAAGGATTGGCTTTCGCATCATGTTCAGCACAGTTATTGTGGGCCGAAGGGCCTGTTCCAGTGCTGTACAGGTCTATGTGTAGAAAGGAACTGCAGATGCTGGCTTACACTGAAGATAGACACACAATGCTGGAGTAACTTAGTGGCACAAGCAGCATCTCTGGTCGAGACCCTTCCTCAGATGGAGCCTGTACTGTTTTATGTTCTGTGGAAAACAGTGTATAAATCGCATAGCAGGTAGATAGGGTGGTAATTAAGGCTTTTAGCATATTGGCCTTCGTCACTGATGTGAGTGAGTAGAGAGGCCGGGACGTTATGCCAAAGTAGTGCAACAAGACATTGGTGATGCAGCACTTAGAATATTGTGTTCAGGTTTGATCACCCGGCTGTAGGAAAGATGTCATTAAAAGTTGGATTGAGTGTAATGAAGATTTACAAGGATGTTGCCAGGACTTGAGAGCCCGAGGTACACGGAGAGGTTGGGTAGGCTTGCACTTTATTCCCTTGAGCGCAGGAAGTTGAGCGATGATCTTATAGCGATGTATAAAATCATGAGGGGAATAGATAAGGTAAATGCTTACCAAAGTATTTTTTTACTAAAGTAGGGGAAGTTAAGAACTAGAGGGCATATTTTTTAGGGTATCCGTGCCATTCAGAGATGCTACCTGGCCTACTCAGTTACTCAAGCTGATCCTGTTTTTAAAAGAATAAGTTGGTGATTACACCTTTTGGAAGCACAAACTAAAAGAAGGATGTCATCTTTGCTGATCAGGAATGAGCTAGTCCAACAGCTCAGTGTCTCCTCCTCTGGTATTAGTGAATACCTTAGGCTGAAGCATATCGAAGGCTGGGCCTTAAACTCAGCGTCTGCTTGCATAAGTTCATAAGTTATAGCAGCAGAATTAGGTAATACGGTCCATCAAGTCAACTCCTCCATTCAATCATGGCTGATCTACCTTTCCCTCTCAACCCCGTTCTCCTGCCTTCACCCCATAACCCCTGACACCCATACTAAACAAGAACCCATCAATCTCCGCAGCAGAAATACCCACTGACTTGGCCTCCACAAGCTTCTGTGGCAACGGATTTCACAGATTCACCACCCTCTGACAAGAAATGAATCCTCATCTCCTTTCTAAAGACACGTCCTTTTATTCTGAAGCTGTGGCCTCTGGTTCTAGGTTCTCCCACTAGTGGAAACATCCTCTCCACATTCACGAATATGAGCTGCTGTTCCACAAGCCACGGTGCCTGACCCATTGAGTTGCTCCAGCAGTCTGCTCTGTTCCCTGTCACTGGTGGGATCATCCCTATCCCATTGCATTCAGGTCTAAAGTCTTCGTGGAATGGAAAGCTCAACATCTTATTCTGTGGAAGGGAGACAGCATTATGCAAAGTTCAAATAAATATATTTGCAGAAGCATCTCAGTGCTAAAATTATGCCATTTTATCAGCTGGCAAGCAGATGCCAAATGTTTTCATGGGGTTTGAGGATCACAGATGCTCCTTTTAGGTGTGAAATAAAGGATGAAACTCTCGTCAATTAAATACAGAAATATTTCCTGAAGAAACCAGCTTTACATGCTTTAGTCATCAAAGGGAAGGATGGTTTTTAATGTCTATTTAGTTCATGCAATAGACATCTCTTTTGTGTTCAGTTTTTCTCCGGTTTTATTTAAACATTTCATGTCTTTTTTTTTGTTTACAGAGTTTGTGAAGTTCTTTGAATATTGCAGAATAAGGATCGCAGCGTGGAGTAGTGCTGAATATCAGAGAGACGTTGCCTTTAATCAATTGACCCCACTGAAATTCAATTGCCTTCACCAATGCGAGCTGTCTTAATCGGCATGCGATTAGCTACAGGTGACCCCAATGGTAACACACAAAGAGAGAAAGGGAGGGAAAAGGGGTACTCTCACCAATCTCCAAAGATTTTGTTCACGTCCTACACTTGATGTTAAGTGTTCATTCTGTGATTTTGGAATCCGTTACCTGTTCCGACTTCCGAAAATACCCCAGGGACCCATTATCGGAAAAGTTGTCTTAAAATATCAGCTCCAACAGTCCAGTTGGTGAAAAGGAGAAAGGAAAAGTATTGTTCTCATTAACGTTTTGTTCAGGAGAGGGAAGGACTCGTTTGATCAGTTCAGGTTTTGTCATTTCCCTAAATTTGCACTTTCTCTTCGCACTTTTTGCCTCCCGCTAACGACTTCTGAAACGAGTGCTTTCTTCTGTCCTTTCAACTTTGGAAACATTCCCCAAGCCATGCTCGAGCCGGGGTGGTCCTGAGAAATGATCTTGGTTTCTAATTCTCTTTGTCGTGGTCTCCTTTGGTGCCTAAAAAGGCCAATGATAGTGACTTGGAAATGAGATGGAAATGGATATAGAAGACAGTTGATGCCATATTTAAGGAGATCAGACTAAATTAACACAGTAATGGACCATCCATCATTGTTATTGGACTTGCTCTCATTTGTGTAGAGCAAAACTGGTTAAAGATGAGACATGTTGCAAATGTCAGTGAACAGTTGGCATTTTAGTGCATATCCTTTGGGCATTTGTGCAGAAATATGAAGATTACAAAATAGAATTAAGACTAATGTCTATATGAATTTTTTTGATATTCAGATTCACCTAGAATCTCGTTTCATTCTTTTAGGTGGCTCTGATGATCCCTCAGTCTTTTCCAAAGTAACATGAAAATTGCTGTTAACCCTTATCATTCTAGTTTTAAAAGAATCATGACTGCACTGAAAGTTAGAGTCATAGAGTGATACACATGGAAACAGGCCCTTCGGCCCAACTTGCCCACACCGGCCAACATGTCCCAGCTGCACTAGTCCCATCTGCCTGTGTTTTGGCCCATATCCCTCCAAACCTATCCTATCCATGTACCTGTCTAACTGCTTTTTAAACTTTGGGATAGTTCCAGCCTCAACTACCTCCTCTGGCAGCTTGTTCCATACACCCACCACCCTTTGTGTGAAAAAGTCACCCCTCAGATTTCTATTAAATCTTTTCCCCTTCACCTTGAACCTATGTCCTCTGGTCCTCGATTCCCCAACTCTGGGCAAGAGATTCTGTGTGTCTACCCGATCTATTCCTCTCATGATTTTATACACCTCCATGGTCAACACCTCTAAAGGTTCGCTCAAACAAATCCATGATCTACAAGCAATTGATTCTGCTCATTCAATCGAATTGCCAGGTACTTTGGAGTTTCTTAACTTAGTTCCTGCCAAGATATGAATACAATATGAAGGGATGGTCAGCATTTTTAGAGGGTGACGGCTTTGGTTTTACTCAGTTCCCTTTGCTTCTCCGTCTTATTCTCACCCCACCTTTGAGGCCCCTGAACCATTGCTGCATTGCCCATGTACTTTAGGTACTCCCCAGTGGCCCACCTAGAAGGCCTTAATTAATGTGTTATCTACAGACACGAACGTGAGAAAAAGATACAGCATACAGAGGGGTTTGGATCCAAAATCAATCCCTATCTAATAGATTCATAGAGTCATACAGTGTGGAAACAGACCCTTCAGCTCTGAATAGGAATGGATGACTTTTCGGGTCGAGACCCTTCTTCTGAGAGTCAGGGGAGAGGGAGACAGAGATATGGAAGGGTAAGGTGTGAAAACGAGACATCAAAGGGGACAAAGCTCAAGGAAAATGTAGAATAGATCATTGTTAGCTTAGGGAAGGTTTAGAGATACAGCATGTAAACAGGACTATTGGCCCACCGGGTCCGGGCCAACCAGCGATTCCCGCACATTAACGCTATCCTACACTCACTAGGGACAATTTTTACATTTATAACAAGCCAGTTAACCTACAACCCAGTACGTCTTTGGAGTGTGTGAGGAAACCGAAGATCTCAGAGAAAACCCACGCAGGTCACGGGGAGAACGTACAAACTCCGTACAGACAGCACCCGCAGTCGGGATCGAACCTGGGACTCCGCTGCTGCATTCGCTGTAAGGCAGCAACTCCACCGCTGCGCCACCGTGACCGCCCTAAAAGGTGACAACAAAGCATACAAAGATGACATTTAATCAGGGGGAGAGTCCGACTGGTTAGAGAACTGGGATGGGGGTGAGATGGAGAGAGAGGGAAAGCAAGGGTTAGTTGAAGTTGTGCCTTCTGTGTCTTCAATATATCTGGAAGGGTCAATGGGCAAAAAGAATCATGAGAACACCCAACAGTTCTACCTCTACATGGCAGCACGAAGGTCAATTGTAAATTCTTTACATCCTTTGGCAAATTCTAAGAAATAATCTTGGGATATTCTAGGTTCTTCAATGGCTCAATAGTTCCTTTATTATCACGTATAGAAGGTACCACGATTTTTATGTGTGCATACAGATCAGTACTCCCTCTTCTCCCCACTCCCATCAGGTAAGAGGTACATAAGTGCGAAAACGCACGCCAGATTCAGGAAAGAGTTTCTTCCCAGCTGTTATCGAGCAACTGAACCATCCTACCAACAACCGGAGAACAACTGTTACTTGGATACAGATCCCAAAGGTATGTTTGTTAAATTTGCTGGCGGGATGAAGGTAAGTGAGAAAGTAGGTCATGCAGAGGACATAAAGAAACCACAAAGGGATGTATGTTTGTTAAGTAATGGAACAAAGATCTTACATATGGGGCATAATATGGGAAAGTATTAAAACAGTCTATTTCAACAAGAAAATATAAATATGGTGATAGATGCATACAGACATTATACGCAAAATGCTGGAGTAACTCAGCGGGTCAAACAGCATCTCAGGAGAAAAGGAATATGTGATTTAGTTTAGTTTAGTTTAATTTAAAGTTACAACACAGAAACAGGCCCTTCGGCCCACTGATGCTACACTGGCTAGCGATCCACGCACACTAACACTATCCTGCACACACTAGGGACAATTTACAATTTCACCAGGCCAATTAACATACAAACCTGTATGTTTTGGAGTGTGGGAGGAAACCAGAGCACCCGGAGAAATCCCACGCAGGTGACGGGGAGAACGAACAAACTCCATACAGACAGCACCCGTAGTCAGGATCGAGCCAGGGTCTCTACCGCTGCGCCACCGTGTCGCCCAAAAGTGGTGTTTCGGGTCGAGTTCCTTCTTCAGACTGGAGAAGTGTCTCGACCAAAAATGTTACCTATTCCTTCTCTCCAGCGATGCTCCCTGACTCGCTGAGTTACTCCAGCATTTTGTGTCTATCTTCGGTGTAAACCAGCATCTGCAGTTCCTCCCTACACATGCAATCAGATTTGCAAAAGGTCGGTAATTAGGAAATCTAATAGAAGATTATTGTTTACTGAGCGAGGAGTAGGCAAGTTGTGCACCAGTTGCATAGGCCATTGGTGACATCGCATCTCAAATACATGTAGAGAATTGGTCTCCCTATTTAAGGAAAGTTATGTGAATCAAATAAAATTTACTATCTTAAATGAGTCATAGAGTCAGTAGAGTCATGCAGTGTGGAAACAGATCCTTCGGCCCAACTTGCCCACATCACACAACAAGTCCTATTTCCACAAGTGTGTTGGCTTCTGAGCAAAGATTGCACAGGCTAGGCTGCAGTGTACTGTGACTTGACTGAAATGTATAAGATTCTGAGTAGTCTTGACTATATGAATATGGAGGGGCTGTTTCCTGTTGTGGAAGAATCGAGAACAGTAGAGTACTATATAGAAAATAAGGAGCTGCACATTTAAGCCAGATTGGATGGCACTGTGGCGCGGCAGTAGAGTTGCTGCCTTACTGCACTTACAGCACCAGAGATCCTGGTTCAATCCAGACTACGGGTACTGTTGGTACAGAATTTGTATGTTCTCCCCGTGACCGCATGGGATTTCTCCGAGATCTTCGGATTTCTCCCACACTCCACGGACCTCCAGGTTTGTAGCTTCATTGCCTTGGTATAACATGTCAATTGTCCCTGGTGTGTTGGACAGTGTTCATGTGCGGGGGGTCGCTGGTCGGTGCTGAATCAGTGGGCCGAGGGGCCTGTTCCTGCGCTGTATCTCTAAACTAAACTAAAAACACCAGGGTCTCCTCCATACCCCGCAACACTGCCCTCGCTCCCCATTCCCCCACTCGCAAACAGGGCAGAGTCCCCCTGGTCCTCACCTTTCACCCCACCAGCCGGCAAATACAACATATAGTCCTCCGCCAGTTTCGCCACCTCCAACGTGACCCCTCCACCCCCACATCTTCCCATTTCCCCCCCTGTCTGCCTTCCGCAAAGACCGCTCCCTCCGCAACTCCCTTGTCAATTCTTCCCTCCAGTCCCCCTCTACCCCTTCCCCGGGCACTTTCCCTTGCAACCGCAAGAAATGCAACACTTGTCCCTTCACCTCCCCCCTCCACTCCTTTCAGGGACCCAAGCAGTCCTTCCAGGTCGACAGAGGTTCACCTGCACCTCCTCCAACCTCATCTACTGCATCCGCTGCTCCAGATGCCAGATGATCTATATCGGTGAGACCAAGCGGAGGCTTGGCGATCACTTCGCCGAACACCTCCGCTCGGTCCGCAATAACCAACCGACCTCCCGGTGGCTCAGCACTTCAACTCCCCTCCCATTCCGCATCCGACCTCTCGGTCCTGGGCCTCCTCCACGGCCAGAGTGAGCAACACCGCAAGCTGGAGGAACAGCACCTCATATTCCGCTTGGGGAGTCTGCATCCTTTGGGCTTGAACATTGAATTTTCTCAATTCTGTTAACCCTTGCTGTCTCCTCCCCTTCCCACCTCTCCCTCAGCCCTCGGGCCCTGGCATTCCCTCTATCTCTATCTCCCTCCCCCACCCCAGTCGCACCAGCTTTCTCATTTTCACACCACAAACAGCTTACAATGGCCTGTTCCCTTTATCATCGATACTTTTTTGCATATCTTTCATTCATTGTTCCTTATCTCTCCACATCACCGTCTATATCTCTCGTTTCCCTGATCCCTGACCAGTCTGAAGAAGGGTCTCGACCCGAAACGTCGCCTATCTCCTTCGCACCTTAGATGCTGCTGCACCCGCTGAGTTTCTCCAGCTTTTTGTGTAACCCTCGATTCTCCAGCATCTGCAGTTCCTTCTTTAAAAACTAAAAACAAAATGTGGTGTTTTTATTGCAGTGGACTGTGAGTTTGGAACCCCCTTCTGCCCTTTGAAACTTACGAGCAGAAGTTTAGAGTAGTACGGTAACTGGGACTCTGCTGCTCTCTTTGGGCATGATAAAGTGTGTCATAGAGTGATAAAGTGTGGAAACAGGCCCTTCGGCCCAACTTTCCAACACTGGCCAACATGTCCCAGCTACACTAGTCCCACCTGCCTGCGTTTGGTCCATATCCCTCCAAACCTGTCCTATCTATGCACTGTTTCTTAAGCATTGGGATAGTCCCAGCATCAACTACCTCCTCTGGCAGCTTGTTCCATACACCCACCACCCTCTGTGTGAAAAGGTTACCCCTCAGATTCCTATTAAATCTTCTCCTCTTCACCTTAAACCTACGTCCTCTGATCTGGAAAATGAATACAATTTGTCAGTGTGCAGTTGATCAGTGAAGGCAGAACCAGATATTTGAGCTGCAGGTGCCTCTGTGCTTCATTGCTGGAATCCTCACCAGTGACCACTGCAGCAGCATGAACATTTACAGGCTATCCTCTGGCCCAGTGCCTATGCTGGGTTAATGCTGGCAACAACACAGTACTCCCCTCTGAAGAAGGGTCTCGACCCGAAACGTCACCTATCTCCTTCGCTCCTTAGATGCTGCTGCACCCGCTGAGTTTCTCCAGCTTTTTGTGTACCCACTCCCCATTCATTAACTCCCAGGAGGAAGTTAAGTAGTTATCTTTTTTTTAATTATTCATTTTGTACTATTTAAAATGCAAAAAATGCATTATTTTAAAGTTTGCTATAGATTTTTTTTAAAAATTGCATCCAGGGCAATGCTGTGGTACAATGGCAGTTTTTTAAATTCATCATTACAGCTTGGAAACAGGACCTTCGGCCCACCGGTCAGTGCTGACCAGGAACAAATGAGTTAATTTTCGCTAACTCATACTTTTACACCTCAAGCAACGTGAACGTAGTCATCAGTTGCAATATTGGAATCTCACATTGCATAATCTGTCTCTGCTTAAAGCTGCTGTCATCCGTTTTATCCTCACTTTGTGCATACTATCAACTTTTTCTAATTAAGGACCAATTTTTTTAACAATCCTTTCCTGATCTGAATCCGTCCCCTTTACTGTCAGTGCCTGGCATCGAGAAGTTTTTTTTGTGCCTCGCTATTTTCCATGCAGATCGACACTTAATTGTCATCTTCTTGTCACTCTAGTCATGTGCTAGCTTTTTCTAAATGGACCAAGTAATCAAAGTCTGTACAAAATCCACAGCTGACACTCACCGTGTGACTGAATGGTTCATCTCGAACATTTCCCGGTGGAAAACAGTGTCCCAGTGAAACCAAAACCAAGTTGTTCTTACTTCGTACTCTCACTTAAGGAATTTAAGTGACTAAGAGCCCCCCCTACCCCTCTTCTTCTGGATAGCTAATATACTCCTGACCACACTCTCAGATAGTTCCAGTGTTCGACTGTTTCTGACCGTTCTGAATGAAAGATAGAACAAATAGCAAAACAAAACCGGAATACTTTTAATTTATTGCTGTGCCATCAAACTACTTGACCTTTCCAATGTTGTTCCAACTGAACCGTGAAGTAGTGCATTATGTTTCCCTCAGATTTTAAGACCTTAGATATTTACAATCTATTTTAAACGGGTTAAAATTGGAGCCAAAAGAACTTGTAGGATAGAGGTAATTAGTTTAGTTTCGTTTAGAGAGTAACATGGAGGAAGGTGGATGAGGTCAATTGTAACATAACACTTGCACACAGCCAAGTCATATGAACACAATGTGATCATCAACAGATTATCAAATTTTGTGTTGTCAATGAGGGATATTTAGTTTAAGAGAGATACAGCTCAGTAACAGGCTTTTCGGCCCACCAAGTCCGCGCTGACCGGCGATCCCCACACTTTAACACTATCCTACACACACTAGGGACAATTTGCAATTTTACCCAAGCCAAATAACCTACAAACCTGTGGGTCTTTGGAATGTGGGAGGAAACCGGGACGCCTGGAGAAAACCCACGCAGGTCACGGGGGAGAACGTACAAACTCCGTACAGACAGCGCCCGTAGTTAGGATCGAACCCGGGTCTCTGGCGCTGGAAGGCAGCAACTCTACTGCTGTGCCACCGTTCCACCCCAAAACTAAAATGATCTATGAACAATAAAGAGAAGTTATAGTTTAAGTTTTCTGTTGCGCAGGTAATCTTTATTGGCAGTTTAAAGAAGTTCCAGAAGTTTTCTGGTCTCTACCTGATTTGAAAGCAATGATACAAATAACAACAGAGACTTATTTTTTTATCGGTCCCTTCATGAACATAGAAACACCCCAGGACGTTTCACAAAGTGCATGTTTGAGGAAAAAACAAGGCTGCAAAGCAAAGAAGCAGAAAGCATTTGGAAAGAGGGACGGTGATTTTTAACAGGGAGATTTCTCATAAAAATCTCCTTCGAAATCGATAAAAAATAATCACCGTTCCGTTTGTGCCACACATCTCAGCCCCTCCCGATACAAAGGCTATTTCAGCATTAAGGAAGTTAATGGATTACTCGATAGTAAGCAAATCAATTATTCGAGTCATGCCACCGGGCTCACTTTACACATCTGCAAATAGCTGCTTGTAAGTGCTTCCATATTGTAATCAAATGGCCTTAAACAGGAGCCATGAAATGTAATGACACAGAACTCCCTATCCCGTGACTTTATCGCTGTGAGATCTAATCAAATTCAAACAGAAGGTAGCAGGCCAGAGCTAAACACGAGAATAATTTTTTTTTTAACCCTCTTTCTCTCCCACTGCTGGGTTACCTTACTGCTTCACGGGCCAATTTGCATATGTTATTGGTCTCCAAGTCCCAAAGCTGGCACCTCAATCTGTACAAACTAATGGTACAGATCCCGCAGATGTTGCCTGGACCGAGCTCAGGTTAACGAGGAAGCAGGAATCAGGGAAAAGCAGCGGGAGACTCTTGCCAGCAAAAAGAAAAAAAAAAAAAAAAAACCTCCTCGAGTCAACCTGTGCTGTGAGATGTTAGCATGAATAATCATGGTGTTATTTCTCCACTGGGGCACTGTGTGAGTTCAGCCTTGTACACCTGCAGTGCCTCCATCTCCCTCAGTGATAGGGAAGTGTCAGTTTCATGTATTAGAAATCAGCCAGCCTGCCAGCTCTGTGCCTTCAAGCCAGCCCAGAAGCGGCGTGACCCAGCGAGAAGGGTTAACCCTTGAAGGACAGAGTCTGGAGAGATTCTCAGGCTGGCTTTTCTCTCTCTCTCTAATTTGCTATTCGGTAGTTAAAGGCCGGAGCAGGAAAGTGGCAAGTGAATGTAAACGGTCTCACAGCCATCTGATTGGGAAAAATCTGCAACCGATCTCCTGCCACCTCCTCATCTTATCCACACGCTATCTGTAAATGGAGGCACACTCATCCAGCTTCACGAGCTTTACAGAGCACTGCATGCCACAAAAGCATTTCATTGTACCTTGGTACACATGACAATAAACTGAACAAACTAATAAGTATTGGGCCATAATGCCTTGCTTATAGACTTATTCAATACTGGGGTATTTCTGGTAAAACCCAGTCATCTTCTTGAAGAGCTGCAGTCCTTCTTGGATGAAGATACACCCACAGTCTATCCCACAGATGGCACATTGTCTCAGCGGTAGAGTTGCTGCCTTACAGGACCAGAGCCTGACTACAGGTGCTGTCTGCGGGGAGTTTGTACTTTCTCCCTGTGACCACTTGGGTTTCTTCCGGGTGTTCCGGTTTCCACCCACACTCCAAAGGTGTACAGGTTTGTATGTTAACTGGCTTCGATAAAATGGTAAATTGTCCCCAGTGTGTAGGATCGTGCTAGTGTACCGGAGATCGCTGGTCAGCGAGGACTCGGTGGGCCGAAGGGCCTGTTTCTGCGCTGCATCTCTAAACTCAAATAAACTTGACTAAACATAGTGCCGTTAGGGAGGGAGTTTCTAAGACTTAGACTCAGTAATAATGATGGGACAATGAAATGTTTCCAACAGGATAGTATGTAACACGGGAGTGAACTATAAGGACATAAAGATGCTGGCCTTATCCTTCTGGGTGTTAGCGATTAAGGGTTCGAGAAGTGCTTTAGAAAAAGTTTTGATGAATAAATGGAGCATTTTGAAGGTTCCGCAGTTTGCACTAATGGTGCAGATGCCTACACCTTATGAATATATTAAGTTAAAAAGTTTGCAATCTTAAAAACAAGGAACTACAGATGCTGTAAATCTGTGAGAAAAACAGAAAATGCAAGGGAAAGTGCAGGTCAGGGTGTATCAGGTCAGCACAGCGGCGCAGCTGGTAGAGCTGCTGCCTTGTCGCACTAGTGGCCAGAGTTCAATCCTGACCTCGGGTGCTGTCTGCGTGGAGTCTGCACGTTCCCCCTCGGACTGCGTAGGATTCCTTTGGGTGCTCCAGACTCCTCCCACAACCCAAAGCTATGCAGGTCTGTAGATTAATTGGCCTGTGTCGAAATTGCCCCTAACGCGGCGGGAGTGGATGCGAAAGTGGGGAACAACATAGAATCGCAGTGTGAATGGGTTCAGTATGGACTCGCTGGGCCGAAGGGCCTGTTTCCATGTTGCATCTTTCAGATAATTACCTCAGTCGATCAGAATATAAGATTAAATGTGAAAAGATTAAAGCTTCCATGAATTTATCCTTAAAATAATTTCATCAACCCAAAAATATTTTCCTATTACTTTCACTTCTGATTTTCTGATGAGACAAAAATAAATAAAAATAGAATTGCATTTAAAAAGCATTCTATTCTATCAAAACATTTCAAAGCACTTCAGACAATTAAATCACCTTTCGGAGCTTTTTTTAACTTGCATTTGTCAGCTACTCTATGCCAGCCGCATCCAATATAAAGGATGTGTCTATTCACTGGGTGCACTACATGGGGGAGGAGTGTTCCATCAAGATATTGTCAGAACTCCCCAGTCAACTCTGATATTTATTGCTCATCCAAGCAATTAAACAAGAATCGTTATTTTTCACCATCAAGAAGACAACTATCGTGGAGATGGGAAATAAACAGCACAAGACACAAAGTGGATGACATTGGTTCTTGGTCACTGAACCAAACATGCATACAGTACACAGTAGACAGAATAGTGAACAAGACTACGGATAGGCCCTTCACCCCACAATGAATGTTACCTACTTAAACCAATCCATCCTGCCTGCTTGTGCTCCATAACCCTCCCATTCCCTGCATATTCATGTGACTGGGTGTAAAAATATCTGTCCAGCATATCAACCTTAAGTTTTCTCCCTCTAACCTTAAAGCTATGTCCTCCAGTATTTAACATTTCCTTCCTGGGGATAAAGGTTCTTGATTAGCACGGGTGTCTGTAGTTATGGGGAGAAGGCAGGAGAATGGGATTGAGAGGGAAAGATAGGACAACCACATTGAATGGTGGAGTAGACGCTGGGCCAAATAGCCTAATTCAGCTCCTATCACTTATGAAAAGATTCTGACTACCTATCCTATCTATGTCTTTCATAATTTTATAAACTTCTATCAGGTCTTCCCTCAGCCTCCGAAGATCAAGAAAAAACAATCCAAGTTTACGTGACTTCCAGTGGACATATGTTGTTCATGTTTTCTGAAATCTGTTCCACAGCTGTGTATGGAGTTAACGTTTGGATGTGAAATGCAAAGGCATTTGGCTTTATATTGTACATGTAGTGCAGGCAAATTGAGGATGGATCTTATTGTTTATGCACAGAATGAAATAGCTTGCACAGCTGAAACATTGGGAAGAGGCCACCTTTCTCTTTCTGGGTATGTTATATTTATTCCTGCTTCCCTGCATCCCATCCACTCACACCCGCTCCCATCCCTTGCCACCTGCACAAGGCCTCTGTAATTCCAAATTGCCTGCTATTTACAGTTTTCTAAATTAAATTGGTAATGTCCCATGTCTGTAGCCCATCCTTACACATCAGGCGGCATGTTGGCGCAGTGATAGAGCTGCTGCCTTACAGCGCTTGCAGCGCCGGAGACCCGGGTGCTGTCTGTACGGAGTTTGTACATTCTCCCCGTGACCGCGTGGGTTTTCTCTGTGATCTCCGGTTTCCTCCCACACTCCAAAGACGAACAGGTTTGTAGGTTAATTGGCTTGGCATAAGTGTAAATTGTCCCTAGTGTGTGTAGGATAGTGTTAGTGTGCGGGGATCGCTGGTTGGCGCAGACTCGGTGGGCCGAAGGGCCTGTTTCCTCGCTGTGTCTCTAAACTAAACTAAAACTAAACTCAACCATTGCAAGGAGGAGAACACAATCACCCATGATGAGTGTGATGGGAAGCCCAAACCGAACCATCTCTACAGGACCTCCAGCGGCCCACTTTAGCAGGTGCGTCTGAATCATGGCTGAACAGGCTGCCTTGCAAAGATAGCCCTGACAGACTCAAAGGACTGAAAAATAAAACAGTGAGTGCTGAGATATTATGTCGCCAAGGGCGGGATTAGCAAGGAAGTCTACAAAGGGACGATGATCATTAGTGAGCATGAAGGAATTCCCACTGGGTTAAAAACAAGTCAATGTGGTACCAATTATGTTCATGTCAATAACTGGTAAAATGGAATGGATTGTTATGGAAATGATTGAGCGCTCCACAAGTATGGAAATAACCTAATAAGCATCCAACGTTGTCTCAGATATGCTGGATACTGCCCAACACAATATTTTGGCATATTTGGAAGAGTGACATCTCAAGTGGCCATCAAGGATGCCGACAATTTTTCTCGATAACCTTTGACCTGAAAAGGCTGCCATTTGCGATTAAAGCAGTGGATGTCCTCAATGGTGCCTGCGAATAAATGAGGAATTAGCTGAAAGAATGAGCAGATAACATGGCATTAAGCAAGAGGGAGGCTAAATCAGGATTTAGAAAGGTAATGAAGCTAGCCAGTGAAATATAAGGAAAGTTTGCATATTTCTCTTGCCACTTTCAAGACATTTCAATTTATTTTAGAGACAATGAGTATTTCTTATAGACACAAAAAGCTGGAGTAACTCAGCGGCAGCATTTCTGGAGAGAAGGAATGGCTGATGTTTCAGGTTGAGACCCTTGTTGAGACCCAGATATCTATCTAAATAACTAAAAGTCTCATCTTGACCACTTCCTGTCTGCGCTGTGTATTGATTTTAGAATAAAAGCTACCATATATCGCTATGATTTTTGGCCATTTTACTCACAGTCCTCCTCCGCTGAGGCAGCACTGAGGGCTTTTCCGATTGATGAAAAATAAAAAAGTGTTTAAAAAGTCTTGAGATCAGCTGATAGGTCCTCTCGCCTGTCAATCACCACGATGAAGGTAACGCCCCTTCCGTGGGGGGGGGGGGGGGGGCATGAGTATAAAACCCCGGATGCTTGGACGTGAGTCAGTCACTCTGGCACATCGTGAGGGAGGGTCCACAACTGTGATTCTAAGCTGTGAATCAACTGAACTGTGAGTATGCAATGTACTTGCAATAAATTATTTGTTAGCCCTTAATGACAACGCACGGAGTTGTTTGGCAATTTGGTGGCCTGCACTCTGCTTGAAATGCTATGAAATTGAATTTGGTGGCCTGCACTCTGCCTGAAATGCTGTGGAGTTGAGTTTGGTGGCCTGCACTCCGCCTGAAATGCTGTGAAATTGAGTTTGGTGGCCTGCACTCTGCCTGAAATGCTGTGAAATTGAGTTTGGTGCCCTGCACTTTGCCTGAAATTCAATTTCAAGGAATAGCCATGAGTGAACTGCCAGCCCACCCGCCCTGAATGCCTGATCTGCCAGCCCACCAGCCCTGAGTGACTGAGCTGCAAGCCCATCAGGCCTGAGTGACTGAGCTGCCAGCCCAAGAATCCACTCGGTCCCACAATGTTCATACTAGCCCTCTGTAAACCAGTCCCTTCAGCCCACAACACTGCTCCAGGTAGCCCCCCCCCCCCCCCATTGGCCACCAATATTGGAATTGGTGGAGAGGTGGGACCCAACGGGTCCCAATTAGTCTCGTATTTCTTATATACAGAAATTATTTCGTTTATTCTAGATTGTTTACTTTAGTTTAGTTTAGAGATATAACATGAAAAACATGGCCTTTCGGCCCACTGAGTCCATGCCGAATAACAATCACCCTTGCAATAGTTCTATGTCATCCCAGTTTCACATCCTACACACTTGCGGCAATTTACTGAAGCCAATTAACCTATAAACCTGCACGTCTTTGGAGTGTGGGAGGAAACCGGATGGTCACAGGGAGAATGTACAAACTCTGTACAGACAGCACCCATAGTCAGCATCAAATCTGGGTCTCCGGCGCTGTAAGGCAGCAACTCTACCGCTGCACCACCGTGTAGGAAATGCTGCAGAGAACCTGCTTTAATAATGCAGAATGAGGCATAAATTAACAAGGATTATCTCTCATTCCCATCTCCAGAAAGGTAACTTGTATCATTCAGGGTCTTGATTTAATGCCACATACCAAGTACAATGTCCATGAGAGTGGCACAGCGGTAGAGTTGTTGCCTTACAGCGCCAGAGACCTGGGTTCGATCCTGACTAGGGGTGCTGCCTGTACGGAGTCTGTACGTTCTCCCTGTGACCCCCATGGGTTTTCTCCAGCTGCTTTGGTTTCCCCCCACACTCCAAAGATGTGTGGGTTTGTCTTTTCAGTTTGAGTTTAGTTTATTGTCCCGTGTGCCGAGGTACAGCGAAAAGCTTTTGTGGCATGCTAACCAGTCAGCGGAAAGACAATACATGATTACATTCGAGCCATCTACAGCGTGCAGCCACATGATAAAGGGAATAACGTGAATAACATTTAGAACAAGATAAAGTCCTGTAAAGTCTGAAAAAAGATAATCCGAGGGTCTCTAATGAGGTAGATAGTAGATCAAGACTGCTTATTAGTTGTTGGAGATAGTAGCTCAGGACTGCTCTCTAGGTGTAGGTGAATTGTCCCTACCGAGTCAGATAGAACTAGTGCACGCCTGATCATTGGGCAATGTGGACTCGGTGGGTTGAAGAGACTGCTTCCACGCTGTACCTCTAAACTAAAGCTAAACTAAAAGCTCTGCCTTGAGATTGCAGCAGAGAATCAGCCTAGATGTTTGTGCACAGGTTTCCAGAGAGAGACTCAAATCCACAGTTAAACCAACAGAGAGTCAAGTGAGCAAGTGTTGCAGCCAAAACGATTCAGAATCATCAAAACCAGACTTTCATGTTGGAAAACTGATAAATTCAACGTCATACAAACCGGATGACAAAAAAAATTAAGACATGCTTATGTGATAAGTTAAGTTCATAAGTGGTAGCAGCTGAATTTGGCCATTCGGCCCATCGAGTCTACTCCGCCATTCAATCATGGCTGATCTATCTTTCACTCTCAACTCCATTCACCTGCCTTCTCCCAATAACCCCTGAAATCTCGTGATGTTGAAAAAAGCTTGGGAAATCCTGATGTACGCAAGCAAGTGATCTGACTCTCACTGGCCTCATTCTCCGGTGGAAATCCTGCCTGGTTTGAAGAGACTGATGAGTGAGAGTGCAGATGGTAATTGGTCGGGAAACGGATGATAGTCATAAAATGAGATAAGGAGATTGAAATAAGTTTAACTTGATAGGTTCTTAATTTTTATTTTATTAATAGAACATCATTAACGTTGATTGTCAATGAGCTGTGGCCCTTTAAGTGAGAGTATCACAAAATATAATTAGGTGGGGAATTCCAGGCTTTAAATGCAGTGACAATAAGGAATAACATTATGTATTCCGAGTCATGTTGTGGTGGGATTAGGAAGAGAACATGCTGGCTGGCATCCCTCCCCCATCCTAGTTCTCCCACTAGTCCAACTGCCTTCCTGATTAAATTTCATCTTTGTATGCCTCCTTGTCACCCTTCCCTTACATCTACCTTGACCTTCGTCCCCTTTGATCTCTCATTTTCACACCTTACCCTTCGATATCTCGGCGTCTCCCTCTCCCCTGACTCTCAGTCTGAAGAAGGGTCTCGATCCGGAACATCACCCAATCCTTCTATCCAGAGATGCTACCTGTCCCGCTGAGATACTCCAGCATTTTGGTGTAAACCAGCATCTGCAGTTCCTTCCGACACACGCTGGCAATAGTATTGTCTTCCCTTGATGAGATGGCAGGACACCAGTCTGTTAAATAACAACACACTAATCAAACTGATTCGATATGGGCGGGTGAATTATTTAAAGGGCCACCCAGCCGTAAGCAATCAGATAGCTTTCCAGGAAGAATGGATGATATCTGTGCTTCAAGCAGGGAGGCCTCGAGCTATCACAAATGGCACTCAGCAATTGAACTGGCCTCTTTGTCTTCTAGGCTTGGAATTTTCTACAGCGAAGGTACTTGGCCATGATGGGCTCAGGGTTAACATCCACCCTGCGACATTTAAACAGGCGTGATTAATCAATCAGTCAGTCAATGGCGCTAAGAGTTGGTCGACTGTAATTAGGGTGGAGCTTGCCTTCACAGAGTAACTTTTACCTCATCAATCAAAGTGCCTGCATTCACATCATGGCAGGTTGAATTCCCCAGACATTACAATTGTGTGACTCACATTCCTCTTTATAGTTTGGACAATTTGTTAAAAGTGCATTTATGCAAAATAGATAAAAAATGGTGCATTATCAGTAAATGGAGCATTTTATGGTTATAACGTTTCCCATAATGATAAAAAAAAACCTGTCCCTATGGAATTCTGCTCTTCATCTCTTGCATGACGTTTAAGGGAACATCTCCAAAATCCTCACAGCGAACTTAATAACAATGAATGGACTGATCAGATTTAATTTGTCCCTGTAAGGAGTGAGCTGTTTAATGGGTTCTTTTTCATCTCTCTGACAGATTTTTTCTCAGAAGTGGAAGGCAAACTATTCTTGTGGTGTCACTGTTACATTAAAGTGTCTCTGGAAGATTTTGTTTTGTTTTAAATTATTTCTACATGTGACGGCAGCTCGAAACTCATACATTACCTGTTATTGCAGCGGAAAGTCTTGAAGTGTTTGACAAAGGCATCAGGCTTCAAGCAGTAATTGGGAGGTGAGGGAGACCAGGCCACGGAAGATGCTTCGTAAAGAACCCTTTAAAGTGCTTCTGAAAGTAAAAATAGAGCTCGGCAGAGAAGTTTAGGGAGAAGTAAGGGAGTATGGGAACTTAGGACACATAGGTGGTCAAAAGGGCTTTTGGCTCATTGGCCTTCATCAGTCAGAATATTGAGTATAGAAGTTGGGAGGACATGTTGCAGTTATGTAAGACGTTGGTGAGATCGTATTTAGAGTGTTGTGTTCAGTTCTGGGCACCATTTTATAGGAAAGATGTCAAGCTGGAAAGGGTGCAGAGAAGATTTATGAGGTTGTTGCCAGGACTTGAGGGCCTGAGCTATAAGGGACAGATTGGGCAGGCTAGGACTCTATTCGTTGGAGCGCTGGAGGATGAGGTGTGATATCGTAGAGGTGTACAAAATCATAAGAGGAATAAATCGGGTAGATGCAGAGTCTCAGAATGACAGGCAGTGACTGGTGGGGTACCGCAAGGCTCGGTGCTGGGATTGCAGGTATTTACAATATACATTAATGATTTAGATGAAAGGAATTAAAAGTGACATTAGCAAATTTGCAAATGACACAAAGCTGGGTGGTAGTGTGAACTGTGAAGAGGATGCTGTGAGGATGCAGGGTGAATTTGGCAGGTTGGGCGAGTGGGCAGATGCATGGCAGATGAAGTATAATGTGGATAAATGTGAGGTTGTCCACTTTGGTAGCAAAAACAGCAAGGCAGATTGTTATCTAAATGGTGAAAAGGAAGTACAACGAGACCTGGGTGTCTTTGTACATCAGTCATTGAAAGTAAGCATGCAGGTACAGCAGGCAGTGAAGAAAGTTAATGGCATGGTGGCCTTCATAGCAAGAGGAGTTGAGTTAGGAGAAAATAGGTCCTTCTGCAGTTGTGCAGGGCCCTGGTGAGACCAGACCTGGAGTATTGTGTGCAGTTTTGGTCTCATAATTTGAGGAAGGACATTCTTGCTGTTGAGGGAGAGCGGCATAGATTCACCAGGTTACTTCCTGGGATGGAGGGACTGTCATATGATGAAAGAATGGAGCGACTGGGCTTGTATTCACTGGAATTTAGAAGGATGTGAGGGGATCTTATAGAAACATACAAAATTATTAAGGGGTTGGACACGCTAGATGCAGGAAACATGTTCCTGATGTTGGGGGAGTCCAGAACCAGTGGCCACTGTTTAAAAATAAGGGGAAGGCCATTTAGAAATGAGATGAGGAAAAACTTTTTCACACAGAGTTGTGAATTTGTGAATTTGTTGAATCAGAGCACTGAAGGCCAATTCATTGGATACATTCAAAAGAGTTAGATAGAGCTCTTAGGGCTAGCGGATTCAAGGGATATGGGGAGAAGGCAGGAACAGGGTACTGATTGTGGATGATCAGCTATGATCACATTGAATGGCGGTGCTGGCTTGAAGGGCCAAATAGCCTACTCCTGCATCTATTGTCTATGTATCAATGGAGGGGTTGAGTAGGCTGGGACTCTCTTCCTTGGAACGCAGGAGGATGAGGGGGGGTGTTAGCATAGAGGTGTACAAAATCATGAGAGGAATAGATCGGGTAGATGCACAGAGTTTCTTGCCCAGAGAAGAGGCGTTGAAAACCAGAGAACATAGGTTTAAGATGAGGAGCGGGGGGATTTAATAGGAACCTGAGGGGTCACATTTTCACACATAGGCGTATGGAACGTAGTTGAGGCAGTGAATATTGCAACATTTGAAAAAACATTTAGACAGGTATATGCATCGTGACTCTACCCAAAACATCATCTATCCCTTCTTTTGTAAACCAGCATCAACAGTTCCTTATTTACATTAGCATTCAAAGTGATTGAATTGGTAGATATATCATGGAAACAAGCCCTTCAATTGATGCCAACCCCCAAACCCCAATTCACACTAGTTTTACGTTATCCCACTTTTGCATCCACTCGTGACACATTGGGGACGATTTATAGAATTGACAAAGCATAGAAGGCCTTGAAATCTGTGCTTGTAAATGGGATAAATACAGATGGGTACTTGAGGGTCAGCATGGATGAGTTGGGTCGAAGGGCCTATTTCGGTAGTGTACAACTCTCCAACTTCACTTGTTTTTGTTATGACGGTTTTATCCAGCAGATTACCCAGGATATTTGCACCCTTAAATTCCTATGCCACATTCATGTTACGCAATTCAAATCTTATTCACTGCCAACACCTGTATGGACAGATATATGGATACCTGTTGCTACGGGTACACTGATACACGGATACTGGGTCAGCAAAAGCTGTTCACTGTTCCTCGGTACACGTGACAATAAATTAAACTGAAAGTGATAAAGATTTTGTAGGGATATGGGCCAAACCTGGGCAGGCAGGTCAAATGTAGAAGGGGCATCTTGGTCAGCATGGGCAAGTTGGGCCGAAGGGCCTGTTTCCTGTATGGCTGTCTGACTCCATGCTTCAATACCTTTCTGTCCCTGCAGCTGCCTTAATAGTAATTCCCTAAGCCTTGATCACTTATGGCTGCCAGTTTCGATTGGTGTTCCAGGAAGGCTTTCATTTCTCGAGTTCTTGCTTTTGAGACACAAGGCTATGCAAGATGCATTAAGGGCAGACTCCAACCAACAGCTAGGCAGCCCTGGCTGGGCACGGATTGGGATGGGCTACCGATCTATTAGGCTTTTGGACTTCACAGATACATTGCGGAAAAATGCCCCTCGGCCCACCAAGTCCGCACCAACCAGTGATCAGCCCATACACTAACGCTACCCCACATATCATGAACCATGACCCCGCAGATCCAAACGGCTCTCAGAATCCCATTGCCTATAATTTTAAATTCACCTTCTTCTGTTTAAATCCATTCATATTTGCTCCAAAGACATGAACATAGGTCTCTGGTCTGTATTACCAAGGGTATGCTGCACAGCTGGAAGAATCTTCAATTGGATATGACGTTGACTCAAGATCCCATCTGCAGAGGCAGAAAATGTTTCAGATGTGTAAGTACATGGTGCATTAAGTGCCACCGAGGCACTATTTCAAAGAATAAGAATGCTGGACAATAAAACCCTGAATTTAATTTAGAGTACAGAGTGGAAACAGGCCCTTCAGTCCACCGAATCCGTGCTGGCCAACAATCACCTATACAAGCGTTCTATCCTCCACTCTACAATATACAGCAGCCAATTAACCTACAAACCTGCACACAAATTGGCAACTGCTTCTCCTGCTCCAAATGAATGACGACCCTTGAAAAGTATTCAGATTGTGTTTCAGGTTGACCCCAGGTCATAAATTGATATTTTTGTTTGTTTTCAGTGGGACCCTGACTTTGACCTGCTATTTGTACCCTTGCCTTCAGTCCAGAACCAGGGGCCACAGTTTAAGAATAAGGGGTAAGCCATTTAGAACTGAGATGAGGAGTTGTGAGTCTGTGGAATCCTCTGTCTCAGAGGGCGGTGGAGGCCGGTTCTCTGGAAACTTTCAAGAGAGAGCTAGATAGGGCTCTTGAAGATAGCGGAGTCAGAGGATATGGGGAGAAGGCAGGAATGGGGTACTGATTGTGGATGATCAGCCATGATCACATTGAATGGCAGTTCTGGCTTGAAAGGCCCTTTGGCCTACTCCTGCACCTATTGTCTATTGTCTGTTACCTCAGTACTAATTGTCTGAAGTTCTTGTAAAACCTGCTTCAAGGGAAGGCACAAGCAAATGCAGATGCTAGAGTCTTGAGCGAAACACAAAGTTATTGATAACTAAACATTATTCCCTTACCATGTATCTGTGTGAATGGCTAGAGTGTAATCATGTCTTGTCCTTCCGCTGACTGGTTAGCACGCAACAAAAGCTTTACACTGTTCCTCAATACGCGTGACAATAAACTAAACTCAACTAAACTAAACTAACTCAGAGGGTAATCCTGACCCTTTGCTTAAAGAAAAGTATTGTCGTATAAGGGGATTATTAGAATGAGTATAATCGTGGCAGCCTCGGGCTAATAAAGAGATTTAGGAAG
Source organism: Okamejei kenojei (assembly GCA_035221665.1). Lineage (NCBI taxonomy): Eukaryota > Metazoa > Chordata > Chondrichthyes > Rajiformes > Rajidae > Okamejei > Okamejei kenojei. Next base: position 17,955,250 of record CM069139.1, on the reverse strand, counting down.
GGCTGGAGTAACATAGAAAACATAGAAAATAGGTACAGGAGTAGGCCATTCGGCCCTTCGAGCCTTCACCGCCATTCAATATGATCATGGCTGATCATCCAACTCAGTATCCTGTACCTACCTTCTCTCCATACCCCCTAATCCCTTTAGCCACAAGGGCCACATCTAACTCCCTCTTAAATATAGCCAATGAACTGGCCTCAACTACCTTCTGTGGCAGAGAATTCCAGAGACTCATCATTCTCTGTGTGAAAAATGTTTTCCTCATCTCAGTCCTAAAGGATTTCCCCCTTATCCTTAGACTGTGACCCCTTGTTCTGGACCTCCCCAACATCGGGAACAATCTTCCTGCATCTAGCCTGTCCAACCCCTTAAGAATTTTGTAAGTTTCTATAAGATCCCCCCTCAGTCTTCTAAATTCTAGCGAGTACAAGCCAAGACATACCAAGTAACTCAGCAGGTCAGGCAGCATTTCTGGAGAGAAGGAATGGGTGATGTTTCGGGTCGAGACCCTTATTCAGACTTTGACCCGAAAAAGTCACCCATTCCATTTCTCCAGTGATGCTGCATGTCACGCTGAGTTCCTCCAGCATTTTGTGTCTTTCTTTAGTGTATACAGATATAGGAAGGGATTTGTTATGTCTATCTACTGTAGCAAAATATTCGCTACCATCAGAGCAATAATGTTTGGAAAATTCCATCACTGGTTGTAACATGTGGAAAATATTGAAATAATTGAAGGGAAAATTTGACAAGGCTGTGGGAAAAGATCAGAGACATGGAACTAATTGTATAACTGAAAATATGGCACATGAATTGTAGATTGAATAGACTCCTTTTATAATGTGTTGTTCTATCGCTTGGAAATTCATTGCCAGACAAGCAAAGGAATGCATTGTAATGCATGCGGCTTGTACTTTGCCTTCAAAAATTCAGTTTGTGTGATTTCAATGGTACCAAATTACAGAAGTAGATTAAAACATTGCTCCAAATACATAACACGTTGAGAATTGCCAATTAAGGATAGATTTCTAAGCTATTCTAATATTAGTCACACAGTGCTGTTCCATGCTTAATAATATTACATACAGTCCTTCCATTCCTATGCATCTATTGGACTGCATAGCTGCAATGAATTTTACTGGGAATATTTTTGCATTGTATCAGCTCAAATTTATAACTTTCGATATTATACTTTGCATTTTCACTGCTTTATAACTCATATCATTTCTGCATGGGTCCTGGATTGGTTTCTAAGAGAAACAATATACCAGCTTATTCAAAATGCCCTCTAATTCACACATAAGTCTAATGCTGGAAGAGAGGCAATACGATTACTCTCAGCATATTTTGATTAAAATTACGCACAATGCTGGTACATATCAGGTAGTGATGCACCGGGCTCCAATGAGTACTCCAGCCTTTCTTTCCCTGGCTGAGATTTGTGAAAGCACCTTGTCTGCCATTAATATTTCTCTCTTAAATTTATTAATCCATTTTTTCCTGCACTCGCCACCGACGTTTTATCTCAGTAATGTATTTACAGGCAGCCTGACTTTTTTTGAAATCAGCCTATGTGAGTGTATGCACCAGTCGTCGAGAAAAAAAAATAACAGGCTGGCTTTCTTTTTTTTTGAATATCCGTGACTGACCCGGAATGGGGGAAATATATTATTGGGAAAAAAAAGGGCTTGGAGACGCAACAACACATTCACTTTTCACTACTTTGCTGATAGGAAATCAGTAGGCTTTAAAAAAAAAAGGAGTGCATTACTTATCTCAGCTACTCAGCAAGAACTTGAAAGACCTTCTATCACTTAATGAAAAATAGCTTCTTTTTGGACAGAACTTCATAGGCTGCAATCAAGCCTCAGCCCTTTCTTGACGTGCAATAGAAGAAAATCAACTCAGCATCTATTAATAATATTTTCCCAGCTTCTTTCATTTCCCTGCATGTCTTACCACTGTCAGAGCCAGTGATGGAGAAGCCCTTTATCTCATAGAAGACTAGTCTGTCAGCTTGATAAACAAGTCTAACAAGAATCTGAATAAAGATCTTCCCAGTAGACCCACGATAGCGGCTTGCTCATTTTCCAGCAGGCAAAATTTAATCTAACGGCTCGGCTTCTCAAGCGTCACATTCAAAGGGATGCAAATTTGTCAGAACTCAGCCCCTGCTTGCTCACTAGCAGCCTAGCTAGCAGTACACGTCAAAAAGGCCCAGAGACTGAGACATCTCTCTCTGTGGCCAAACTAATCCCTCAGAGGTGAAAACAATTAGGGGGGGTGCAGATGAAGAAGGTGGGTGAAGGAGGGAGAAGGGGGTGCAGAGAGGAGGGGGAGGCAAAAACATTTGTAGGCGGAGGAGTGGAGGGGGGTGGCGGGGATTGTGGGCTAGAAAAGCCTGAGTCTGTGTTTTCTTTTTAGCATTTATTCATATTGGACAATGGTGGCATTAGATTGATTAAGTGGAAATTTCAGCTCGATGGAGAAGCTGGTGGAAGGAATGGTATTAGTGTTGGTTCAAAGGGAGATGAAAGGCTACTCAACATGCTTGACTCCAGCAAGAATGATGAATGCTATTACAGTTCAGTAAATACAGAAGGTCTTGAATGATTCATCAGCAAACGTTCCACATTACTTTTATTTACAAGTAGACACCTAAATCTGTTCAGTCTTGATTTCTTTTCTTTCCCCTCCACATACGGGTCTGCAATTTGCTGACAATTTTTTTTTTTAACTCTAAAACAAACCGCACTTTCAATCCGCTCAGAGCAGCTTGTAATCTCTTAATTTATTTTATGGTCACATCTATCTGCGATATCTTCTAAAACGCCACCTGCCCCCCCTCCTGCACCATCTACTTATTTATCTTCTTGTCACTATAAAGCAGGAGCAAGCGCTGTATTGAAAACAATATGCACCTGGGGCAATCGCTGAAAAAAAAGGTTACTAGCTGCTACCCAGGAACACAGCACGCCCACCGATCGAGGAGTGCAGGTAACGTGAAAAAAATAGTGACCAAAAATATTCTTGCTGCTAATATCCATATTGCACAATTTTGAGACTATATTCTAATAACCAAACGGCACCTGGTATATTATCAGTCCTGCGGAGTCTAGTTACATTTCAAATAAAGATGTTTCAATAATAGTCACAAACAAGACTAAATGGTATTTTCAAATGTCTTAGTACCATTGAAAGCAGATAGTTTTAGGCAGCTCGTAGATTATATATTTTATGAAGCAGGGACGCTGGGTCTACTCTGTGATGTGTGTTACAAGGATATTTTAAATAACAAATGACTGAGAGAAAAAAAAAGAAATATCCTGCACATACGGCACAAGGCCGTTCACTCGTTTGAGGAGGGGCCAATGTCATTATCATTAAATAAACTTTATGTTTTGCGCTACAGATCGGGTGGTGTGAATATGTTGCCTCGTTTTATATTGCAAGTGTTGAGTGTGCAAGGCTGTCATGTGTTCAGTACCGGGATCGGACACTCTAATTCCACAAATCTATAAATTATGATCATGGAGTGAACATCATCGGATGGGTTTATCTGATCCCCTGGGAACGCGGCTTTCAGCGTTTGCAGAATGCCCTGCTAAAATGCTAGCGAAGTTTCCTTCAGCCATGTAACCATTACTCTAACCTTCCAGCCTTCTGACCCTGCTTCATCGTCTTTTTCTGCAACTTCTCACTCTTTTAACTGGTGCCTCCTTCTCAGACGGCAATCACTAATTGAAAACCTGCTCATTTAATCTGCTGTTTATTCCTGGTGGTATCTGCATTCCCCCAATCTTTCAGCCGCGCACTATTGATCTGTGCGCATTTTCTCGTTTGTCACGAAGGTTGTGAGTATTAGCATGGTCATTCTGGCGTACTAAAGAGGGCTGGCTACTGTACACCCACTTAAACGGGTCTAACACAAGCACAGAGCACCAACTACCACGGAAATGGTTGTGTGCAACTGAATCGGAGGCAGGGTTGAGTCTCAGCGGATGCGTTCAAATAGTCACAGCAACACGAACATTTGAATTCACATGCAAATCTATGTAAGTCCGATAATCTTACAAAAGGCATTGAGGGATATCTGCCATCTTGACGTGATCTGGATTAAATGTGACTCAAATGCCGAAAACTTCCTCAGACAATTGGGGGGGGGGGGGTCAGTAAAGATGCAACAACCCCTCCAGTAAGTAATCAGCACTCACTTAAGGATTCACACACCTGATTGCAATATGTCTAGAGCTCCAGCTGCCCAGGATGATCACATTTAAATCGATTCGCAACTGTCTTAAAATGTGTAATAACAGAACACCTAGAAAAGACTAATAGCATTGGGCAGAGTCAATGTGAACTTATGAAAGGAAAATCGTGTATTTCCTCGCTCCAGTACTTCCAACATACTAGAGTACTTCCAACATCCAGTACTTCCAACATATGGAAGTACTGTCCAGTCCGAAGAAGGGTCGAGATCCGGAACGTCAACCATTCCTTCTCTCCAGAGATGCTGCCTGTACTGCTGAGTTACTCCAGCATTTTGTGTCTATCTTCCAACATATGGACCTGACTTTGGGCATCCTCTCCACACCCACTCTATCCAGGCTTTTCACTATTTGGTAAGTTTGAACTTGATCAGAACACAAAATCTGCAGAAATGGCTCCGACTTGAAAAATCGCGCGTGCATACGTTCCACAGATGCTGCCTGACCCGCCTGACTGAGTTCCTCCAGGACTTTATCTTGCACTAAACGTTATTCACATTATTCCCTTCATCGTGTATCTCTGTACACTGTGGATGCTTCTATTGTAATCACGTGTTGTCTTTCCACTGAATGGTTAGCACGCAACAAAAGCCTTTCGCTGTACCTCGGTACATGTGACAATAACTCACTTTGCGTCTTGCTCAAGAATCCAGCATCTGGGGTTTCTCTGCGTCTGCAGAGTCCTGCCCAGAGTCTGAATTTCCACACAAGAGGGAAGGAGGCCATTTGGCCCATTGTATCCTAGCTCCTGCAGCATCCTGTGTCCCCAGGAAGTTCTTGATCAATGGTGGAGGAGATTGGAAGGGCCGCATTTATAGTCCTGCTGCTAGTCCTCTTTATATTCACGTCATGCTGAAGGTGCTTGGAGGGCCTGCATATCAACAATAATAGTGCAACAACAATAAGTTTTAATAATATCAACAGCAATAAGTTTTCCCTCCCCTATACTGGATCCATCCCTCGCCTGAACTGACCTCCCCACCACCGAAGGGACAACAAGAGTCGCTGCCTCAAAAAGGCAGCCAGCATTGATTGCCAGAGAGCCACACCACCCTGGCCAATCTCACATTTCACTCCTGCCATCGGTAAGATGATATAGGAGCCTGAAAACCATAACGTCCAGGTTCAGGAGCAGCTTCTTCCCTACAACACTCAGGCTATTCAACACTACAACCTCCAAATAGACGCCGAACTATATAGACTCATAGAAACATAGAAAATAGGTGCAGGAGTAGACCATTCAGTCCTCTGAGCCAGCACCGCCAGTCAATATGATCATTGCTGATCTCGGTGGCATTACCTTTTGACTTTGCACTATTGGTGTTTACTTATTTGTCTGTTTTGTTTATATATATATATATATTGAACTTTTTATTTGTTCATTATGGATTTTACAGAGTGCTATGCTTACGTATCTGTTGTGCCACGGCAAGTAAGAATTTCATTGTGTAGGAAGGAACAGCACATGCTGGTTTATAGAGAAGATGGACACAAAATGCTGGAGAAACTCAGCGGGTCAGGCAACATCTCTGGAGAAAAGGAACAGGTTACGTTTGGGGTCAGAATCTTCATCAGAAGAATAATTTCATCTGACGAATAAAAAAGGATAAACTTCTTCATCGGAAGAAGAAACCTTTTTGGGACACATGACAATAAAACACTTTAACAATTATCTATTCTACATTTTCCTTGAACTGCATCCCCTTTGATCTCGCGTTTTCACACCTCACCCTTCCATATCTCTGTGTCTCCCTCTCCACTGACTCTCAGTCTGAAGAAGGATCTTGACCCGAAACGTCACCCATTCCTTCTATCCAGTGATGCTGCCTGTCCTGCTGAGTTACTCCAGCATTTTGTGTGTATCAAGTTTGGAGTAAACCAGCATCTGGAGTTCCTTCCTACACTTTTGAGTCTGGCTGTGGGATAGCTACCATGGGGAAGAATCCTTTAAACTGTAACGCATTTCCTGGTGGCAGCAGCCAATTCCTTGCACAGGTCCGAAATACTCAGCCCAAAGTGTTGCTTTTAAACAAAGTTTGTCTAATTTGTTTTATTCTTGCAGACTACCTAACTGAGCATTAGTACTATACGTGCAACATATTTAAGGCATTGAAATAAGGCGAAGTCTTATCTCTCTCTCTCTCTCTCTCTCTCTCTCTCTCTCTCTCTCTCTCTCCCCTTCTCCCTCTCTCTCCTCTTAAAGATAGCGGAGTCAAGGGATATGGGGTACTGATTGTGGTTGATCAGCCATGATCACATTAAATGGCGGTGCTGGCTCGAAGGGCTGAATGGCCTACTCCTGCACCTGTTGGCGCTAACATTGATTCATTCTACATTTTCCTTGATCTCCGTCTCCTTTGATCTCTCGTTTTCACACCTCACCCATCCATATCTCCCTCTCCCATGACTCTCACTCTGAAGAAGGGTCTTGACCCGAAACGTCACCCATCGTCTTCTCTCCAGAGATGCTGCCTGTCCTGCTGAGTTTCTCCAGCATTTTGTGTCTATCTTCTCCCTTCTGATGGTCGTAGAACTAGCTTCCACTATCCTTGAACCATCCTTCGCAACCTACTGCAATGGGAGCAGTTCACAAGACCCCTCTAACAGGTAGCAGATTGATAAGATCCCAATGCAAGTCAGAACCCGAAAAGTCCAGAGAATCGAAACAAGGAGAGGCATTCATTTTCACACAAAGGGTGGTGGGTGTATGGAAGAAGCTGCCAGAGGAGGTAGTTGAGGCTGGGACTATCCCAACATTTAAGAAACAGTTAGACACGTACATGGATAGGACAGGTTTAGAAACATAGAAAATAGGTGCAGGAGTAGTCCATTCGGTCCTTCAAGCCAACATCCGCATCCAAGCGTTTTTCCATGGGAAGGAGTCCTCACCCCCTAATTATGATCACTTCTCCCGTCTCCAACGGACCCATTCCTCTTGGCCCCCTCGTGGCCAACTACCGTTGGTAGTCCAGTTGGTATGGCTGCCCAGCCTGCAACTGTTTTTTTTTAAACTTCTTTCTTTTAGTTAGTGAGTTTTAGTGTTTTGTTTTGGAGTCTATTCTTTTTTATGTGGGGGGTGGGAAGGGGAAACTGCTTTTCCTCATCCCTACCTGGTCGGAGAGGCAGCTTTTCTCCGGCTGCAACTTCGACCCGTGCTCGCGGCATACCAGCGGGCCTCGAGCGGCGTTTCCTGAGGGGACCGCCCAGAACCTCGGCTTCGGAGGTGGCGCAGCGCTGGAGCACCGGTGAGCTGAGTGCTGGAGTGCCTGGGTCGCCGCGCTGGAGCTCCGGTGAGCTGGGACCGCAGGCGAACATCGCGGAGCTGCGGGACTGTGGAGCGGCCGGCAGCGCTGAACTTTAACATCGGGAGCCTGGGATCTCTCGCCGAGATCGCCAGTTGTGGAGCTCCATCCAGCGCGGCCTTGTTGCCGTCGGAAACCACGGACTCCGGTAAGGAAGCGGCCGTTCCAGGTGTCCCAAGCCGCTGTGAGGACTCTCCCGACGCCGGAGCACCATCACCCGGCGAGAAGGCCTAAAACATCGGGCCGCCATAACGCCGACTGCGGAGGCCTCAAGTAGGCCCGACTATGGGTGGACATGGGGATGGGATGTTTTTATGTTCATTGTTAATTCTTTAGTGTTGCGTCTTATCTTTATCTGTTTGCTGCATGGCAAGTCAAATTTCGCTACACCAATTGGAGTATGTGACAATAAATGTCCTTTATCCTACCTGCTTTTGACCTTTTTATTTTAAACTGCCGGCGGAACATCAACCGCCTCAACTTCTCCACTCCCCTTTCTCACTCTAACCTCCCCCCACTGAACGTACAGCCCTCCACTCACTCTGCAACAACCCAGACTGGGCGATCAAACCTGCCGACAAGAGAGGTTCCGTGGTAGTCTGGCGCGCTGATCTCTACAAGGCTGAGGTCCGGCGCCAACTCTCAGACTCCTCCTCAACTTATCCTTGGACCAACGCCCCACAGACGAGCACCAGGCCATTATCTCAAACACCATCACTGGCTTCATCGCTTCCGGCTCCCTGCCCTCCCAAGCCTCCAACCTCATCGTTCCCCAGCCCCGCACGGCCCGATTTGACCTTCTCCCCAAAATCCACAAGCCTGATTGTCCTGGTAGACCCATTGTTTCTACTTGTCCTTGTCCCAACAAACTTATTTCCACATACGTCAACTCCATCCTTTCCCCCCCTGGTCAAATCCCTACCCTACCTATGTCCAAGACACCTCGCACGCTCTTCGTCTCCTCCATGAGATCAGTTTTCCAGGCCCCCGCTCCCTCATCTTCACCATGGATGTCCAGTCACTCTACACCTCCATCCCCCACCAGGAGGGTCTTAAAGCCATCTGTTTCTTCCTCGACCGCAGAACCAACCAATCCCCGTTTACCAATACTCTCCTCCGCCTAGCATAGCTGGTCCTTACCCTCAACAACTTTTCCCTTAACTCCTCCCATTTCCTCCAAATCCAAGGCGTAGCTATGAGCATGCGCATGGGACCCAGCTATGCCTGCCTCTTTGTAGGTTACATCGAACAATCCTTGTTCGAGGCGTCTCGTGGCCCTTTCCTCGAACTCTACCTCCGCTACATTGGCGACTGCGTTGGTGCTATGTCCTGCACCAAAACCGAATTCACTGACTCCATCCAGTGCACCACTAACTTCTATCCGGCAATATTTACCTTCAATATGATCATGGCTGATCATCCAAAATCATGATCCAAAATCAGTACCCCGTTCCTGCTTTTTCACCCATATCCATTGATTCTGTTAGCCCCGTGAGCTAAATCTAACTCTCTCTTGAAAATTTGGAGGGATATGGACCAAACGCAGGCAGGTCCGGCTAGTGTAGCTGGTGTGAGGAAGAGTCTCGACCGGAAACGTCACCCATTCCTTCTCTCCAGAGATGCTGCCCGTCCCGCTGAGTTACTCTAGCATTTTGTGTCCATCTGATTAGCTGGGACATGTTGGGCCGAAGGGCCTGTTTCACGCTGTAATTGACATGCCCGTTTCGTGATCCTCAGTGCATACATACACACAACAAAAAACTTTCCTCGCAAGCAGACTTGTATATAATTGCAGCATTATGAGCAGAGTAGCTTGATGCACCCACTAAAACGACACTTTGCAAAAATATGTTTGAATAATGATTATTTTAAACATTTAACCCCTGATCAGTTCCCGGCAGATTAAACTCACACCCGCTAATGTTGTCCTTGGCACCAAACTCACGGACAGCGGTATTTGGGATCTCTTGCATTTAAGCAAGTGGCGTTGCAGGTCTAAGTGAACAGCGCGGTTTTTATCAAGGCTGATTTTATTTTTTTTTTTTGTTAAAGCGTGTGTGCGCCTCCCTTATTAAAAGCCCGACAAGATTCCCTCTGTGCTCCGACATGACAAACATGTCCATGTGGAACAAGTTAAACCAACGATTGGGAGGGATATCCGCTGGGTAAATATCACCATGAATTCCTCTGTGAAATCCATCCTTCGTGTCTGATTGCAAACGCCACTGTGATTGACGGAGTGAAATTACAGCCACTGCCGGGATGGTGTGGCCCGGTTTGGTTTCGGGTTTACCGGAGCAAAAGCTACTAGAGGAGCGTTGATTTGAGCTCATTGCAAGTGCGGCGGGGATTTGTTGCTTTATTGCGCCTGTTCCCCGTGGTACAGAATTAAACCACGGGAGGGTGCGGGCCGGCAAGATTTAAAGACACAAAAAGCACAAGAGACTGAAGCTGCTGGAGCCCAGTCTGAGGAAGGGTCCCGACCCGAAACATCGCCTGTCCACTCCCCTCCCCAGATGCTGCTGCCCTGACACGCTGAGCCTGACCCTCCAACGCTTTAGTTTAGCGATACAGCGTGGATACATGCCCTTCGGCCCACCGGGTCCGTGCGGACCAGCGATCGCCCATCACATTCAATATCAGTTTTATTCGTCACTTGCGCATAAAGTGCAAGTGAAATGAATTTGCCAGCAGCGGTACAATGAAAAAAGATCACACAAAAACACAATAAAAATGTTAACACCAACATCCGCCACGGCATTCATCACTGTGGCAGAAGGCACAATATTTGGCTAGTCCTCCTCCGTTTTCCCCCGTGGTCGGGGCCTCCACCCTCCGCAGCCGCCGCCGCGGGCGTCCAGATGTTCAGACAAGGTAAAGTCCAGATAAAGTCCAGGTAAGTCCTGAATCGGTGCCTCCCCACCGGAGACCGCGACTTCAAGTTGGTGTAGGTCGCTGGCCGGCGGTCGAAGATTTAAAGTCCCTGCAGCCAGAAGCACTGCAGACCGCAGGGCCGGCGGTCAGAGCTCCCCTCCAAGGGTCCCCACACTAAAAAAATGTTAAAAGTTGTAAAAACGTACGTGCTGCTGGCAGGGCTGCCGGATTGCAGCGCCCCCACCGACTGAATCACAATCACAATTATACGTTATTAGCCAAGTATGTTTTGCAACATACGAGGAATTTCATTTGCCAAGTCAGTCCTAGGAATAAAAACCAACGGAAGACACAAAACACATTTTAACATGAACATCCACCACAGTGACTCCTCCACATTCCTCACTGTCCTGTTGACGGGACGATCTTGACTCATGTAGCCGGTGGCCGGGCCCTCCGCGTCGAGGCGATCAGCTCCTGCATTGGGGGGATGTCAGCTCCCCGCGATGGATGATCGAGCCCCGCGTCAGGGCTGGTGGAACCTTCCGCGACTTTGGAGCTCCACACATCCACGGCCTCTCCCGAGACTGCAAGCTCCCAATGTAAAGTCCGCAGGCTGCAGTTGGAGCGATCCCAGGCAAGGGATTGACCGATATAAGACCACGCCCCGCGGTGGGGCCCAAGGTCAGTCCGAGGAGGCCTCCAGCTCCATCGATGGTGGGCCGCAGAGTGACCGGAGAATGCGATCCGAAAATTAATCGCATCTCTGGCAAGGTAAGAAACTGAAAAAAAAAAGATTTCCCCCTCCTCCCGAAATAAAATGAACAGAAGAACATTTACACGAACTTTCAACACACGCTAAAAATGTTAAAAAAGATAAAAAACAGACTGTTGGCAGGGCTGCCAATCGTGCAGTGCCCCTGGTGGCGTTACATTAGGGACAATAGTACATAAGCTGATTAACCTACAAACCTGTGTTGGAAGGAACTGCAGATGTTGGTTTACACCAAAGATAGACACAAAATGCTGGAGTAACAGCGGGTCAGGCAGCATCCAGCATTTTGTGTTGCTGCCTGACCCCCTGAAATGCTGCCTGACCCGGTTAGTTACTCCAGCATTTTTTGTCTAACCTACAAACCTGTCGGTCTTTGGAAGGTGAGAGGAAACCTGGGCACCCGGAGATAGCCCACGCGGTCACTGAGAGAATGTACAATTTGCAACGCTGTAAGCGCCCCCTATGGGCGACTATTAGCATACCTTGTCAAGGTGTGCAAGTAAAGAATTCCACTGTGACTTGACACATGTGACAATAAAGAATTCAATTCAATTCAACTCCTTGCAGACAGCATCCAGGATGCAGTCAGGATCGAACCCATGTCCACTGGTGGTGTAAGACAGCAACTCTAACTCTGTGCTGCCATTTGTGTCTTGCTCACGAGTTAAAGACAGGCATGCATCCTCCAAATGTTTTTATCTGCTATTAGTATTACCTGTCCCTGGGAACCCTTTATGGTTGGTTCTTTTTACAAAATAAACTTTGCCAGATAGACTCGTACTGTATGGAAACAGACCCCTCAGCTCAACTTGCCCATGACTACTAATGTGTCCCATCTACACTAGTCCCACCTGCCCGAGCTTGGCCCCTAACCCTCTAGTCCTAACAGGTTACTATTAAATGTTTCCCCCTTCACCTTAAACCTATGACCTCTGGTTCTTGATTTCCCTCTGTGCATTTACCTAATCTATTCCTCTTATAATTTTGAACACCTCTGTAGGTTCGTAAGTTCATGAGTTCATAAGTGATAGTAACAAAATTAGACCATTTGGCTACCAAGTCTACCCTGCCATTCAATCAATGCTGATCTATCTTTCCCTCTCAATCCCATTCTCCTGCCTTCTCCCCATAACCCCTGACACCCATACTAATCAAGAATTGCAGATGCTGGCTTACACCGAAGATAGACACAAAATGTTGGAGTAACTCAGCGGGTCAGGCAGCATCTCTGGAGAAAAGGAATAGGTGACGTTCCACGTCTAGACCCTTTTTCAGCTACATTTAATAGTTTTTTAATCAGTATTTACATTTACCTTTTAGTTTAGTTTAGAGATACAGCACGGAAACAGGCCCTTTGGCCCACAGCGTCCGCACTGACCAGCGATCCCCACACATTAACACTACCTTACACACACTAGGAACTATTTTTATATTTACACCAAGCCAATTAAACTACAAACCTGTACGTCTTTGGAGTGTGGGATGAAATCGAAAATCTCGGAGAAAACCCGTGAGAACGTACAAACTCCATACAGACAGCACCCGTAGTCAGGATCGAACCCAGGTCGAACGTAGCTCAACTGCTATGCTACCATTCCGCCCCATTTAATCAGCTTCAGTAATATTTAATGTGTACGATACGATACGATACGATAGAACTTAATTCCCAGGTGGGAAATTGATCTGCCAAAAGTCATAAAACACAAGATACATGAAACATGAAATTAAAGTGACGAGTGGAAAGGGTTGGGGATGTGTAAAGATTGGGGAAGAGTTGTACAGTTTGATAGCTGTAGGGAAGAAGGACCTCCTGTGGTGTTCTGTCCTGCATTGAGGGACCTGGATGAGAACCCAAAGAGCTGTGAAACAAGGACTGATACAAAGGACTGAATGGCATCCTTCTACCCCATAAAGTCTGAGCCTCTATAATGACATGAGATATATTCTCCTCCCAATGTTAAACTCCCAATGATACAAGTTAGCATTTGTATGACGGATGTGCATGACAATCAGCAACCTTGGTCACTTAATGTATTCAAGGCAGGTTTGAGGATAGTTATGTGAATAAGTTATAAATTATTAGATGATTAATAGTTGCATTTTCATTTAGCTTGGTCTTGGTCCCTGAAACGTTGATCTAATTAATGCCAGCTCACTGACATTCTGGTCAATGGCGAAGGTACATCAGATAAATATGTTTTTTGCTTTCCAATATACAATTGGATTTAAAACAAAGTGCCTCGAACACCTTCACTGCCCATGGGCAAGTCATCACTGGTCTATGATGGATTTCAGCAATGAAGGTTATGTCATTAATGGACTATTATTCTGAACAAGCCTTCAGATCACAGAGACTTGTTCGCCAAAGCAATCATAACAGATCGATACAGAGCCGGCTGGAATTCCTAATGAAGTCCTTGCTCCATTGCATTCTGCCTTTACACAAACATTGTTCAATCCAATCTATTTTAAAAGTAGGGAGAAGTTTTATTTATATGAAATTAAGGCCTAGGAAAGTACACCACTGATCACTGATCTTTAACATGAGCCGAAAGTAACTTTTATATAGATAAGGGCAGCACGGGTGGTGCAGCAGTGGAGTTGCTGCTTCACAGCGCCAGGGACCCGGGTTCAATCCTGACTACGGGTGCCGTCTGTACGAAGTCTGTGTGTTCTCCCTGGGACCGCGTGGGTTTTCTCCGGGTACTCCGGTTTCCTCACACACTCCAAAGACCTACAGGTTTGTAGGTTAATTAGCTTGGTTTAATTGGAAATCGCTGCGGGTGTATGTAGGATAAGTGTTAATGTGCAGGGATCACAGGTCAGTGCAGACTCGGTGGGCCAAAGGGCCTATTTCCGAGCTGTATCTCTAAACTAAAGTAAACTAAACTAAACCCTTTATTTTAGTTTAATTTTGTTTAAAAATGCAGCAGGGAAACTGGCCCTTCGCCCCACTGAGCCAGCGTCGACCAGAGATCCCCGCACTCTAACACTATCCTACACTAGGGACAATTTTTACATTCATACCAAGGCAATTAACCTACAAACCTGGATGTCTTTGGAGTGTAGGTGGAAACCAGAGCGCCTGGAGAAAACCCACGCGGTCCCAGGGAGAATGTACAAAAACTGTGTACAGACTGTGCCTGTACTCAGGATCGAACCCATGTCTCTGTGGTGCCCCAAAATGTTAACATTAGGTTTGGCTCGGACTGAGGTTCTGGTCTTTTGTTATATAAAATTCAAAGAGCAAAAATATAATCAAAATAATCTTTGAGCACTGTGGTCTTGAAGTACCAATTTGTTTTTCACATTAAACCCATTGTAGATACAAACTGGTTTATTTGGCACTTTTCAGTGTTGATGTTGCACTCTCTTGCACTCTCTCTTCCCAATTGGTATCTAGAGTGCCATATGCAGAAGTGAGTACAAATCGTGATTGATATCAATATAGGCTGTTTAGAGGCTAAAAGCATATTTCCTCCCTGTGATCACATACATATAAAAGTGCATAGTGAGTTTCCTGTGTGGATAACCACATATGTTTGTCCTATTGAAACGTCCAGCCATTCATCAGAGGGGAAACTTTGTCTTTCGAAGATCCCTTCTGATTAAGTTCCCCTTCCCCGCTACCTTCTCTCCCTAACTGCCAAATACCTCTTGCTGCTGGACTTCTCTCCACTTTATTTGGCTTTTCCACATCATTGAGTAAATTGCAGCTCCCATCCAAACAATTGGCAGTGGTGAGCAAGCGGTGAAACACAGACAGAAATAGCTGGTCAATGATGCCAAGCTTCTGATCTTGTCTACGTCTTGAATTATATCATTCAAAACATATCTGATCAAAACAATCATACTGCGTGGAAATGGGTTCTTTGGCCCAAAATTGCTCTTGCCAACCAACATGCCCCATCTGAAGTAGTCCCATTTACCTGCGATTGTGTAATCGTCCCATTTACCATTTTGTGTAAAAAAATGCTGCTCCTCAGGTTCCTATTAAATCCTCCAACCCCCCCCCCCCCCACTTACCTTAAACCTATAAACTCTGGTTCTTGATTCCCCTACTCTGGGTAAAATTCTGGGTAAACTGCTCAGTCTGTCTTAACCTACTTGATGTCCCGGTGGCTCAGCACTTCAACTCCCCCTCCCATTCCCAATCTGACCTTTCTGTCCTGGGCCTCCTCAGAGTGAGGCCCAGCGCAAATTGGAGGCACAGCAACTCATATTTCGCTTGGGGAGTTTACACCCGAGCGGCATGAACATTGACTTATCTAACTTCAGATAGCCCTTGCTTTCTCCCTCCATCCCCTTCTCCTTCCCAGTTCTCTCACTAGTCTTACTGTCTCCGCCTACATTCTATCTTTGTTCCACCCCCTCTCCTGACATCAGTCTGAAGAAGGGTCTCGACTCGAAACGTCGCGCATTCCTTCTCTTCAGAGATGCTGCCTCACCCGCTGAGTTATGCCCCTGTCCCACTCAGGCGGTTTTTTTAGGCAACTAGGCTGTCGTCTCATGGTCCCGGGGTGTTGCCTGTATGGTCGTGAGTAGCTTTCTCAGTCGTCCAAAGAGTCGTAGCGTGTTTCTGGCCGCCGCTGGATTTTGAAATGTTCAAAACCTTTCGGGCCACAGTCAGCAACAGTTGGTTTGATGCCAATGAGCGTGGCTTGACTTCTCCTGACGTAGGTGCTGTCGTAGGTTGTCGCCAGGATGACATAGGTTTTCGCCGGTGCTGACCGGTGAATTCCATTGGCAACTACCTACGTCGACCTACGTCAACCGGTGACAGGTACCGGTGACTGAATTGTCTTAAGTTGGCTTCAGTTGTCACCGACAAGGTCGTACCTTGTCGTAGCTTGTCACAGGTGGACGTAGGTTGACTTCGGTTGTCGTAGGTTGTCGCCTGTGTGGTTGTAGGTTGTCGTAGGTGTGGTCGTAGGTGGACGTCCGAATGGGTCAACGGTTGACGTCGACTAGGTGGTGGGTTGTTGTAGACATTGTCGTAGACATTGTCGTAGGGTGGTCCTGTTGCCGATTTTTCGGTGACCTACTACGACAGTCGCCAGCAGTTGCCAAAAAAATCGCCTAAGTGGGACAGGCCCATTACTCCAGCATTTTGTGTCTACCTCTGGGCAAAAGCATTGGACCTATATATTCCTCTCATGATTTTATACCTAAGATCACCTTTCACTCTCCTGCTCTCCAAAGAGTCCGAGGATGCTGCCAGGACTCGAGAACCTGAGCTACAGGGAGAGGCTGAGCAGGCTAGGACTTTCTAACTTGCTCAACCTCTCCCTGTAGCTCGGGTTCTCGAGTCCTGGCAGCACCCTCGTCAATCTCCTCTGCATCTTTCCCAGCTTAACAACATATTTCCTCTCACATGGCGACTCCAAATAATAAAGGGTGCTTGTGCTCGAGAAATAAATAACTAAAACCAACTCAAGTCCAACGTGCAGGGAAAGAGATTGGTGCAATTTGACGATGAAGATGTTTCACACGTCGTGTCTGTTCTTAGATGGAGTGGGCTATCAGGAGTTTGCACTTCAATGAACTTAGATGGTTTGCGTACACCAGTTATAGCAGGTGACTTTTCTTCTGCACAGTTTTGCAAAAATATTTGAGAGCGGAGTGAGCAGAGGATAAAGATTGTTATCTCAGCTTCTTTTCTTTTGCAGCAGGTGGGTATAACACAGAGAGACGCTCTGTTTCTTTAACCCTTGCGCCGCCGTTTCCGTCGATGTCCTGAAGAGTTTTTGCTCCGTAAGCAGGCGGGAGGGCGAGGAAGAAGCTTCATCAAAGGAAGGCTGGTGAGTGTATGAGTGTTGTGGCTGGCATTATTTTCCCCGGCTACACGGCTCTGGGGATGTTGGGTCCAATATACCGTTCAGCTCGCCCACTGCCTCAGCCATGCTGCATCTTCAGGCACCAAAGGGATGCTGGAGCTTCCAACCTGGACACATTGCACCCATTTTAGGCTGGCATGGTGGCACAGCAGTAGAGTTGCTGCCTTACAACGCCAGAGACCCAAGTTCGATCCTGACTACGGGTGCTGTCTGTGTGGAGTTTGTACATTCTCCCTGTGACTGCCTGGGTCTTGTCCGGGTGCTCCGGTTTTCTCCCACATTCCAAAGATGTGCAGGTTTGTAAGTTAATTGGCTTCTTTAACATTGCCCCTGGTGTGTCGGATATGCAAGTGGGATAATGTAGAACAAGTGTACAGGTGGGCTGCTCCGAATCGGTGGGCTGAAGGGCCTGTTTCCACACTGTATCTCTAAACTAAATGTAAACTAAAACTCCACACACCTCATGCCATGGTCTCTACCGGGGCACTGTCGCTTCCACCCACCCACTTGTACACCCAACGGAACCAGGCGTTACTCACAGCCACATTCCAGGCCACCTTCTGACGTTGGATCACAATGCAATCATAATAACCTAGGCACAAGGGAAGGCCAGAGTCTGGGAACGCTGTGATGAGTGTCTCACCCCATGACATCTCAAATACTTCCCACCATCTACAAGTGGGAACAAGAGGAGATATGCTCCGCTTGCCTGGATAAGTGCATCTCCATCAGCACCCAAGAAGCTCAAGTAAAATAACACAAAATGACTGAGGATCTCACGCATCCATGGAGGGAATGGACAGACTACGTTTTGGATCGGCACCCTTCTTCAGAATGATCGGTCTGAAGAAGGGTCCTGACCTGAAAAGTCATCGGTCCATTCCCTCCGCAGATGCTGCCTGACCCACTGAGCTTTCTCCAGCAGGTTGAGTTTTGGCCAAAATTCCAAGCGCTTGTGTCTCCATTCATGATACTTACACACCGGACAATAGACTCAAAAAGCTGGAGTAACTCAGCGGGACAGGCAGCATCTCTGTAGAGAAGGAATCGGTGACGTTTCGGGTCATGACCCTTCTTCAGATATGATCTCGACCTGATCAGAAGGGTCTTTGACCCGAAACATCACCCATTCCTTCTCTCCAAAGATGCTGCCGGTCCCGCTGAGTTACTCCAGGAATTTGTGTCTATCTTCAATTCTTCCCTACGCGTTATGGACAACCCTGAAAAGTGCCAAACAAAGCACATTTTTATCTTCTTAGGAGGCAGTGCAGAGAAATGGAACTGAGCCCAAGGAGTGGAACTGAAACCTAACTTCACACCGAGCTCTCCTCGGATGCTCTGCCCCACACCCATTTCCTGTCCCGAACTAACCCATGATAAGATCAGGGCCTCATCTCCGTGGCTGAGCTCTCAATCCAGCCAATAACAACCTTTAATAGCAACAATGGCAATCCACCCTTCACTTGATTTTACTTCATCGTCTAGCAACCAGGGCCTTTCTCCAATAAGAAATAATGATAGCAAAAATAGTATTTTGGAGGTTTCCTAAAGCAACGGCACTTCCTCAGGAATCAAAACAAAGTCGCTGAGATTTTTCTAGCCGCAGTTACGGTTAACTCCTTATTCATAAGGTCATAAGGTCATAAGTGATTGGAGCAGAATTAGGTCATTCTACTCCGCCATTCAATCACGGCTTATCTATCTCTCTTTCCTAACCCCATTCTCCTGCCTTCTCCCCATAACGCTTTATAGAAGCGAACGTACTGTTCGCTTCACCTCTACCCCTTTAAAGACATTGCACTTTGTCCAAGAAACTGATGCGTTACAATGCCTGAAACTGTACATTCATTCCCCTTTGCTCTACTCCTCCTAATTTGAGGAAGGGCATTATTGCTATTGAGGGAGTGCAGCGTAGGTTCACCAGATTCATTCCCGGAATGGCAGCACTGACATATGATGAAATAATGGGTCGACTGGGCTTGGATTCGCTGGCATTTAGAAGAATCAGAGGGGATCTTATAGAAACATATAACATTCTTAGAGGATTGGACAGGGTAGATGCAGGAAAAATGTTCCCGATGTTGGGGGAAGTCCAGAACCAGGGGTCACAGTTTAAGAATAAGGGGTCGGCCATTTCGGACTGAGATGAGGAAAAACATTTTCACCCAGAGAGTTGTGAATCTGTGGAATTCTCTGCTACAGAAGGCAGTGGAGGCCAATTCGTGGGGCTAACAGAATCAAAGGATATGGGGAAAAAGCCGGTACGGGGCACTGATTTTGGATGATCAGCTGTGATCATATTGAATCTGCTGGCGGTGTTGGCTCAAAGGGCCGAATGGCCTACTCCTGCACCTATTTTCTCTTTCTATCTATTGTACATGAGTTTGAACTGATTGTATCTATGTATGGTATATCTGACCTTAGTTTATCCTAGTTTAGTGATACGGCATGGAAACAGGCCCTTCGGTCCACCAAATCCATGCTGACCAGCGTTCACCTGGACACTAGTTCTATCCTACACACTAAGGAAAAATTCCAGAAGCCAATTAACCTGCAAACATGCACATCTCTAGAATGTGGGAGGAAACCGGAGCAACTGAAGAAACCCCACGCGGTCACAGGGAGAAAGCACAAAAGTACCGCCTGCACCCGTAGTCAGAATTGAACCCAGGACTCTGGCACTAATTGAACCCAGGACTCTGGCAGTAATTCTACTGCTGCGTCACTACGAGGGAGCAGGAGTTAGAAGTCATGGAGAGAGCCAGCTTTGATAGGAAGGAACCAGTTCAGGACCAGGGCAGAGAGGAAGATTTGGTGAAGAGTGACAGTGAACATGAAGAATGAAGGACTGGGCGATCCCAAACCCATTGACATAGAAGATTTGAGGATGTTGCCAGGACTTGAAGGCCTGAGCTATATAGGGAGAGGGTTGGGAGGCTACGAATGCATTCGCTGGAGCATAGAAGGATGACAGATGATCTTATAGATCTGTATAAGATCATGAGTGGAATTGTTAGGATAAATGCACTGAGTCTTTCACCCAGGGTAAGGGGAATCAAGAACCAGAGGACATAGGTTTAAGGTAACAGGAGGATGATTTAATAGGAATCTGAGGGGCAACTAATGAAAGTAAGCATACAGGTACAGCAGGCAGTGAAGAAATCGAATGGCATGTTGGCCTTCATAACAAGAGGAGTTGAGTATAGGAGCAAAGAGGCCCTTCTGCAGTTGTATAGGGCCCTAGTGAGCCCACACCTGGAGTATTGTGTGCAGTTTTGGTCCCCTAATTTGAGGAAGGACATTCTTGATATTGAGGGAGTGCAGCGTAGGTTTACAAGGTTAATTCCTGGGATGACAGGACTGTCATATGCTGAGAGAATGGAGCGGCTGGGCTTGGATCCTCTGGAGTTTAGAAGGATGAGAGGGGATCTTATTGAAACAGATAAAAATATTAAGGGTTTGGACACGCTAGAGGCAGGAAATATTTTCCCGCTGTTGGGGGAAGTCCAGAACCAGGGACCACAGTTTAACAACAAGGGGTAAGGCATTTAGAACAGAGATAAGGAAACACTTTTTCACACAGAGAGTTGGAGGCCGGTTCTCTGGATGCTTTCAAGAGAGAGCTAGATAGGGCTCTTAAAGATAGCGGAGTTAGGGGATATGGGGAGAAGGCAGGAACGGGGTTCTGATTGTGGATGATCAGCCATGATCACATTGAATGACGGTGCCGGCTCGAAGGGCCGAATGGCCTACCCCTGCACCAATTGTCTATTGTCTAACTTTTTCACATGGCAACTTTTTCACGAGGTGGGTGCATGGAATGAGCTGCCAGAGGAGGTAGTTGAGGCAGAAACTATAACAAGAGATAACAGGTAACATATAACAAGAGATAAACTATAACATGAGAGGAATAGATTGGGTAAACGGCACAGAATATTTTGCCCAGATTAGGGAAATCAAGAACTAAAGGACATAGGTATAAGGTAAGAGGGGAGAAAATATTTAACAGGAATCTGAGTGGTAACATTTTTACACAAAGGGTGGTGGGTGTATGGAACGATCTGCCATAAGAGGCAATTAAGGCAGGTACTATCTCAAAATTTAGGAACCATTTAGATAGGTAACTGGATTGGATTGGTTCAAAGGGTTATGGACCAAATGCAGGCAGGTGGAAGGGGTGGGAGATTGCAACCTTCACGTGGTCCACCCTGTCTCGGCGAATGCAATCAACCTGGCGTGCAAACAGATCAAACAGAACAAGTTGTCTTACAACTCTAGGCTGTGCACACCATATGCAAGAAGAAGAAGAAGAAGGCAGATGGGACAAGTGTAGATGGGGCACCTTGGTCGGCCTGAGCAAGCTGGGCCAAAGTGCCTGTCTCTTTGCTGTGTGCCTCTATTGGGTTTTAGTGAATGAATGCTTCCTGAAATTTTGTTGAGGGACGATAGACACAAAAAGCTGGAGTAACTCGGCAGGACAGGCAGCGTCTCTGGAGAGAAGGAATGGGTGACGTTTCGGAAGTCTGAAGAAGGGTCTCGACCCGAACGTCACCCATTTTAACCAGCATCTGCAGTTTCTTCTTGCACATTATGTAGAGGGAGTTCCACATTGGTACCATGTACAAAGTGAACTTTTAAATCCAGCTGTTGTTTCATAGAACACAAGCTTTCATAACTGACAAATAACTAGATATTCACTGGGTGATTGAAGGCATGTTCCACAGTGCTTGAGAGATAACACAGAGACATTTCAATCATTATGAAATAAACTTGGCACGCAGTTCAAACCTTTCAGGAGTATGTCTCCAATTGTTTTCTTATATTTTTTTAAACTGATGCATTGTTTCTTCAGCCCAAATAGCATAAGTCACAGGGAGGACGTACAAACTCCATACGGACAAGCAGCCGTGGTCAGGATCGAACCAGGGTCGCTGGAGCTGTGAGGCAGCAGCTCTCCCGCTGCGCCTCTGTGCTGCCACCAAGCCGCCTACTCTCATTTCCTATTTTTTAAATTTTGTTGTGGCGAGTTTAGTGAACGGAGAAATAATCTTCAAAACACCATATCACGGACTTGAGCAGAAACAATGTTGTTTGCTTACTTTGAAGCAAATAAATAGCACAACGATGACTTGGGAACTTTCCAATTATGGTCGGCACTCAGAGGGATGGAAATCGAGTCCAGATTTTCATTAATTTATTCAGAAACAGTGAGAATTGTCTCATGATACAATCCCATTAAAAAAAAATATTGAGCAGAGCTTATAAAAATTCCCGGCAAACGTTATTAGCATTGACCAGAGAAGAAAGAAGCCCCTAATTTGCTTAGATAAAGTTCAGTTTAGCAAAGTTTTCCACTGGCGTTGCAGAATCGGTTTCCTTTGGATTAGTGATGAGTTGCTTGGATGATTAGGAGCCAAGAGCCAAAAGTGTTTAATTTTTATATGAACTGGCAGCGGAACAATGAAATTCTTACTTGCTGTGGTTTAACAGGCCCGTTAATGCAATAGCATAACAAATAAATATGTGATAATTAATAATACAATAACTTAATAAAAGTAATACGCTGTCTGTATTGTATCTACTTTCTTTACACAGTTTGTACGTTCTCCCCGTGACCTGCGTGGGTTTTCTCCAAGAACTTTGGTTTCCCCCCACACTCCAAGGACGTACAGGTTTGTAGGCTAATTGACTTGGTGTAAGTGTAAAACTTGTCCCTAGTGTGTGTAGGATAGTGTTAATGTGCGGGGATCACTGGTCGGTGTGGACTCGGTGGGCCGAAGGAACTGCATCCACGCTGTATCTCTAAACTAAACTAAAATTAATACCAGGTAACCAAAACAGTTGCAAAACTGAAGTCTGGAGTGTAACCAAGGCACAGTCCATGGAAGATCATAGTTGCTGAGGTAGCGGGTAGCGTTCAAGAGCCTGATAGTTGCATAGATGAAAGTGTTCTTGAATCTGCTGGTCATGGTTTTTTTCAGATTCCTGTACCTTCTTGCTGATGGTAATAGCAAAATGAGACCCTGGTCAGGACGGTGCGAGTCTTTGATGATATTGGCTATCTTTTTGAGGCAGCACTTCCTGTAGATCCCTTAGATGCTGGGGGACACACATACCAGTGATGCATTGCAAAGTAATTGTTGTAGTTTAGCAATGTAGCAGCACGACCCAATGGCTGTGCCATCAAGGAATGGACCTGGTCGCCTCTCTCTTTAGCACATTGGATTCCCCTTGAAAGTGCTTCCAGGAATGGAAGCAGATATTACAGAAATGTTTCATAGGCATTCAGACAGATCGGTGAACAGGCTGGGAATGGAGTGGAATGGACCATATGTAGGCAGATGAGGTTTGTTTAAATTGGCATTATGGTTGGCACAGAGGCAGTAGGCTGAATGGCCTGTTCCTGTGCTGTACTGTTCGATCTTCTCTGTTCTAGTTTAGCCCTCTGATTACAAGTCTGTTAACGTAACCGATGTAACTCCCCAGCATTTCCACGATTTTCTGTTTTTATTTCAGATTCTCAGCATCTGCAGTATTTTATTTTTTCCCTTTCAAAAGGAGCCATGTTTTTCCGCCTCCATTCTGAAGGAGATCTTCTTTTAGGTATGGCGTGCACAGCCTAAAGTTGTAGGTCAACTTGTTCTATTTGATTTATTTGTTTGAGCATGTCGGGTTGATTGCATTAGTCGAAACAGGGTGGACCATGAGAAGGCTGCAATCTCCCATCCCTCTGAAGGCCTATTAGACTTTGGATCCCAGGCAAAGTAGGCCTGCATGGCTTCAATGCATTGGATAGAGCGCATTTTTCAGTGCATTTTTATCATATTGTTTACAGAGTACTATGTTTACATATTCTGTTGTGCTGCTGCAAGTAAGAATTTCATTGTTTAGTTCAATTTATTTTAGTTTTGAGATACAGCGTGGAAACAGGCTCAACGGCCCACCGAGTCCGCACCGACCAGCAATTCCCGCACATTAAAACTATCATACACCCACCAGGGACAATTTACACTTATACAAAGCCAGTTAGCCTACGAACCTGTACGGCTTTGCAGTGTGGTAGGAAACCGAAGATCACGGAGAAAACCCGGGTGGTCGCAGGGGGAATGTACAAACTGTGCAGACAGCGCCCGTAGTCAGGATCGAACACAGGTCTCCGGTGCTGTGAGATCTGTAAGGCAGCAACTCTACCGCTGCGCCACCGTGCCTCCCCTTGGTAATAGCCATAACCAAAGTTCTATCTCATTGTTCTATCTGGGACATATGACAATAAAACACTCTTGACTCTTGGGAGAGGGAGGGTTTGCAAATTCAGCAAAATCGCTCACGTGATTGATATCGATTTGAAACAGGAAATTCCATTTTGAGCTCACTTTGGGAAATAAAGCAGGTAGGAGGAAGAATGTGCCCACCGCAGCTCCCTCCTCACCACCCCCACTTTGTCACCCATCCCTCCACTTTCATCTCGAATGGACAAAAAGATATCTGCCCATCTCACAAATTCTTATTTATAAGCTTGAGCAGTATTTTCCATCTGAACGTGATCTCCACTGAGTATATTCTGATGTGGAATTCACCTTTTCACAGTCGCGAAGTGCATCATAGCACAAGGGTAACTTGCTCTTTAACTCGCTTTGTAAAGTGGGTCTTGTCAGCTTCGGGAGTTAACTCACTTTGCAGTTCCGAGACTTAAATCATACCTCAACGTGATTCCTCAACACTTCACAACACCAACTTATATTTTGTTTGCTGCGTCTAATGGAGGAACAAAGCCTCAGGCACTTCACAGAAACGATATCAAACAAGAATTGACACAGAACCACAACAAAGATATTAGAAGAAATGATCTAAAGCTTGGCCTAGCGAAGAGTCCTTTTAAAGGTGGTAATTCGTGAACAGAGGCAGAGAGGAGTGACTAGTGGGGTGCCGCAAGGCTCAGTGCTGGGACCCCAGCTATTTACAACATACATTAATGATTTGGACGAGGGAATTAAATGCAACATCTCGAAGTTTGCGGATGACACGAAGCTGGGGGCAGTGTTAGCTGTGAGGAGGATGCTAGGAGGCTGCAGGATGACTTGGATAGACTGGGTGAGTGGGCAAATGCATGGCAGATGCAGTATAATGTGGATAAATGTGAGGTTATCCATTTTGGTGGCAAAAACAGGAAGGTAGACTATTATTTGAATGGTGACCGATTAGGAAAAGGGGAGATGCAGCGAGACCTGGGTGTCATGGTACACCAGTCATTGAAAGTAGGCATGCAGGTGCAGCAGGCTGTGAAAAAAGCGAATGGTATGTTGGCATTCATAGCAAAAGGATTTGAGTACAAGAGCACGAAGGTTCTACTGCAGTTGTACAGGGTCTTGGTGAGACCACACCTGGAGTATTGCGTACAGTTTTGGTCTCCTAATCTGAGGAAAGACATTCTTGCCATAGAGGGAGTACAGAGAAGGTTCACCAGACTGATTCCTGGGATGGCATGACTTCCATATGAAGAAAGACTGGATAGACTTGGCTTGTACTCGCTGGAATTTAGAAGATTGAGGAGTGATCTCATAGAGACTTACAAAATTCTTAAGGGGTTGGACAGGCTAGGTGCAGGAAGATTGTTCCCGATGTTGGGGAAGTCCAAGACAAGGGGTCACAGTTTAAGGATAAGGGGGAAGTATCTTTTAGGACCGAGATGAGAAAATCGTTTTTCACACAGAGAGTGGTGAATCTGTGGAATTCTCTGCCACAGAAGGTAGTTGAGGCCAGTTTGTTGGCCATATTTAAGAGGGAGTTGGATCTGGCCCTTGTGGCTGAAGGGATCAGGAGGTATGGAGAGAAGGCAGGTACAGGATATTGAGTTGGATGATCAGCCATGATCATATTGAAAGGCGGTGCAGGCTCAAAGGGCCGAATGGCCTGCTCCTGCACCTAATTTCTATGTTTCTATGTTTCTAACAGTGTTTCCAAAGATTTGGACCTGGAATCTTGAAGAAATTGATGGGAATATCAGAACTATTAAATTCAGGAATGATGATATTTGCAGGTGGATTGGAAATCATCAGAAGCAGGATTAAGCATAGAGCATAGAATATAGAATGTACAGCACAGAAATGGCCATTTGGCTCACAATGATAGAGTTATAGAGTCAGAGCGCGGAAATAGGCCCTTCGACACAAGTTGCCCATGCCGGCCAACATGTCCTAGCTACACTAGTCCCACCTGCCCGCGTTAGGCCCATATCCCTCCAAGACTGTCCTACTCGTCTAACTCTTTTTGTTAAATGTTGAGATAGTCCCTGCCTCACGTAGCTTGTTCCATACACCCACCACACTTCGTGTGAAAAAGTTACCCGTCAGATTCCTATAAAATCTTTCCCCCTTAACCTTAAATGTATGTCCTCGGGTCCTTGATTCACCTACTCTGGGGAAGAGACTCGGTGCATATGAACTTGATGCCAAGTTAACCTTTATCCCTCTGCCTGCATTTGATCCATAACACTCCATTCCCTGCATATCCATGTGCCAATTCAAATGCCTCTCCAATGCCATTATTGCATCTGCCTCCATCACCACTGCAGGTACCCACCACTCCTTGTTTAAAACACTTGCCAAGCACATCTGCTTTAAACTCTGCACCTCTCACCTTAAAACCATGCCCTCTATTGCTTGCATTTTCCATCCCTGGGAAAACGGTTCTGAATGTCCACCCTATCTATGCCTCTCCTAATTTTAGATGTTTTTATCAGATCTTGAATTTTTTGAAGCGGTTACTAGGGAAATTGATGAGGGTAAAGCAGTGGATGTTGTCTATATGGATTTCAGTAAGGCCTTTGACAAGGTTCGCCATGGAAGGTTGGTTAAGAAGGTTCAATCTTTGGGTGTTAATGGCGGAGTAGCAAGATGGATTCAACAGTGGCTGAATGGGAGATGTCAGAGAGTAATGGTGGATGGCTGTTTGTCAGGTTGGAAGCCGGTGACCAGTGGGGTGCCTCAGGGATCTGTGTTGAGTCCACTGTTGTTTGTCATGTACATCAATGATCTGGATGATGGGGTGGAAAATTGGAGGGAATTGAGGAATGCTGTGGAACAGAGAGATCTAGGAATAACTGTGCATAGTTCCCTGAAGGTGGAATCGCATGTAGATAGGGTGGTAAAGAAAGCCTTTGGTGTGCTGGCCTTTATAAATCAGAGCATTGAATATAGGAGTAGGGAAGTAATGTTAAAATTGTACAAGGCATTGGTAAGACCAATTCTGGAGTATGGTGTACAATTTTGGTCGCCTAATTATAGGAAGGATGTCAACAAAATAGAGAGAGTACAGAAGAGATTTACTAGAATGTTGCTTGGGTTCCAGCAACTATGTTACAGAGAAGGGTTGAACAAGTTAAGTCTTTATTCTTTGGAGCGCAGAAGGTTAAGGGGGGACTTGATTGAGGTCGTTAAAATGATGAAAGGGATAGACAGAGTTGACGTGGATAAGCTTTTCCCATTGAGGGTAGGGAAGATTCAAACAAGAGGGCATGACATGAGAATTAAGGGACAGAAGTTTAGGGGTAACGTGAGGGGGAACTTCTTTACTCAGAGGGTGGTGGCTGTGTGGAATGAGCTTCCAGCAGAAGTGGTGGAGGCAGGATTGATTTTAACATTTAAAAGTAAAGTGGATAGGTATATGGACGTGAAGGGAATGGAGGGGTATGGTCTGAGTGCAGGTAGATGGGACTAGGGGAAAACAAATGGTCGGCACGGACTGGAAGGGCCGAGAGGGCCTGTTTCCGTGCTGTAATTGTTATATGGTTATATGGTTATATCTCTCCTCAACCTTTGAAGTTCCAGAGAAAACAATTCATGTTTGTTTGTCATCTTGTCTTAGCTCACACCCTCTGAATCTAGGCATAATTTTAGTAAACATCTTCTCCAAAACCTCCACATCCTTCCTGTAATTGGGTGACCAGAACTGGGGCTGCAAGAAATAAGGAGACCACAGAGAAAAATGAAAATAAATGGAAAAAAAATAATTAACAGAAAATGAACAAAATGCAAGAATCTGAAAATCTGAAATAAAAATAGAATAAGCTACCAATGTTAAACTAGGTTGTACTATAAATTACTATGTGGTATCCACATTTTTGTTTTAGGTTAGTTCAGAGATACAGAGCGGAAACAGGCCCTTTGGCCCACATGTCCATGCTTACCAGCAAGTCCCGCACACTAACATTATCCTACACACACTGGGGGCAATTTATAATTTTATCAAGCCAATTAGCCTACAAAGCTGTACGTCTTTGGAGTGCGGGAGGAAACCGGCGCACCAAGAGAAAACCCACGCAGGCCACGGGGAGAACGTACAAACTCCATACAGACAGCACCCGTGGTCAGGATTGAACCCGGGTCTCAGGCGCTGTAAGGCAGCAACTCTGCTGCTGTGCCACCGTGCTGCCCCATGTGCTCTACTGTTAGTTTTAATTTAGTTTAGTTTAGAGATACAGCGTGGAAACAGGCCCTTCTGCGCCGACCAGCGATCCCCGCACATTAACATCATCCTACACACACTGGGGACAATTTATACTTACACCAAGCCAATTAACCTACAAACTGCACGTCTTTGGAATGTGGGCGGAAACATGGAGATCGTGGAGAAAACCCTTGCGGTTCGATGTGCTATGTTCTTTATCCTATGAGGAAGATATAGTACAAATAGCTCAGTAGAATAAACTACCAATGTTAAACTATGTTCTTTAAATAAATATGTGGTGTCAGCACAAACACATTTATTCACTGAAAATATTCTGATGCTAACCTTCAGCATTGACTGGATCCATTTCTTGCTTGCGTTCCATCGGCCGATTCGCATCCTGTGTGATAACAATTCGACAAGTCCATGAGTCTGATCATTGACACACAAAACGCACAATACTGCACGAAGCTCTGTTATCATAGTTCAGGCCATTGTTGTGCCTGCTGTAACCCCCAACACAAACTCAGTTTTGTGTTCTGGAGTGAAAGGAAAATATTCTGAAATCAAATTTGTCTCAAGTGTTCTTACGTCAACGTAAGACTTGATTAATTTTTAAAGTCAGGTACTCAACCCAGCGATGTTGTTCTCTTTGGATATTAAGAGGATAAATATTGATTGAAAGGCTTCTTCTTGGAATGATAGATGTTTCGTAAGAGCAGAGATTAAGCAAACTGACTTAGACCTGGACTTAGAGATACAGAAGATAGACACAAAAAGCTGGAGTAACTCAGCGGGTCAGGCGGCATCTCTGGAGAGAAGGAACGGGTGAAGTTTCAGTTCAAGACTTCTTCAGACTGTTTAGGGACCAGGACCACTTCATCCCAAACCAGTCTGAAGAAGGGTCTCGACCCGAAACGTCACCCATTCCTTCTCTCCAGAGAAGCTGCCTGTCCCGCTTAGTTACTCCAGCTTGTTGTGTCCATCTTTGGTGTAAACCAGCATCTGCAGTTCCTTCATACACACTTGGAGACACAGTGTGAAAATAGGCCCTTCGGCCCGTTGAGTCCGTGCTGACCAACGATCACCCCGTACACTTACACTATCCTGCGCACTAGGGACAATTTACAATTTACAGAATGTAATTAACCTACAAACCAGTATGTCCTTGGAGTGTGGGAGGAAACTGGAGCACCCAGAGAAAACCCACGCAGGTCACAGTGAGAGCGTACAAACTCCGTTCAGACAGCGCCCGTAGTCAGGATCGAACCCGGGTTTTCTGGCGCTGTAAGGCAGCAAACTCTACCGCTATGCTACAGGGCAATTACTTTCTTGAGTTCAGAAGAATGAGCGGTGATCTCATTGAAACAGGTAATATTCTGATGGGGAAACAAGGAACTGCAGATGATGGAATCTTGAACAAAGCACAAAGTGTTGGAGTAACTCAGTGGGCTCGGCAGCATCTCTGGAGGGAATGGATGTGCAATGACATGGGTCAGAATCCCCTTCCTCAGACCCTGATTGGGTATTATGATGTGGATTTGTGCTCATCAACTTGAAATGTTCAAACCTGAACCTATCCATTTTCTGCAAAGATGCTGCCCAACCCACTGAGTTACTCCAGCACTTTGTGTCTTTTTGGGATAAGAGGATTATTGGCCTGTCCCACTTAGGCAACTATTTAGGCGACTGCAGGAGACTATGCAGTCACCACATGTTCACGGGTGGTTGCCGGGGAGCCGCCTTCATGGTCGTGAGGAGTTCCCGCATTCTGGGAACTAGTCACGGCCTCATTATGGTCACCGCAAATTTTTCAACATGTTGAGAAATTAGCGCCGACTAGAACGAAGCCGCCATGGAGAGTAGCGAGAATTCACATGCCGTGGGTGGGTCGCCAGGAGGTCCTAGTGGGTTGCCAGGAGGTCGAAGGTTCTCGTAGGTTCTTGTAGGTTGCAGCCAGTGCTGACTGGGTGAATTTCATTGGCTTATTGGGGAAAATAAACATAAGCGGTAGTTTTCAGAACCAAGGATACAATGTTAAATGTCCGCAGAGCGTCGCAGCCGTGTATCTCTGGCTTCTTAAAAGTTGTCTCCACTCTGTCTCTCTCCTTCTCCCCCCTCTCCCCCCCACCCTCCCCCCACCCTCCCCACCCTCCCCCGCCCTCCCCACCCTCCCCCCCTCCCCCCTTTTAAAAGAACTTATCGTACACTGTGCTTTAGCCGTCTTAATTACAGCGCCAACCTTCATGTTCATCGCGGTGTGTGTCTGTATCACCTTGGCTTTGCACCATGTGAATTTCAGACAGCGCTACCTCCACTTGCCCTGTCTCCCATCAGCGATGTGTTTGTGTGTGTGTGTGTTGCACTGACAGTCGCCGTTCCAGTTGCCGGTTTTTCAGGCGACTGCCGGCAACTTGACAGCCGCTGGCAGTTGCCTGAAAAATCGCCTAAATGGGACAGACCCATTAGTTACTCATTAGTGATTGGAGGACATTTCCCATATTTAGAGGTTTGGAAATCTTTGAAATTTTCTGCTTCTGCGGTCTGTAGATGGTCAGGTATATTGCTTAGCTTGGTTTAGTTTAGTTTAGTCTAGTTTAGTGATACAGCATGGACACAGGCCCTTTGGCCACAGAGTCCGCAACGAACACTGATCACAGTTCTAGGTTCGGCCAGTTTTGCTTCCTCCATACTATGAGCAATTAACAGAGACCAATTAACCGCCAAACCTGCACGACTTCGGAATTTTGGAGGAAACCCGTGAACCCGGAGAAAACCCACACGATCACAGAGAGAATGTACAAACTCCATACAGACAGCAACCGTAATCATTGAACCCAGGTCTCTGGCGCTGTAAGGCAGCAACTCTATTGTTGCGGCACTGATGAAGAGCCTTTTTTTGGTCATGAAGTAAATCAAGTTGACAATGGCGATCGACCAGGAAGCTGAACACTTAGAGGCTCACCGCGATCTTATTGAACAGACATTGCGTTTTATTTCAGAAAATTAAAGTATTTTTGCTGTCTGTTAGCTACTCCTACTTACATTTATTATGTACGGTAGTTCTTAACCAACGCCTACCCATTTTACTGAGATCAAAAATCATTCTGTTCAGCAGCTGATTAGTTGCTACGCAAGAAGAGTTAAGGATCACAAATAGTCTAATTCCCATTGATACTCCATTAGTGGTTTAAATGACAGATAGGTGGCCCCATTTGCCCCTGCTTTCCAGGAATAAGTTGAGCATTAAAGTTACTTTGCATCCATTTTGAAATGTTTATGTTCATTCTCTGTTGATTCCTACTCACTGGAAAATTGGATTGGGCACTTTCCTGTCATGTTTCTCCCTTTGCCCACATGGGTTTCCGTCGATGTTCTCCATCTAGTTGGCTTCCACATCCCAATGGTGGTCAATAGGCTGTTGTAGATCGCTCCATAATGTCAGTAGGTGGTAAAATAAACGCAGTGGAATCGATGGGAATGTGAGAAGGATTAAGTTGTAGGGAGGGCTACAAAGAAACAAGGAGGTGGAAGAGGATGTTTCGGATTGCTTTACTAAGATCCAGCATGAATCCAATGGGTTGAATGGCCTCACTCTGTGCCATACTTTAGTTCAGTTTAGTTTAGATATACAGCGTGGAAACAGGCCCTTCGGCCCAACGGGTCAGTGCACACTAACACTATCCTACACACAATAGGGACAATGTGACAATGTCATGAAGCAAGGATGTCCAAATTGTGTAGATGTTTTGTGACTCAGAAATGGCATTAGCAAAACCTACATAGCACATTAGAAATGCATAATCGTCATTTTTTTTAGACAAAAGAGTGTGCAGGTGCTTATCTCTGATTTCAACAGTAGAACTGCTGCCTTACCTGGGTTTGATCCTGACTATGGATGCTATCTGTACAGAGTTTGCATGATCTCCTCATGACCTGTGTAAGATTTTTCCGGGTGCTCCGGTTTCCTCCCACATTCCAAAGACGTACAGCTTGGTATGCTAATTGGCTTGGTAAAATTATAAATTGTCACTAGTGTGTGTAGGATAGTGCTAGTGTCGGCACGGACTCAGTCAGAAAAGGGCCTGTTTCCACGCTGTACCTCTATACTAAACTAAACTGATTTCTTTAAGGTTGGTCGCTGTGTCGCGTCATTTGTTCCTTCACTCAGAATTCTTAACGCAGATGATGGAAAATGATCTTCCTGCCATAGTTTTATATACGTGACTGTTTTACTTCAATGTGTCATGCTATACAGAAATGTAAAGCATTTCGTTCTCCCATTCACCTTGTATCGATATGGAAATCTTGAGCAAGGGATGTTCATACAGTAGGTGAATATATCGTGATGGGCCAAAACAAGATTAATTTCAAGGTTTCATTCGTAGTTTACATAGATAGCAAGGCAGCAAGTTTTTTGTTTTTATTTTAGAGATACAGCACGGAATCAGGCCCTTCGGCCGACCAAGCCCGCGCCGACCAGTGATCCACGCACTTTAACACTATCCTACACACACTAGGGACAATTTACATTTATACCAAGCCTACAATTAACCTACAAACCTGTACGTCTTTGGAGTGTGGGAGGAAACCGAAGATCTCGGTGAAAACCCACGCGGTCACGGGGTTAACGTACAAACTCCGTACAGACAGCACCCGTGGTTGGGATCGAGCACGGGTCTCTGACGCTGCAAGCGCTGTAAGGCAGCAACGCTACCACTGCGCCACCATGCCGCCCTTAAATGAAGACAAAATGAAGACATGACCAATGCATTGTAAATTAAGGCTGTGCTCCTACAGTCACTTAACTGGAACCTAGAAATGGATGATAATAACAACCTAAAATGGTGGACAATATAGGTATCAATTGGCGTCTTCTGTCAAATTAAAGGTGGGCGTGAGTCAATGGGCAAAGGGTTAAAGCCCATAAAAAGGAATATGAAAGCACATCTCCGGTTTTCAGCAATAATGTGCGGCCCGCAAACATTTACAGGAAACAAAACGTGTACCGTCGCTTTCTTTCGGTTCTTTGAAAGAGAAGGGTTTTTCTTCTTTTGGCTGACCTACATATGTTGCTTTTCAGATTTTTGCAGAAATAAACCTGAAAGAAGTTACGTAAAGATGCACACAACAACCAATTGTTCCACACCTCGAACAAAGACTTAGGAGAAAAATGTTGTTTTTATTTTTAACTGCAAAGAAGGACTTTTTCGAAAACCACAATTCACGACAGTAAAACCGCCGTCTACGTTATTCAGTCTCGAGCTCGCCACGTGCGGTTTGCTGCACACATCATACAGTTGGGCCACCGTGAGGAGGGCTAGGTGCCACAGCAAACTTAAACATTTCTAGACCGGCAAAAATCATGTGAGGAATTGATCGGGTTGATGCACAGAGCCTCTTGCCCCAGAGTAGGAGAATCGAGGACCAGAGGATATAGGTTTAAGGCAAGGAGGGAAAGATTTAATCGGAACCTGAGGGTTAAACTCTTCACACAAAGGCTTGTGGGTATATGGAACTAGTAGGTAGTTGAGGCAGGCACTATCACAATGTTTAAGAAGGATTTAGATAGGTACATGGACAGGAGAGGTTAGAAGATATGGGCCAAGCGCTAGCAGGTGGGACTAGTGTGGATGGGACTTGTTGGCCGGTGTAGGCAAGTTGGGCTCTATGACTCTATGATTGGCACATATTTACATGACTCACGTTAAATCCAAAGGCATGGTTACTTACTCCATTTAAGTCTATTTAAGCTTCAGTCGTATTCAAAGTAGTCCATCTTCCAGATGAACCTTGACGAACTGTACACTGCAAGGGCCAGGAAGCGAGCGGGTAAGATCGTCTCTGACCCCTCTCACCCTGGTCACAAACTCTTTGAAGCACTTCCCTCTGGAAGGCGACTCTGGACTGTCAAAGCCGCCACAGCCAGACATAAAAACAGCTATTTTCCACAAGCAGTAGCTCTACTCAACAGCCAAAAGACTGTAGCCTCCTTTTGCTCTGGTATTATAATGTTTTATTTTTAATTGTCTATGGTATATTGTATTGTTACCTGCGAGAAAAGCACCAAGGCAAATTCCTTGTATGTATACATACTTGGCTAATAAAATGTATTTAATTCAATTCAATTCAATTCAATTCAAGAAAGGAGTTACATTAGAACATAGAACATGAAACATTAGAGAACAAGAACGAGACCCTTCAGCCCACAATGTCTGCGCTGAACATGATGTGAAGACCAATGCTTATGTACCAGCACATGATCAATTTCCCTCCATTCCCTGCATAGCCCTATACCGATTGAATAGTCTCTTAAATGCACTGTCGTACTTACCACAACCACCACCGCTGGCAACACGTTTCAGGCACCCAGCACCTACTGTGTAAAATTCTTGCCCTGCCCTTTAAACTATGTCCCCTTCAACCTAAACCTATGCCCTCAATTAATTGATTTTTCTATTATAGATTCATAGAGTGATACAGTGTGGAAACAGGCCCTTTGGCCCAACTTGCCCACACTGGCCAACATGTCCCAGCTCCACTAGTCCCACCTGCTCGCATTTGGTCCATACCCCTCCAAACCTGTCCTATCCATATACCTGTCTAACTGCTTCTTAAATATTGGGATAGTCCCTGCCTCAACTGCCTCCTCTGGCAGCTTATTCCTTACACCCACCACCCTTTGTGTGAAAAGGTTACCCCTCAGATACCTATTAAATATTTTCCCCTTCACCTTAAACTTATATCCTCTGGTCCTCGATTCCCCCATGGGCAAGAGACTGTGCATCTACCCGATCTATTCCTCTCATGATCTTTTACACCTCTATAAGATCACCCCTCATCCTCCTGTGCTCCAAGGATTAGTCCCAGCCTACTCAACCTCGGCCTATAGCTCAGACTCTCTAGTCCTGGCAACATCCTCGTAAACGTTCTCTGTACCCATTCCAGCTTGACAAAATCTTTCTTATAACACGATGCCCAGAAGGACATTCTGGGTTGAAGGTTATGGTTAACTCATGTTCTTTCTAAATATTGCAAATCAATTATTATGCAACTTCTACAGGGAGAAAATGGTGTTGGTTAGTCAGGAAATGGTGTTGGGAAGACTGATGGGACTGAAGGCTGATAAATCCCCAGGGCCTGATGGTCTGCATCCCAGTGGCTCTGGAAATCGTAGACGCATCAGTGATCATTTTCCAATGTTCTATAGATTCTGGATCAGTTCCTGTGGATTGGAGGGTAGCCAATGTTATCCCACTTTTCAAGAATGGAGGGAGAGAGAAAACAGAGAATTATAGACCAGTTAGCCTTACACCTGTGATGGGGAAGATGCTGGAGTCGATTACCAAAGATGTAATAGTGGCACATTTGGATAGCAGTAACAGGATAGGTCCAAGTCAGCATGGATTTATGAAGGGGAAAGCATGCTTGACTAATCTTTTGGAATGTTTTGAGGATGTAACAAGTAAAATGGACATGGGGGAGCCAGTGGATGTGGTATACCTGGACTTTCAGAAAGCCTTTGATAAGGTCACACATAGGAGATTAGTGGGCAAAATTAGAGCACATGGTATTGGGGGTAGGGTATTGACATGGATAGAAAATTGGTTGGCAGACAGGAAATAAAGAGTAGGGATTAATGGGTCCCTTTCAGAATGGCAGGCAGCAACTAGTGGGGTGCCGCAAGGCTCGGTGCTGGGACCGCAGCTATTTACAATATATATTATTGATTTAGATGAAGGAATTAAAAGTAACATTAGCAAATTTGCAGGGCACAAAACTGGGTGGCAGTGTGAACTGTGAAGAGGATGCTATGAGGATGCAGGGTGATTTGGACAGGTTGGGTGAGTGGGTAGATGCATGGCAAATGCGGTATAATGTGGATAAATGTGAGGTTATCCACTTTGGTGGAAGAATGGGAAGGCAGATTATTATCTAAATGGTTAAGAAGGAACTGCAGATGCTGGAAAATTGAAGGTAGAAAAAAATGATGGAGATACTCAGCGGGTGAGGCAGCAACAATGGAGCGAAGGAAATAGGCGACGTTTCGGGTCGATACCCTTCTTCAGACTGAATAATGTCAGGTTAGGAAAAGGGGAAGTACAACGAGACCTGGGTATCTGTCACTGAAAGTAAGCATGCAGGTACAACAGGCAGTGAAGA
Source organism: Okamejei kenojei (assembly GCA_035221665.1). NCBI lineage: Eukaryota > Metazoa > Chordata > Chondrichthyes > Rajiformes > Rajidae > Okamejei > Okamejei kenojei. Next base: position 17,918,583 of record CM069139.1, on the reverse strand, counting down.
TAGCTAATGGCATGTTGGCCTTCATAACAAGAGTTGAGTATAACAGCAAAGAGGTCCTTCTGCAGTTGTACAGGGCCCTGGTGAGACCACACCTGGAGTATTGTGTGCAGTTTTGGTCTCCTAATTTGAGGAAGGACATTCTTACCATTGAGGGAGTGCAGCGTAGGTTCGCAAGGTTAATTTCCGGGATGGCTGGACTATCATATGATGAAAGAATGGAGCGACTGGGCTTGTATTCACTGGAATTTAGGATGAGAGGGGATCTCATAGAAACATACAAAATTATTAAGGGATTGGACAAGCTAAATGCAGGAAACATGTTCCTGATGTTGGGGGAGTTTAAGAATAAGGGGCAGAGTTGTGAATTTGTGGAATTCTCTGCCTCAGGATGCAGTGTAGGCCGATTCACTGGATGCATTCAAAAGAGAACTAGATAAAGCTCTTAGGGCTAGCGGAATCAAGGGATATGGGGCGAAGGCAGGAACAGGGTATTGATTGTTGATGATCAGACATGGCTTGGCGGTGCTGGCTCGAAGGGCCAAATGACCTACTCCTGCACCTATTGTCTATGTATCTATGTATTTTAGTTCCCAGTTTGTTGATACAAAAACTAATTTGGAATAAGTCAGAATACTCAAAATATTTAATGTATCTATGGAAAATAAATCACCAAAATATGCCTTTCTGATCAATAAGATAGGTTCACCAACACCAACTAGATAACTCAAAATACTCTGTTGATACAATGAACTGTAGATACTGTTTTACGGATTTTGAAAGAGATGGCTAGGAAGGAAGTAATTGTTCTGGCTATCATCTCTCAAGTTTTATAGATTCTGGAATGCTTTTTACATATTGGGAGGTGATAAATAGAACTCCATTATATAAGAAAGGGGGAGAGAAAGCTGGGAACTACCGACTTGTAAGTCTGACAAACTATATTTCAGACAATGCTGGAATCTATAAGGAAGAATCTGTTATCGAGATACTTGAAAGATATTAAACTTGATTGAGCAACTTCATAATGGATGATTGGTGTATCTGGTAGCTGAGATGAGATGGATGAGGAGGTACAGGCATATGTGGTGTACTGGGATCAGAAGGCTTTCCATAAGATCCCGCACAGGGGATCGGTGAACAAAGTTAAAGCTCATGAAATTGTGGATGATGAACTAGCGTGGGTTGTGAGTTAGTTACATATGGAATACAGAGTGTAGGAATGAATTATTTCTTCTCAGATTAGTACAGGTGATTAATGGGTACCTTAGGGCTCTGTGCTTGATCTCAACTATTTACAATCAGTATCAAACGCACCATTTCCAGGTTTGCTAATGACAAAATTAATCGACGAAGGCATTAAAAGACTTCATGGGAATATGTCAAGCTAGGTAAATGGGTAACAACATTGTAGGAATAATACAACGCAGAAAGATATGAACTTTCCGACTTTGGTAGAAAAAGCAAATGCTCATATTTGTTAAATGCTGTGAGATTGAAATATGTTTGATGTTCAAAGGTACCTGGGTGTCCTTGTGCAAAATTTCAGTGAAACATAGAAACATAGAAAATAGGTGCACGAGTAGGCTATTCGGCCCTTTGAGCCAGCACTGCCATTCAATATGATCATGGCTGATCATCCAAAATCAGTACCCTGTTCATGCTTTTTCCCCATATCCCTTGATTCCTTTAGCCCCAAGAGCTAAATCTAACTCTCTCTTGAAAACATCCAGTGAATTGCCCTCCACTGCCTTCTATGGCAGAGAATTCCACAGATTAACAACTCTCTGGGTGAAAAGGTTTTTCCTCATCTCAGTCCTAAATGGCCTACCCTTTATTCTTAAACTGTGACCACTGGTTCTGGACTCCCCCAACATTGGGAACATTTTTCCTGCATTAGGCCTGTCCAATCCCTTCAGAATTTTATATTATATTTTATATTTAGTGCCAGCTAATCAGCAGGTGCAACGGACAATTAGAAAGACAAATGAGGAACTGGTATTTACTGCAATTTCAATGCAAAAGTAACGATCTCCGACTACAGTTACAGACTTAGTGAGACCATGTGTAAATTATTTACTACAGTTTTGGTCTTCATTCCTAAGGAAGAATGTACCTGCTGGAGAAGGCACAGATTCCCCAGACTGGTTTCTGGGATGGCAGGTACATTCTATGAGGAGTGATTGAGTGAACCTGGTCTGATAATCTTTAGAGTTTAGAAAAATGAGAAGGGCCCTGATTAGGTTTAGGTTCATCATTCTCACATGTACCGAGGAACAGTGAATAGCTTTGTTTTGCATGCTACACAAACTGTTCAGTTATACCATGCACAGATATAATCAGTTCAAACTCACCGTACAATAGATAGAGCAAAGGGGACGGTGGTGCAGCGGTAGAGTTGCTGCCTTGTAGCGAATGCAGTGCCAGGAGACCCGGGTTCAATCCCGACTATGGGTGCTGTTTGTATGGAGTTTGCACGTTCTCCCCGTGACCTGCGTGGGTTTTCTCTGAGATCTTCAGTGTCCTCCCACACTTCAAAGAGGTTGTAGGTTTGCTGCAATTTCAATGCAAAAGTAACGATCTCCGACTATAGTTACAGACTTAGTGAGACCATGTGTAAATTATTTACTACAGTTTTGGTCGTTTAGGTTAATTGGCTTGGTAAATGTAAAAATTGTCCCTAGTGGGTGTGGGATAGCATTAAAAAAGTGCTGAGTGATGCTCTACCTAGAGCTTTTCAGCATACTACATCCAGATCCAGATCCAGATCCAGAAAATACAGAGTTCAGACGATAACAGAATTAAATGGACCAGATTCTTAGAGGTGGATACGAGGAGGATATTTGGCTTGGTTGAGGATTCTATATTTTGGGGTAATCTATTTTTTCTCTGTGGATAGTCACCTTGTCATGCTGGAGAAGCCTGTGTGGACCTGAGATCCTGAGAGCGATACCGTCTGGAGCTGTGCTCCTGGTAGGGCCACCCATGGCGGTAAGTTCAAAGGGGGAGGTCTCTGACAAAGAGCAATCCAGCCAAGACCTCAATGGTGGAACAGGCAGAGGACGATGGCTGACCTTAGTGGCGCGTCACAACAGCTGGATGAATGTGGATGAAGGCTGCAGCAGAAAAGGGTCTCCGGTCGTCTTGGACTCCATGGCACAGGATCCTGACCCAGATCTGTCTAGGACCGTGGGGTGGCTGTCTGTGCACCAGTCTCCCCACGTTAAACAAAGGCACGCACAGGCGTCCTCCATAGGGAATAGCACCCTGGAGACACCCATGGTCAGCCATGACTGAAGGGGGCCTAGGAATGTTTTTACAAAAGAAATAAAGATCAATGTATTCTCTCACTGGGTGGTGACTCTTTGCACTTTTCTATACCACAATGAAGTGGGTACTCAGTTGATGGAAAAGATTGTTGACCATTAAATCTGGGATTAAGGCCGGAGAATGGGGTTGAAGTAGAAAATGTGACACGGCATAGTTGGAGGTATGTCTTGTATGAATGGCTGCTGCTCACTGTGTCACTGAACATGTGGCTCCTATCTTTTATGTTCTAAGAATTCACTGTGCTGACATTTAAATGTGAACTCCAATGTAGGAGAGAGTTTGGCTGTGTATGTGTGTTCAAGGCGATGAGGCCTGTCATCTCTGTCACCTTTCTTGGCCTTTTAATTTTATTGTTATGAACCAGGGGAGGCTTACAGGACGAACCCGACTCGCTTCATGTAACGTTTAAACTCTTGTAAATAAACAATCTTCTTATTAGCGTATGCAAAATTGTCAGAGTGAAAACAAACAAAATGAATTTTTGATAGAAACCTCAGTTTGTGCAACAGGGAAAGATGGATAAAGTCTGAAATAGTAACGCGACAGAAAAAGCACTGCAGTATCATTATAATATTTGTGTTTCATTTCATTCACAGGACAGAGCACACTTTCCAAAACAAATATTTATTGTCCATTTCCTATTTCCTTCATCTGCACAGTTACAGGAAATCTGAAATCAATTAACACTCTGGAAATACTCAGCAGGTCAAGAGCATTCGTAGAGAGAGTAAAACAGAGCTAACATTACAGGATGATGATCTTTCATCAGTCCCGAGCAGTTTGAAGACAATTTGGGGTCAGGATCCTTCTGATGTTTGGACTGAAGAAGGGTCCCGACCTGAAACCTCAACTATCCTTTATTTCCCCAGAGATGCTGCCTGACCCGCTGAGTTAATGTACTCCATTCTGCACTTTGTGACTTTTTATCCATTAAAATTTGGAACAGTGCAAGACCAAAGGCTGCAAAATGTTTCACAAGAAGACAAGATGCTGTTGTTCAAGGAACTTCAGATGCTGCTTTATACAAAAGAAAAACACCAAGAGCTGGATTAATTCAACGGGTCAGGCTGCATCTCTGAAGAGCATGGATAAGTGATAAAATGGAACTGCAAATGCTGGTTTATACCAAAGATTGACATAAAGTTCTGCAGTAACTCAACGGGTCAGGCAGCATCTCTGAAGAATGTTGATACGTGATGAAAAGGAACTGCAGATACTGGTTCATACCAAAGCAAGACACAAAGTGCCGGAGGAACTCAGCGGGTCAGACAGCATCTCTGGAGAAAATGGATAGATGACGCTTCAGGTCAGGACCCTTCCGATGTTTAGACTGAAGTGAGGTCCCGACCCGCAATGCTAACTATTCTTTTTGCTCCTGAGATGCTGTCTGACCCTCCCCTGAGTGAATGAACTCCATCCAGCAATTTGTGTCTTTTTATCCATTAGAATTTGGATCGGTGCAAGGCCAAAGAAAGAGAAGTTAAGATATAGAATTAAAATGGTCGGGAAAGTGAAGCCCAGAATCACTCCTGAGGTTGGATTGGAGGGGTTCTGCAAAGTGATGTCCCTACAATGGTTTCTTCAAAGGTAGACAAAAATGCTGGAGGAACTCAGCTGGTGAGGCAGCATCTATGGAGCGAAGGATGCCTATTCCTTTTCTCCATAGATGCTGCCTCACCCGCAGAGTTCCTCCAGCATTTTTGTTTACCTTAATTTTTTCCAGCATCTTCAGTTCTTTCTTAAACATGGTTTCTTCAATGTATGGAGAATCAATGGTGAATGCTGAATGTGGATATATTGATTTGAAGAAGTCAATATTTGGCAAAGATTCTGACCAATACCATGCATGTAACAGAATAGGTCCTGACCATGAACCAATTCAGAGCCAACCTTTAGAATGGGGCGAACAATAACATGGAGAAAACATGCAGGGGTGAGGAGAAACTCTGGAGAATTTCCATAGTAATTGAACCAATGTGAAAGTAAATATGAACGAACATCATACAAATTCTACGTAGGTACTGATAACTGACCAAATGTTGACCAAACACACAGTATGTGAGGAAGCTAAATGAAAGAGTATAAACTGCTGAATAGTCGAGATGTAGCCCATAGCTGAGAAACTCAGGGCTCCAGTACTACTGTATTTGGGTAAACAATATGAGAAAAAAACATTGAAGATTTGAGCACAATTGTTTTTGTAAGCCGTTTGCCTTGTCCAGCACTTTATAAATCATTTAGATTTCAATCAAATATGCAAAGAGGAAAGCACCCTGCAAAGTGGCTGCAAAAAGGAGTCTGAGTATATTTTTGTGACTATTACAGTAATGGGCCGCAGAGCAAAAAACTGCAGGCGTGACTGTACTATCACACGAGATGAAGGCAAGTTTCTTGAGGTTTTCTGTTTTGTACCAGATCAACACTAGCCTTAACCAGGAAAAGGTGCCTGTTTTCTATAATTTTATCTCTTCACACTATCCAGTTGGCCGTGTTTTTCATAAAAATCGATCTTGCTTTATGTCATGAGCACACACCTGCCTTGTCAAAAACAACACATTAAAAATAAGTGACGAATGTATTCCGTGGGCTGAACTTTGTTTCCACAAACCCGTTGTAAAGCAACACCAACCAAGGCTTGTGGACCCGCTCAATGGATGCTTGGATGTTTGCACTGAGACCTTTGACCAGACTAAATACGTGTTAGGCAGTTGTGGATGAAGATAAACTATTTCCGTTCCAGGCGGCACGGTGGCGCAGCGATACAGTTGCTGCCTCACAGCGCCAGAGACCCGGGTTCCATCCTGGCTGCGGGTGCTATCTGTACAGCGTTTGTATGTTCTCCCCGTGACCTGCGTGGGTTTTCTCCGAGACCTTTGGTTTCCACCCACACTCCAAAGACGTACCGGTTAGTTGGCTTTAAATAAGTGTAAATTGTCCCGGGTGTGTTTAGGATGGTGTTAATGTGCGGGGATCACAGGTCTGTGCGGACTTGATGGGCCGAAAGGGCCTGTTTCCGTGCTGTATCTCGAAACTAAACAAAACTAAGAACAAGGAGGCATCATCGTAAAGTCGGAGATGGGTTCGATGGTTCTCCATTGTCACATATGCACTGCACGGTGAAGTTGCTTTTGCATAGCTCACACATGCACACATTTGGCGCCATTCAGGCCTTTGAAAGCAATGACAGGAACCATTTGACACACAAAGGGAGGTCCAAGTGAAGCCCTGTTCACTGATCACTCCACTCTCCTCACCACAGTGCACACTGTCCCGACCCCAGCAGTTGGTCACCCCTTTTCAGCCTTCTCCAAGATACATACCATATAAGGTCATAACATCATAGTGACTTGATGGGCCGAATGGCCTATTTCTACTCCTATTCCTTTTGACCTTATGACTTATAAGGTCACAAGGGGTCATAAGTGATAGGAGCAGAGTTAGGCCATCAGGTCTACTCTGCGATTCATTCATGGCTGATCTATCTCTCCCTCCAAACACCATTCTCCTGCCTTCTCCCCATAAACCCTGACACCCGTACTAATCAAGAATCTGTCAAACCTGCCTTAAAAATATTCAGCAACTTGGCCTCCACAGCTTTCTGTGCCAATGAATGCTTTAGAGTAGCTTAGACAAATAAGATTGCTGAAAGCATGTTTGCTGTTCTGGTACTGATACAAGTGCAGCAGAGAAGCAGTGTGTCAGGCTGCTGTTATCACAATACAGCTCCTCTGCTTACTCCTGTATTATTGCTCCTTTATTACAATGTCAGTCAGAGTTCACTACAAATACCATGCATGTAACTGAATAGGTCCTGACCATGAACCAATTCAGAGCCAACCTTTAGAATGGGGCGAACAATAACATGGAGAAAACATGCAGGGGTGAGGAGAAACTCTGGAGAATTTCCATAGTAATTGAACCAATGTGAGAAGTAAATATGAACGAACATCATACAAATTCTAAGTAGGAACTGATAGCAAACTAAAGAATTGTTACAATAATCAAGACGTAATGGAAAGGTAATTTTAAAGCTCAGAAAACCCTGAAGGCAAAGCAAAACAGAATACCAATGAGAGAGGGGCGGCACGGTGGCGCAGCGGTAGAGTTGCTGCCTTGCAGCACCAGAAACCCGGGGTTCGATCCGAACTACGGGCGCTGCCCGTACGGAGTTTGTACGCTCTCCCCGTGATCTGTGTGGGTTTTCTCTGGGCGGTCCGGTTTCCTCCAACGTTCCAAAGTCGTGCAGGTTTGTAGGTTAATTTTTTTGGGTAAAAATTGTAAATTGTCCCCGTTGCGTGAAAGATAGTGCGCGTGTAAGGGGATCGTTGGTCGGCGCGGACTCGGTGGGTCGAAGGGCTTGTTTCCGTGCTGAATGTCTAAACTGGTCTAAACTAAAGAATGTAAATAAAATGTAAAATAGACAATAGACAGTAGACAGTAGGTGCATGAGTAGACCATTCGGCCCTTTGAGCCAGCACTGCCATTCAATATGATCAATAGATTTTACCAAAGGATGACACAAAATGCTGGAGTAACTCAGCGGGCCAGGCAGCATCTTTGGAGAGAAGGAACGGGTGATGTTTCAGTCTTCAGACTGAAGAAGGGTCACAATAGACAATAGGTGCAGGAGTAGCCATCTGGCCCTTCGATCCAGCACCGCCATTCAATGCGATCATGGCTGATCATCTCCAATCAGTATCCCGTTCCTGCCTTCTCCCCATATCCCCTGACGCCACTATTTTTAAGAGCCCTATCTAGCTCTCTCTTGAAAGCATCCAGAGAACCTGCCTCCACCGCCTCTGAGGCAGAGAATTCCACAGACTCACCACTCTCTGCGAGAAAAAAGTGTTTCCTCGTCTCCATTCTAAATGGCTTACTCCTTATTCTTAAACTGTGGCCCCTGGTTCTGGACTCCCCCAACATCGGGAACGTTTCCTGCCTCTAATGTGTCCAAGCCCTTAACAATCTTGTATGTTTCGATGAGATCCCCTCTCATCTTGACTCAAAACGTCACTCATTCCTTCTCTCCAGAGATGCTGTCTGTCCCGCTGAGTTACTTCAGCATGTTGTGTCTACCTTCGATTTAAACCAGCATCTGCAGTTGCTTCCTACACATTTTACCAAAGGGCATTCAACAATTTCGTTATTTGTGGTTTCAGAAGAGTCATGGAAATCCCCTTTCGGTCCGTAACCAGTATCTCATTTCAGGCCCTTGATGAACAACATAGAATATTAGATGCTCTCTACTGGCACGTTAGCTGGTACCTGGGGGAAGATCTGTTATATCATCAGCTCGGGCTTCCTGTGAGGCTCACAACGCATGTCATAGAGTCATAGATTCACAGAATAATACAGCGTGGAAACAGGCCCTTCTGCCTAACTTGCCCACACCCAACATATCCCACCTACACTAGTCCCACCTGCCACCTGCCAGCATTTGCCCCATATTCCTCCAAATCTGTCCTATCCATGTACCTGTCTATCTGCTTCTTAAACGTTGGGATAGTCCCTGCCTCAACTACCTCCTCTGGCAGCCTGTTCCATACACCCACCATCCTTTGTGTGAAAATGTTACCCCCTTAGATTCCTATTAAATCTTTTCCTCTTCACCTTAAACCTATGTTAATCATCGATTCACCCACTCTGGGCAAGAGACTCTGTGCATTTATTCCACTCACGTTCTGCAAATTAAATCATCCACATGATGTATTAAAACAAAGTGTAGCATTCATGCCAAGCAGAATCCAAAGACCGTTGACTTCATTGAGCTCTCAGTAGCTCTCTTTGAGTGGGCAGATCAGGGTGACTGATTGGTGCCTACGGCCAATGAAATAGCCTCATGGAGTCATACAGCACGGAAACGGGCCGTTCAGCCCAACTCATCCATGAGGGCCAAAATGCATCATTTAACCTAGTCCCATTTGCCTGCATTTAACCCGTATTTGGCCCCCTACTTATTGCCAAAGGAAACTTTCTTGAGCACATTTGATAAATTCCACCCCGTCTAAGCCCTTGGCACTAAGCCAGTCCAAAGTAACATTGGGGAAGTTAACATCACCTACTAAGACAAGTATTAGTCTTGCAGTTGTCTGCAATCTCCCGGCATATTTGTTCTTCTAATACCCGTTGACTATTTGTTGGTCAATAGTACACTCTCAACAGGGTGATCATCCCCTTTTTATTTCTCAGTCCCACCCAGTCTCCCTGGATAAACCATCAGTAAAGATAGAGCAAGTGGAGTGCCCACATTCCAGCCTTAGTTTTAACAATCATTCTATTGTTTCAGCCCGTTGAAAATGGAAAAGCCTCTGATATTAATCCACATCATCAATAGAAATAGGCAGCATAGAAAACAAAGCTACCTAGTCTGCCGGACTTGGACAGGTTGGCATGTCCAAGGGAGTAATGTTCAAATTCATAAGGGTGACAAGGTGGCACAGTTGCTGCATTACAGCTCCCGAGACCTGGTTTTGACCCTCTACAACTGCAGAAGGATCTCTTTGCTCCTATATTCGATTCCTCTTGTATAAAGGCCAACATGCCATTTGCTTTCTTCACTGCCTGCTGTACCTGCATGCTTACTTTCATAGACTGATGTACAAGGACCCCCAGATCCCATTGTACTTCCCCTTTTCCCAAATTGACGCCATTTAGATAGTAATCTGCCTTCCTGTTTTTGCTACTAAAGTGAATATCCTCACATTTATCCGCATTAAACTTCATCTGCCATGCATCTGCCCACTCCCCCAATCTGTCCAAGTCACCCTGCATTCTCATAGCATCCTCCACACAGTTCACACTGCCACCCAGCTTTGTGTCATCTGCAAATTTGCTAATGTTACTTTGAATCCTTTCATCCAAACCATTGATGTACATTGTAAATAGCTGCGGTCCCAGCACCGAGCCTTGCGGTACCCCATTAGCCACTGCCTGCCACTCTGAAAGGGACCCGTTAATCCCTACTCTTTGTTTCCTGTCTGCCAACCACTTCTATATCCCTTGTCAGCACTCTACTCCAAATACCATGTGCCCTAATTTTGCCCACTAATCTCCTATGTGGGACCTTATCAAATGCTTTCTGAAAGTCCAGGTACACTTCATCCACTGGCTCTCCCTTGTCCATTTTCCTAGTTAGATGTTCAAAAAATTGCAACATCTGCAGTTCTTTCCTGGACACAAATGCTGGAGTAACTCAGCGGTCAGGCAACATCTCTGGCAAAAAGGGATAGGTGACGTTTTGGGTCGAGACCTTTCTTCAGTCTTAAAGTTTAGTTTAGTTTAGTTTATTGTCAGGTATACCGAGGTACAGTGAAAAGCTTTTGTTGCGCGCTAACCAGTCAGCAGAAAGACGAAACGTGATTACAATTGAACCGTACAGATACACGATAAAGGGAATAATGTTTAGTGCAAGGTAAAGCCAGTAAGTACAATCAAAGTTAGTCTGAGGTAGACATAGTTCAGCATTGCTATCTGGTTGTGGTTGGATGATTACGTTGCCTGATAAACAGCTGGGAAAAAACTGTCCCTGAATCTGGAGGTGTGCGTTTTCACACTTCTATACATTTTGCCCGATGGGAGAGGGGAGAAGAGGGAATGACCAGGGTGCGACTTGTCCTTGTTAATACTGCTGGCGTTGCCGAGGCAGCGTGAGGTATAAATGGAGTCAATGGAAGGGAGGTTTTGTGTGATGATCTGGGATGCATCCACAATTCTCTGCAATGTCTTGGACGGAGCTGTTCCCAAATCAAGCTGTGATGCATCCCGATAAAATGCTTTCCACGGCGCATCTGTAGTAAGGTAAAACAGGTATTGCGGGCGCTTTGCTTCAAAGGTGTTAGCTCGATGCTCATCTCCTCCCCGTGCTTTGGCTCAGCAATCTTGCTGTGGTCGCTCTGAGCAGGTCAATACCCAGCTGCCGTGCTGACCGCACAGCGTACAAAAGTGCAGCATCAGGGCTATCTGCAATCTGGGCTTGCACCTTGACCAATCACCAAGCACTCTGCGCTCAAAGAGGAGTGAAAATAGCTGTAATCTAATCTTGATTTAACCACATGCAATGTACCCTGGTGTCACACACAGGAGCAGTTTAATGAAAATGACAGTCAGCAAAAACTGCAGCAGAGATGAAAAGTATAAATAAGGTCTGAAAGAGCTGAAAACCTTGATCAAATGCAGATTCTGTATTTCCCAACTGGAAGAGTAAACTGCACAGGACTCCAATCCAGTCGGTTGTTTCCAAAGTTCAGAACCTTTCTCATTGTATATATACCCTTCAATTGTGTTGAATTGCATCTTCACTGTTTTCAGCTGGAAAGCCCCCTTGATATTATTCAGATGATTTCAAAGCACCATATAAAATCTTTAAAAAAAGAACTGCAGATGCTAGAAAAATCGAAGGTAGACAAAAATGCTGTAGAAACCCAGCGGGTGAGGCAGCACCTATGGAGCGAAGAAATAGGCGATGTTTCGGGTCAAAACCCTTCTTCAAACCCTTTTCAACTTAAATCTTTGAGTTGAATGTATCTGAGTAACTTCACCCTTCTATACCCAAGTCCCTTGATTATGGAGATTTTTATACTAATTCTTGTGATATGATTGAGGCCTTTAAAATGATGAAAGGGATAGACAGAGTTGACGTGGATACGTTTTTCCCATTCAGGGTAGGGAAGATTCAAACAAGGGGCATGACATGATTCTTTACTCAGAGGGTGGTGGCTGTGTGGAATCAGCTTCCACAGAAGTGGTGGAGGCAGGATTGATTTTAACATTTAAGAGTAAAGTGGATAGGTATATGGACGTGAAGGGAATGGAGGGGTATGGTCTGAGTGCAGGTAGATGGGACTAGGGGAAACAAATGGTCGGCACGGACGTGTTTCCGTGCTGTAATTGTTATATGGTTATATTGTGATATGGACAACACGTAATATAATATAGAATAATATGGAGGTAGACACGATGGTGGATTTAAGAGGCTTTTAGAGATGCACATTTAGTTTAGTTTGGTTTACTGTAGAGATATAGCGTGGAAACAGACACTTCAGCCCAGTGGGTCCACACCGACCAGCGATGGCCGCACATTAACACTACCCTACTCACATTAGGGACAATTTTACATTGATAACCAAGCCAATTAACCTACAAACTAGTACGTCTTTGGAATGCTGGTGGAGCTCCCGGAGTACTCCGTATGGACAAGCTCCAGTAATCAGGATCGAACCCACGTCTCTGGTGCTGTAAGGCAGTAACTCTACTGCTGCGCCACCGTGCTGCCCATATTGCTAAGCTCCATGTAAGATCTCTAAGTTGAATGTTTCTGATTAACTTCACTCTTCTCTACCCAAGTCTCCTGATTATAGATGATTTTATACTTATCCTTGTGATATGGACAACACTAGTAATATAACATAGAATAATATGGAGGCAGATACGATAGTGGCATTTAAGAGACTTTTAGAAAGCCACTCGGAGAAACGGAATGGAGGAATATGGATCGTGTGCAGGTGGAGGTGATTAGTTTAACTGGGTATCAAGAAATGAAGATAGGCACAAAATGCTAGAATAACTTAGCGGGTCAGGCAGAATCTCTGGAGAAAAAAGAAGGATGACGTTTCGTGTCGGGACTGAAAGTAGAGGTGGAGGGTGAAAATAGACTGGAGGCCAGATTAAATGAACTTTAATAAACAGTTAGACAGGTACATGGATACGACAGGTTTGGAAGGATATGGACCAAACCCAGGCAGGTGGGACGAGTGTAGCTGGGACATGTTGGCCAGTGTGGGCAAGTTGGACCGAAAGGCCTGTTTCCATACTGTTTCACTCTATGACTCTATATCTCTATATCAGGGCCAGCAACAGATGACCTCGGGAAGGGCGAGGCTGGTAGTGGCCCATTATTGGCTGCAGAAGCTTTGATAACAGGAGAGATACAAGGATGTGAACAGTTGGGACTGGTAGGACGACTAAGGGTGAGGGGGTGAGGGGGTGGGTGGAATGCAGGAGTTACTTGAAATTAGAGAAATCAACATTCATACCACTGGGTTATAAGCTGCCCAATCTCTCCAGAGATGCTGCCAGACCCGTTGAGTTACTCGAACACTTGGTGTCAATCTTCTTAGTTACATTTTAAAACAACTCACATATTTGTGAGACATAATTTCTCCCACACAAATTCACCCTGTTTATCAATAATCAATCCCTATCCAAATGCTGTTGATCCTGTTCTTCAGAATCCCCTCCACCGCTGATATTAGACGCACCAGCCTGTAGTTCCCTGTTTTTTCCCCCTTACTACCCTTCTTAAATAACAATAAAACGTTATAAGTTCATTCGTTTTTGGAGCAGAATTCAGCCATTCGGCCCGTCAAGTCTACTCTGCCATTCAATCATGGCTGCTCTATCACTTCCCTCAACCCCAATTCTCCTGCTTTCACCCCATAACCCCTGACACCCATTCTAATCAAGAATCTGCCAATCCCCGCCTTAAAAATATCCATTGACCTGGTCTCCATGGCCTTCTGTGGCAGTGAATTCCACAGATTCACCACCCTCTGACTAAAGAAATCCCTCCTCATCTCCTTTCTAAAGGTATGTCCTCTTATTCTTGACTATGGCCTCTGGGCCTAAACTCTCCTCATCTCCTTTCTAAAGGTATGTCCTTTTATTCTTAGACTATGGCCTCTGGGCCTAAACTCTCCTACGAATGGAAGCATCCACTCCACATTCACTCTATGCAGGCTTTTCAGTATTCGGTTTGTTTCAACTTTAGCCACCCTCCAGTCTAATATCTCTCAAAGGCCTCTGTAATTGCTTATCTTGCCTCCCACAAGGTTCCAAGGGTGCACTTGGTCAGACGCTGGTGATTTATCCACTTTAATGCACATTAAATAAATTCCCTGTTCTTCAAAACCCAACCAGTGCGGATCTTCAAAACTGCTGCAGTGCCTGGAAAAACATCTAACCCATAACTCACTCTGAGCAGCACCCCATAAATCAATCACAAACAAAACCTGGGAGCCATTGCTGATTTCTACAACACAGATGCAGTGGTAGAGAGCGACTTCCTGCTGCCAAACACAGTCCACAGCGTGAGTTGGAGCCATGCCACCAGCTGCCTTGTTGGGTTTCAATCTGCCAGCACTTGGATCTAATCAGCATGGTCTGTCGACCAACGTCGCAATCTCCTGACATTGTCCATTGTGCAAGGTTGCCCTCACTGCCATCCAATGGTGACCTGCATGGATCACAGTAATAGATCAGTGGGTAAGATCTGACAGCTAGTCGGCACACACGGTTTTCAATAGAAAGTTAGATTTAGCTCTAAGGGCTAAAGGAATCAAGGGATATGGGGAAAAAGCAGGAACGCTCTTTATAACGCGGCACAGTGGTAGAGTTGCTGCCTTACAGCGCCAGTGACCCGAGTTCCATATCTGACTACGGGTGCTTGTCTGCTTGGAGTTTGTACGTTCTCTCCATGACCTGCGTGGATTTTCTCCGAGATCTTCGGTTTCCTCCCACACTCCAAAGATGTACAGGTTTGTAGATTAATTGGCTTGGTATAAATGTAAACTGTCCCTGGTGTGTGTGGGATAGTGTTAATGTGAAGGGATCGCTAGTTGGTGCCGAAGGGGCTGCTTCCACACTGTATCTCTAAACTAAACTAAACTAAACTAAACTAAACTGGGTTTAATCAGAAGTTATCAAGATAGCTCACACATACTAAATGTGAAACCTTAGAAATGAAGAGGGTCTCAATCAGAAACATCACCCGTCCTTTTTCTCCAGAGATGCTGCCTGACCTGCTGAGTTCCTCTGCACTTTGTGTCCATCTTAGAAATGAAAGGCCTGACGTCACAAGTAGATTACTGTGTGTTTAGTGTTTTTCTGTGAACAAGGAATTTCAGTCCACCCTGGTGTATATGAATCCTATATATCAGTGAGCCCAAGAAGAAGGGTCTCGACCCGAAAAGTCACCCGTTCCTTCTCTCCAGAGATGCTACCTGTCCCGCTGACTAACTCCAGCATTTAGTGCCTACCTTCAGTGAGCACAAGCGCAGACTGGCCGATCGTTTCGCTGAACATCTCCGCTCAGTTCACCTCGAACTACGCGATCTCCCGGTTGCCAAACACTTTAACTCCACCTTCCCATTCCCACACTGACCATTCTGTTCTGGGCCTCTCCCATTGTCAAAGTGAGGCCAAATGCAAATTGGAGGAACAGCACCTTATATTTCGCTTGGCCAGCTTGCAACCCAGAGGTAACAGTATTGATTTATCTAATTTCAAGTTATCCTTGCAGCCCTGTTATCTTTGCATTCTTGTACTCGCTAGAATTTAGAAGATTGAGGGGGGATCTTATAGAAACTTACAAAATTCTTAACGGGATAGGACAGGCTAGATGCAGGAAGATTGTTCCTGATGTTAGGAAAGTCCAGAACAAGGGGTCACAGTTTAAGGATAAGGGGGAAGTCTTTTAGGACCGAGATGAGAAAAACATTTTTCACACCGAGAGTGGTGAATCTGTGGAATTCTCTGCCATAGAAGGAAGTTGAAGCCAGTTCATTGGTTATATTTAAGAGGGAGTTAGATGTGGCCCTTGTGGCTAAAGGGATCGGGGGTATGGAGAGAAGGCAGGTACAGGATACTGAGTTGGATGATCAGCCGTGATCATATTGAATGGCAGTGCAGACTTGAAGGGCCGAATGGCCTACTCCTGCACCTATTGTCTATGTTTCTATATTTCTATCCCCTCTCTCCGTCCCTCCCCCACCCTATTCATCATACTAGTTTCACTGTCGTCCTGTCGAGTTTCACTGTCTGTATAACTCGTTATCACCTACCTCACAGCCAACAATGGACCAATGTGGGCTCTGCTTTTGCCCGATCATCGTTGTTCTTTGCATATCTTTCTTTTTTTTTTCTATGCACCTTCTATATCTCTCATTATCCCCCTCCCCTGACTCTCAGTCTGAAGAAGGGTCTCGACCCAAAACGCTACCTATTCCTTTTCGCCAGAGATGCTGCCTGATCCGCTGAGTTACTCCAGCTTTTTTTGTGTCTACCTTTGACAATAAACTAGTTTGAGACAGAGTAACTGGGTGAGTTAGGATGTTGTGAAGAAGGATTTACTTTTGGATCCTGAGCAGTCTGATGCAAAAAAAACTCTGCAGTTTATAAGTACGCAGGGGCTGATTTTCCAGCCAGCGATCTTTAAAACCGTTATTTTCTTGATAAATGCTTTCAATTATTCCCCACGTGGGA
Source organism: Okamejei kenojei (assembly GCA_035221665.1). Classification (NCBI taxonomy): domain Eukaryota; kingdom Metazoa; phylum Chordata; class Chondrichthyes; order Rajiformes; family Rajidae; genus Okamejei; species Okamejei kenojei. Next base: position 17,901,999 of record CM069139.1, on the reverse strand, counting down.
GATGAGGCAGCTTAATTTATGGCTGGTGATAATCAGTTTAACACTTTAACAAGCAGGAACTTGACCTTATTGCTCCAGCTAAGACATCAGGCAAACGGTCCCCTCTGTGACCTGATTAGAAGATGTTGATCCAATGGTGCAGTAAATGAGGAGGCCTTGATTTTATTACGACCGTGATCATGGCCCGCTGCGGGAGGATGAACTGCTGTGGAGGAGATGGCAGCCGCTAGCTTGTACTCTCCCCGCTAACTTGTACGCTCCCCAGGAAGTAGGCGCGTGCGTGGAATGGGCCAATGGTCCGCCATGCATTCACCCGCCCCAACGAGCCCAGATTGAAAGCACACAGGATGGTGCTTAACTCAAAGTATGCATGGTTGGTTGTATAACACAAAAAGCTGGAGTATCTCAGCGGGACTGGCAGCATCTCTGGAGAAGGGTCTGAAGATGGGTCTCGACTCTAAACGTCACCCATTCATTCTCTCCAGAGATGCTGCTTGTTCCGCTGAGTTACTCCAGCTTTTTGCGTCTATCTTCGGTTTAAACCAGCTTGCAACCAAAGGTAATAGTATTGATTTCTCTAACTTCAAGTAATCCTTGCATCCCCTCTCTCCGTCCTTCCCCCACCCTAGTCGTCATACTAGTTTCATTGTCCATTATCTATGGAACCAATTTGGATTATCATTTTGTTAAATCAAACAAAAGTTCCAATCACACTGGGTTTTATTTTATATTTGGGAACGTCCAAAAGCGGCAAAGGAAAATTAAAAATCCCCCCCATCCTCCCGACTCCCCCCCACCCTCCCGTCTCCCCCGGCCAGTGAGGTGATGGACGCGGGGGTCTGGACCAATAGCTGACAAGGACTCGGACAAATCCCATCCCTGGAGACATCATGTCCGTTTGGCGGTTTTTGACGTCATGTCCATTCTGCGTATTATCCTTTCGGCGTGTAGTCCATTCGGGTTTGTATCCTTTCGGTGTCGTGCCCTTTCAGTTATTTGGCTTTTCGGCGTTATGTCCGTTCAGTTACTTGGCTTCTAGGCGTTGTGCCCTTTCAGTTATTTGGCTTTCAGGCATCGTGTCCATTTGGTTATTTGGCTTTTCGGCATAGTTTCCATCCGGTTTCTTGGCTTCCACTTCTTCGCTTCGGCTTCTCGTCCTTCGACCGGGTACCATAGGTGAATTAGGCCATCAAGTCTACTCCGCCATTCAATCATGGTTGATCTATCTCTCCCTCCTAACCCCATTCTCCTACCTTCTCCCCATAACCCCTGACACCCGTACTAATCAAAAATCTATCTATCTCTGCTTTAAAAATATCCATTGATGGCCTCCACAGCCACCTGTGGCAAAGAACTACGCGATCTCCTGCTTGCCAAACATTTAACTCCAGTTCCCATTCCCGTATTGACCTTTCTGTTCTGGGCCTCCTCCATTATCAGAGTGAGGCCAAACGCAAATTGGAGGAACAGAAATGGTTTGGTGGGCAGCTTCCAACCCAGCGGTATAACTATTGATTTGTCTAACTTCAAGTCATACTTGCATCCCCTCTCACTCCGTTCCTCCCCCACCCGAGTCATCGTACTAGTTTCACTGTCGTCCTGTTGAGTTTCACTGTCTGTACAGCTCGTTATCACCTACCCCACATCTATCTATCTCTGCTTTAAAAATATCCACTGATTTGGCCTCCGCAGCCGTCTGTGGCAAAGAATTTCACAGATTCACCACCCTCTGATGAAGTAAATTCCTCCTCATCTCCTTCCCAAAGGAGCGTCCTTTAATTCTGAGGCTGTGACCTCTAGTCCTAGACTCTCCCACCAGTGGAAACATCCTCTCCACATCCACTCTGTCCAAGCCTTTATCGAAGTATCCAAGCCGATATCCAAGTATGTATCAGAGCGTGTTCACGAGTGCGTGTGTGTGTGGCAAATGGAGATTTATGCACTGCTATTACTGCCTGAGGTGGTGGACAGATGAATCTCTCTGCCTCCAACACTGGAACAGCTTGTCCTGGTCGCAGATATCAGCTCTTCTGCCATCGTGGGAAGGCATAAACTTGCACCTACTTTAACAGCAAATGTGATGAAATACAATTTGCTCCTTTATTTTAAGTGCAGTTTGCAAATTTGCCACCCTGTCACGTCAGTGTAAACATCCCTGCGTTCCTACCCGACGGTGCAGGGTCGAGCAGGATGGCAACTGTTGTCAGTAAGCTCGACTCGATTTCTCTCTCTCGCTCTCTTCTCTCTCTCTCTCGCCCGCTCACCATATGATTGGTAATAATGAAGCGTGTTAAGATTTTCACAATTGCCCCGCAAAAGATGAATTTCAATGCGCACCTAAATCCGATAAATCCTGTTAACATCGAGGAACTGCTGTTCTGCGGAGAAGAATTGGAAGTTTGCAATTTCATATCTTATCATGCATCCTTCTCAGGACTCTTTAGTTTAGCTTAGAGATACAGCATGGAAAGGGGCCCTTCCAACATTCGTTCTAAATGGGTGCTTAAGAGCCAGATTGGACAATGTCCAAAAGGGTCCGTTTCTGTCCTCTATAATTCCTTCTGCACCTTCTGAATTTTGTAGTCGGCAGTGCAGTACTCTGCATATCACCAACTTGGACAATTTTACATTTTTATCAAGCCAATACATTAACCTACAAGCCTGTACGTCTTTGGAGTGTGGGAGGAAACCAAAGATCTCAGAGAAAACCCACGCAGATCACGGGGAGAACGTACAAACTCCATACAGACAGCGCCCGTAGTCGGGATCGAACCCAGGTCTCTGGCGCTGCATTTTGCTGTAAGGCAACAGCTCCATCGCTGTGCCACCGTGACTGCCTAAAAGAAAGAACTGCAGATGCTGGAACAATCAAAGGTAGACAAAAAATGCTGGAGAAACTCAGCGGGTGAGACAGCATCTACGGAGAGAAGGAATAGGGCGACGCTTCGGGTCGACACCCTTCTTCAGTCTGAAGAAGGGTCTCGACCCAAAACGTCACCCCTCTATTTTTCTCTATAATTCTATGACTCCTTGGGAATACTTTGATATTTTTGCTGCCGTTCGAAGGCAAATGCAGAAAATCTGAGACAAAATAGAAAATGGCAGATATCCGCAACCAGCCAGGCAGCATTATGGACGGTCAGGAGTTAACATTTCAGTTAATCGACCTATGATTAGAAATAGAGTTCACATTGCAGGCCAGTCCAAAGCATTTGATAACCAATAAAATGCTTTCTGAAATTGTAATGGCAGAAGTTGCAACAGGCAAATTGCAGATAAGCAACGGTATTGTTTTATAGTGTTCATATTATTGTAAATAAATTATCACATTTATTTTTGATCAAAAAGAAAAGTGAGTAACTACAATGCATTTTATAAATGGTACATATGTACATGATAAAATCATATGAGGAATTGTAGGATCTACTGAATCCCACGACAGAAAGCCAAGACCAAACGACACTTAGCTGAGCCAGAGACCTTGTGTCACGTTTATTCCAGTAGCCCCTTTTATCTACATTCTAACCAATATTAACCCGTTTGCAGATAAGGCCAATTAGTGCGTCTGACCTTGGGGTTGTTACTGAGCTCTTGTGGCTGGACCTTCTCGTGAGGCTGCTGGCGAGTCGACAACGGTGACGGGCAAAACCAACGAGGTCGTGAAGGCACCACAGCTCCCCCCTCAGCCTCCGAGTCACACAAGGTGGCGCCTGCCTGGCTTAGTCCTGCGCCGTACCCGTCTGGCGGGTTGATCTTACGGCCTGATCTTGTTTGGTACTGCAGTGGATGGTCGATGGATATGGTGTCAGTTTCCCCGTTCCAATTGATCACAAAACGTTTTGGTAGGCGTTGGATGACTTGGTAAGGGCCATCGTAAGCTTGCTGAAGAGGTCGGCGGACGGCGTTGTGTCGGACCAAAACGTGTGTGCAGCGTTGGAGGTCAGCAGGCACGTAGACCATTGCAGGTGTTCGCCGTGTCGTTGTTGGCCTGAGCAGCTGCATAGTTGCCGAAATCGATCGACATGCTTGCTTGGATCATAGGATCTGTCAGCGGGGATTCGTATGACAAATTTGCCGGGCACCTTCAGAGTTGTGCCGTGAACCATTTTCGCCGAGGAACATCCTCGGTCTGCTTTCACCTCCGTCCGAACTGCATCTGCCGTCCAGCAATGACTATCTTTCACCTCACGTCGGGGTCACCAGTTGTAGGATCCACTGAATCCCACGACAGAAAGCAAAGAACGAACAACAGTAAGCCGAGCCAGACAGGCTCTGTCAAACTCCTTGAGTGTGGAGTTGAAGTTGCAGTCATACATGCAGGTGGAGATTAACAAAATTGTAGACGCAGCCCACTCTATCACACAAACCAACCTCCCTTCCGTTGCCTCCATTTACACCTCACGCTGCCTCGGCAAGGCCAGCAGCATAATCAAGGACGAGTCACACCCTGACCACTCCCTCTTCTCCCCTCTCTCATCGGGCAAAAGGTATAGAAGTGTGAAAACGCACACCTCCAGATTCAGAGACAGTTTCTTCCCAGCTGTTATCAGGCAACTGAACCATCCTACCACAGCCAGAGAGCAGTCCTGAACTAATATCAGAATATCTTTGATCGGACGTTACTGGCTTTACCTTGCACTAAACGTTATTCCCTTTATCATGTATCTGTCCACTGTGAATGGCTCGATTGTAATCATGTATTGTCTTTATGCTGGCTGGATAGCACGCTGCAAAAGCTTTTCGCTGTACCTCGGTACACGTGACAATAAACTCAACTGAACTGAAGTATTTCATCATCGCCCTAACACACCCGTGTAGTAGGTGGAAAGGCTTGGAGACGGCAGAAGGTGTCAGCCTAGATCTTTGTGCTCATTTGTTTGAAATAGGAACTGAACTCACAGGCATTTAACTAAGAGACTGGTGTGTTGCGCACCACATCTGATGCTTTTAGCTAAGGGGTGGCACAGTACCACCGCTGCCTTACACCCTTAGAGACACGGGTTTGATCCTGAATACGGATGCTGTCTGTACAGAGTTTGTACATTCTCCCTGTGACCGCATGAGTTATCTCCAGTTTCCACCCACACTCCAAAGATGTATAGGTTTGTAGGTTAATTGACCTCCATAATTGACCTAGTGCGCTGGTGTACTGGTCAGCCTGGACTCAATGGGACCAAAGGGTTCTCTGTGGTCTAAAGTATAAAATTGCTCATGTGTTCTCTCTACAGAACATGCTAAAACGTTCTGTAAGCAAATGTAAAATTGTCAATCAATGAAAATGTAATTTAAAAGTTATCTTTATTTTTAATAGCTGAGGAAAAACGTATGTTTAAGATTTGCTCATTAACACTATCAGTGTCATCTTATGACCCTTAAAGTGAAAATCCACTGACCTAATTACTTTTTTTTTTCTTCTTTCACCTCCTTTTGAGATTAAATCGCCTTTTACTCGAAAGGTATCCTGTATCTCAGCCAGAACATTTTGGCTGCGGAGCGCTGGAGGAACTGACTGTCTGAGTAGATCAAGTATCAGCCTCCCTTGCTGGGTCAGAGTGACTAATAAATCATTTAAGGCCAGATCAAGTTGATAACGGGCTGTTCAGGGCTCCTTTTGCTCAGCCCTTTCAACTTCCAGGTTGGGAGATCAGACAATTGCTTGTACTGCATTGTTTCGAACCAGGGGGCCTTGATCTGCCACTGCAGAAAATAAGTCTTTCCCTTTCATTCAACACTGCAGTGGGACTAGTGGGCTGCTGTTAGATGTTATCCCTTGCTCCTTTATGATATTCAGGTAACGTGAGCCAATGTGGAACATCAAAGAGGTCAGAAGATAGACACAAAGAAGCTGGAGTAACTCAGCGGGACAGGCAGCATCTCTGGAGAAAAGGAATAGGTGATGTTTTGGGTCGAGACCATTCGTCAAGGGAGAGTTTTCAAGTGAGAGTTAGATTTAGCTCTTAGGGCTAAATGAATTGAGGGATATGGGGAGAAAGCAGGAACGGGGTAATAATTTTAGATGATCAGCCATGATCATATTGAATGGCTGTGCTGGCAAGAAGGGCCGAATGGACTACTCCTACACCTATTTTTCAATGTTTTCTGTGTCAGACCGAGAGGTTGGTTGCTATGAAAATGTTACATGGTTAGAGTCTGCTTTACCTTTGGCTGAGCCATTTTACCTCAGTGATACAGCACAGTGGCGCAGCTGGTAGAGCTGCTGCTTAAAGCGCCAGAGACCCAGGTTCGATCCTGATCTCGGGCACTTTCTGTGCAGAGTTTGCACCGTTCTCCCTGTGACCACGCGGGTTTCCTCAGGGTGCTTCGGTTTCCTCCCACATCCTAAAGATGCGAGAGTTTGTAGGTTAAGTGGCCCTCTGTAAATTGGCCATCGTGTGTCGTGAGTGGATGAGAAAGTGGGATAACGTAGAACTCGTGTGAACGGGTGGACAACGGTTCACGTGGACTCGGTGGGCCGAAGGGCTTGTTTTCCACGATGCAGCGCTAAAAACTAAACTAAAAAAAACAAAACTCAAAAAAACAGGCAGGGTAGTGTGTACATTGCCTGATTTTCCACCTCATTGGATAGTCAATATTATTCTGCTCACTTCATACCATTGATCACAGTTAAAATAACCCCCTTTAATCGTCCAGCTTTAAGGTCTGATCTTCATGCAGTTAACAAGCGGAGTGGCCTTAAAATGCCAATGGTTCTGTCACCATGTTCGGCTTCCGATGCCTGTAGTGTAGTATGATTTATGAGATCACTTCATTCCTGTAACCAAGGCTGATCCAATGTTTAATCAAGGGACACATTTCCTGAAAATACTTAGAGTCATAGAGTGATACAGTATGGAAACAGGCCCTTCGGCCCTATTTGCCCACACCAGCCAACATGTCCCAGCTACACTAGTCCCACCTGCCTGCGTTTGGTCCATATCCCACCAAACTTGTCCTATCCATGTACCTGTCTGACTGTCTCTTAAACGTTGGGATAGTCTCAGCCTCAACTACCTCCTCTGGCAGCTTGTTCCATACACATACCACCATTTATGTGTAAAAGTCACCCCTCAGATTCCAGTTAAATCTTTTCCCCTTCACCTTAAACTTATGTCCTCTGGTCCTCGATTCCCCTACTCTGAACAAGAAATTCTATGCATCTAACCGGTTTATTCCTCTCGTGATTTTATACGTGAATGGAATCGAAAGTCAAGCAGTGCGTAAAACTGCCAAAACACCCAATCCTCAGTGTGTCTGCAGCTTAAGAGGGAGTGATCAATGGGAGGGATGATCAACTTGGACCAAACTCCATGTCTACCAGGAGAATAATGATCAAATTGGGGGGCACGGTGGCACAGCGGTAGAGTTGCTGCCTTACAGCGCTTGCAGTGCCGGAGACAGACAGTGCAGTCGGGTTCGAACCTGACTACGGGTGCTGTCTGTACGGAGTTTGTACGTTCTCCCCGTGACCACGTGGGTTTTCTCCGAGATCTGCGGTTTCTTCTCACACTCCAGGTTTGTGGGTTAATTGGCTTGGTGTGTGTAGGATGGTGTTACTGTGCGGGGATCGCTGGTCGGTGCAGACTCGGTGAGCCGAAGGGCCTGTCTCCACGCTGTATCTCTGAAGTAAACTAAAAGTGTTGAACCCATGGTCTGTCTGTGCTGCTTGATGCAGAAGGAATTGCATTGATTAAATGAATTATGCAATTTAAAAAACTCCCAAGTTGCATTAAAGCGAATGTCGTAAACTTTAAGAAAGCTTTTGGTTAGAATATAGTAAACTAACATATTTGAATAGCTGAGCGTTGAGGGGCCACATCACCTGCCCTATTTTTACAAATACTATGTTGTGAATGGTCTCGTATAAAGTATCATGGACCAACGGGAAATATACGATAGAGATATTTTGAGGGTATGAGACGTGAATTGGCCAAGATAGACCGGCAATTGATTCTTAAAGGGTTGACGGTGAATAGGCAATGGAAGGCATTTAAAGACTGCATGGATGAACTACAAAAATTGTTTATCCCAGTTTGGCAAAAGAATAAATCAGGGAAGGTAGTACATCTGAGGATAAGAAGGGAAATCAGGGATAGTATCAAAACAAAAGATGAAGCATACAAATTAGCCAGAAAAAGCAGCCTACCAGAGGACTGGGAGTCCAGCAGAGGAGGACAAAGGGATTAATTAGGAAAGGGAAAATAGATTATGAAAGAAAACTGGCAGGGAACATAAAAACTGAATGCAAAAGTTTTTATAGATATGTGAAGAGAAAAAGATTAGTTAAATCAAATGTAGGTCCCTTGCCGTCAGAAACAGGTGAATTGATCATGGGGAACAAGGACCTGGCAGACCAATTGAATAACTACTTTGGTTCTGTCTTCACTAAGGAAGACATAAATAATCTGCTGGAAATAGCAGGGGACCAGGGGGGTCAAATGAGATGGAACTGAGTGAAATCCAGGTTAGCCGGGAAGTGGTGTTAGGTAAATTGAATGGATTAAAGGCCGATAAATCCCAGGGCCAGATAGGCTGCATCCCAGAGTACTTAAGGAAATAGCCCCAGAAATAGTGGGTGCATTAGTGATAATTTTTCAAAACTCTTTAGATTCTGGAGTAGTTCCTGAGGATTGGAGGGTAGCTAATGTAACCCCACTTTTTAAAAAAGGAGGGAGAGAGGAAACGGGGAATTACAGACCAGTTAGTCTAACATCGATAGTGGGGAAACCGCTAGAGTCAGTTATTAAAGATGGAATAGCAGCACATTTGGAAAGTGATGAAATCGTTGAACAAAGTCAGCATGGATTTACGAAAGATAAATCATGTCCGACGAATCTTATAGAATTTTTCGAGGATGTAACTAGTAGAGTGGATAAGGGAGAACCAGTGGATGTGTTATATCTAGACTTTCAGAAGGCTTTCGACAAGGTCCCACATAAGAGATTAGTATGCAAACTTAAAGCACACGGTATTGGGGGTTCAGTATTGATGTGGATAGAGAACTGGCTGGCAGACAGGAAGCAAAGAGTAGGAGTAAACGCGTCCTTTTCAGACTAGTGGGGTATCGCAAGGCTCGGTGCTTTGGATGAGGGAATTGAATGCAACATCTCCAAATTTGTGGATGACACAAAGCTGGGGGGGGGGGGGGGGGGGTGGGGGGGGGGGGGGCAGTGTTAGCTGTGAGGAGGATGCTAGGAGGCAGCAAGGTGACTTGGATAGGTTGGGTGAGTGGGCAAATGCATGGCAGGTGCAGTATAATGTGGATAAATGTGAGGTTATCCACTTTAGTGGCATAAACAGGAAAGTAGACTATTATTTGAATGGTGGCCAATTAGGAAAAGTGGAGATGCAACGAGACCTGGGTGTCATGGTGCTCCAGTCATAGAAAGTAGGCATGCAGGTGCAGCAGGCAGTGAAGAAAGCGAATGGTATGTTAGCATTCATAGCAAAAGGATTTGAGTATAGGAGCAGGGAGGTTCTACTGCAGTTGTACAGGGTCTTGGTGAGACCACACCTGGAGTATTGCGTACAGTTTTGGTCTCCAAATCTGAGGAAAGACATTCTTGCCATAGAGGGAGTACAGAGAAGGTTCACCAGACTTATTCCTGGGTGTCAGCACTTCCATATAAAGAAAGACTGGATAGACTTGGCATGTACTCGCTAGAATTTAGAAGACTGAGGGGGGATCTTATAGAAATGTACAAAATTCTTAAGGGGTTGGACAGGCTAGATGCAGGAAGATTGTTCCCGATGTTGGGGAACACCAGAATAAGGGATCACAGTTTAAGGATAAGGAGGAAGTCTTTTAGGACCGAGATGAGAAAAACATTTTTCACACAGAGAGTGGTGAATCTCTGGAATTCTCTGCCACAGAAGGTAGTTGAGCCCAGTTCATTGGCTATGTTTAAGAGGGAGTTAGATGCGACCCTTGTGGCTAAGGGGATCAGCAGATATGGAGAAAAGGCAGGTACGGGATACTGAGTTGGATGATCAGCCATGATCATATTGAATGGCAGTGCAGGCTCGAAGGGCCGAATGGCCTGCTCCTGCACCTATTTATTACGTTTCTATATATAGAATGAAGCAGGCCATTCGGCCTACTGATTCCATGCCTACCATCAAGCAACCTCTCACACAACTAATTTTGTTTTCCACACATTCCCATGAGCTCCTCTCAGCTTCTATATACACAAACACACTAGGGGCAATTCATGGTGTCTAACTGGCCTACCGCCAAGCATGATTTTCGGATAGTTTTAATTCAGTTCAGTTTAGTTTAGAGATACTTTGTGGAAACAGGCTGTGCCGACCAGCGATCCCCGTACACTCACACTATCCTACATACTAGGTACAATTTATAATCTTTACCAAAGCCGTTTAACCTACAAACCTCTACATTTTTGGTGTGTGGGAGGAAACTGGAGCTCCCGGAGAAAACCCACGTGGTCACAGGAAGAAAGTACAAACTCTGTACAGACAGCACCCGTAGTCAGGATGGAACCTGGGTCTCCGGCGCTGAAAGGAAGCAACTCTTCCGCTGCGCCTCCGTGCCACACAAATTGAAGGATCAATGTTGGCCAAGACATGGTGCGATCAAGATAGATCAGCAACAAAATTGTGGGGCAGGTTTGAGGGCCTTGCGTCTTATACGTTCTATACACAGACTTTTTCCTGTGTCCTTTAAGTTGATCTTCCAACTTGTCTCTTCCATCTAATAATACTGATTGCGTTCTCCTAGTATTTCCTGCTTTTTTACTTCACCAGTATCTGTAAATCAGCTTCTGCTTAGTAATGCTCCACTGGTTCCTGTAATAACTGAAGTTAAAGTGTGAAATGGATGAAAGCTTCATTTGGAGAGAGGAAGAAAACATACCACTCTGTGGATTTTTTGTCACTTATTTTATTGTGTAAGTTGTGCAACAGAAATGTCAAAAGGTCACGTAATAGATATTCACAAACATAAAGCCCCTTGTCACGGTGGCTCAGCGGTAGAGTTGCTGTCTTACAGCAAAATGCAGCAACGGAGACCTGGTTTTGAGCCCGAATACGGGCGCTGCCTGTACGGAGTTTGTACGTTCTCCCCGTGACCTGCGTAGGTTCTCTCCGTGATCTTCAGTTTCCTCCCACATTCCAAAGACATACAGGTTTGTAGGTTAATTGGCCCGATTAATTGGCTTGATAAATGTAAAAATGGTCCAGTATAAAGAAATTGTCCAACTTCCAGTATAGTCCTGGTGGACTCTTCGGAAGGTACAAGGTACAAGGATGAAAGAATATTGAGGGCTGTTTGTTTTCACAGTAGGGTGCTGTAAAACACTGTGCTAGTGCCCATTTTTTGATGCATAATAATGACCAAAATTGGGATGAACATTTTGAAAGTTTGCGATTGATACAAAATTTGGAAAGACGCTGAATAACGATGTTGTTATTGATAGACTTCAAGGAGTTGCATATTGAGTAATGAAATGGAGAGATGGTTGACAGAATCAATTTAATCCTGCTTTCTTGACGTCCTCTGAGGGAGGGCGAAATGTATGTATTTATGTATGTACTTAATCTATGAACCAATGTTGTATAACGTTAGTACCTCCACCAATGCAAAGCACTTTGGCCAACGGGAGTTGTTTTTTAAATATGCTACAGAAATAAAAGTGACTTGACTTGACTAAATCAATAAAACCAATAAGCCAAACCATTTCTCCAGATTTCTCCAGAGTTGCTCTCTGACCCACGGAGTCTGACTCCAGCATTTTGAGACTGTCTTCAAGCCAAACGATGTCAATGTAAAGATAGTTCAGGAGCAGGGAAGCACAGACTTTGGTGGGACAAGTTGAGAGCTCAATAAAAATGAACACGAGATTCTCTATTAGTATTACTCCTTTAGACTTTACTTTAGACTTTAGAGATACAGCTGAGAAACAGGTCCTTTGCTTCCACCGAGTCCACACCGACCAACGGTCACCAACATTATCCTACACACTCGGGCCAAGTTACAATTTTACTGAAGCCAATTGACCTACAATCAACCTTTAACCTACAAACCTGTACATCTTTGGAGTATGTGAGGAAACCGGAGCACCTTTAGAAAGCCCGTGCGGTCACATGGGGAACGTCCAAACTCAGTACAGACAGCAACCGCTGTCAGGATGTAACCTGTGTCTCTGACGCTGTAAGGTAATAACTCTGCCACCATGCCACCCATCCTTTCAAAAGCAAAGAGGACTTTTTTTTTTAAACAGAGGCCCAGCCTCATCTGGATCACCGTGGCATATCCGCGGCAATACATCCAAGGCCAAGTGCCAAGTATTTAGTTTGAGTGCAGATTTCAGAAATGGTCTCAGGACTGTGGAACAAGAGAATGGAGAATCTCAAGTTGTTCTTCACATCACTGAGAGTTTAAAAATTGATTTGGTGAAGGGGTTCAACATCATGAGAGATTCTGTTCAAGTAAGCCTCGGGTTCGGAAACTGTCCATTGCAAGAGGTGGATCAGTAAACAGAGGGCATTTTTTAAAAAGCCTGCAGAAAGAAACAGAGGAAACACAAGGAAATAATATTTCGCACAGCCATTTGATGTAAACTGGAATGCACTGCCTGTAAGGATGTCAGAAACAGGTTTGATTTTATCATTCAATAAGAGATTATTTAAATATATGAAAGGGGGACATTTCACAGTGGTGAATGTGCATGAGATTGGGACCAATTGACTGATTGGGATTAAAAGGGCAGCACAGTGGCGTAGCAGGGTGGCAACAGTGGCACAGCAGTAGAGTCGCTGCCTTACAGCGGTGTCAGAGACCTGGGTTTGAACCCGACTACAGGTGCTGTCTGTATAGAATTTGTATGTTTTCCCCATGACCACATGGGTTTTCTCCGGGTGCTGCGGTTTACTCCCACACTCCACAGACGTACAGTTTTGTAGGTTAATTGGCTTCAGTAAAATTGTAAATTGTCCCCAGCGTGTACGATAGTGTACGGGTTGATCTCTGGTCGGCGTGTACTTGGTGGGCCAAAGGGCTATTGGAACTTTTGTTACAGGATAAAGTGACAAGGTAAATAGCACTAAGGTGAGAAAATGGGTGCGGGTATTTTATCAAATCTTACTGGTACAATTAAGTGTACTTTACGTGGACAGCTTACAACCCAGTGGAATGAATATTGACTTCTCTAATTTCAAGTAACCCTTACACCCCCTCTCTTTCTGTTCTTCCCCCACCCTAGTCCTACTGTTCTAGTTTCATTCATTCATATATATATATCCCTTCATTATCACCTCATCTACAGCCAACAATGGAACATTGTGGGCTCCACCTGTCATTGATGCCAATGCTGATTTGTCCTGAACTTTTCATACCTCTCATTTCCCCCTCCCCTGATTTTCAGCCAAAAGAAGGGTCTTAACCCGAAATTAGGGGTCTTAACCCGAAATTACGGATTTAGGGGTTCAGTTTTGATGTGCAGATAGAGATGCTGCCAGACAAAGAGTAAGGAGTAAACGGGTCCTGTCACAATGAGGCAGTAACTAGTGGGGTACCGCAGGGCTCAGTGCTGGGACCCCAGCTGTTTACAATATATATTAATGATCTGGATGAGGGAATTGAAGGCAATATCTCCAAGTTTGCGGATGACACTAAGTGGGGGGCAGTGTTCCTGTGAGGAGGAAGGAGACTCTTGCTGGGTGAGTGGGCAAATGTTGGCAGATGCAGTATAATGTGGATAAATGTGATTATCCACTTTTGGTGGCAAGGAAAGCAGACATTATTTTAAATGGTGGCCGATTAGGAAAAGGGGAATGCAGCGAGACCTGGGTGACATGGTACACCAGTCATTGAAAGTGGAGCAGGAAGGTGAAAAAGCGAATGGTATGTTATCTTTCATAGCAAAAGGATTTGAGTACAGGAGCATGGAGGGACAGAAAATCTATGGAGCGAAGGAAAAGGTGACGTATCGGGTCGACACCCTTATTCAGTCTGAACCCATGGCCCCAAGCAGGGGGACAGAAATTTCTCATTCTGCCCACAAGCTCACTGTGCTACTTTAAATGGGAACCTGAGGGGTAACTTTTTACACAAAGGGTGGTGGGTGTATGGAACAAGCTGCCGGAGGAGGTAGTTGAGGCAAGTCCTATCGCAATGTTTAAGAAATGTTTAGATAGGTACATGGATAGGACAGGTTTCGAGGGGTATGGGCCAAAGGAGGACAGGTGGGACTAGTGTAGATGGGACATGTTGGTAGGTGTGGGCAAGTTGGGCTGAAGGGCCTGTTTCCATGATGTATCACTCTTTAACTCTTACTGTACCTTATTTTTTTTATTTTGTTCCACTACTCTTAATATCTCTACCACATTTTGGGAACGCTAATTATCCCAGAATTCCAAATTTATTTCAGGTTCCTGATTTTTACTACCTTTTGTGAGAAAGACATTTCATCAAGACCCAAATTTTCTTAATTTTTAAAAAAAAACAATTGCAAATACTGGATTTCTGAAATAAAAACAGTAAATGCTGGAAGCGCTGGAAGAAATCAGGGCCATCTGTGGAAAGAGAAACAGATACAATGGAAGTTCTTTGATAAACATTGAGTCTGTGTGTGGAAGAAACTGCAGATGCTGGTTTACACCGAAGATAGACACAAAATGCTGGAATAACTCAGTGGGTCAGGCAGCTATCACTGGAGAGAAGGAATAGGTGACGTTTCGGGTCGAGACCTTCTCCTTCTGCTGGTTTTACCTGTCCTGACATGCATTTTTTATGTGATTCTGTTCATGTGATGAGCGTTTGTTTGTACGCAAGCCATGAGTGAATGTGGGTCGCATGTGAGTGTCCGTTTGTTTCTTCTTGTGTCTGTGTGTGTCTGTATATGCGTCTGTCAGTATTGATGTGTAAGTCGTGGTGTGGGTTTGCATATTGTACCTGAGTGTATGTGCATATCCATGTGCATGTGTTTGTGTGTGTGTCCAAGGGTGTGTTTTCTTGTGTGTGTGTGTCCAAGGGTGTGTTTTCTTGTGTGTGTGTTTGTGCATGTTTATGTATCCATGTGTGTGTCCATGTGTGGCTGGTGGTGGAGTTGGGGGCCGTGGTGGCGGTAATAGCAGTGTGTTTGTGTGTCCACATGTGTGTGTGCGTTTGTGTCCGTGTGTGTATGTATCTATGCCAGGGGTTTGAAGAAGTGTCCCGACCTGAAACGTCACCCATTCCTTCTCTACAGAGATGCTGCCCGTCCCGCTGAGTTACTCCAGCATTTTGTGTCTATCTGTGTCTATATATGTGTCTGTGTGGCAGTATTGGTATGTATATGTGTGTGCATGTTGTATCCGAGTGTGTGTATGTGTGTATCCATGTGCATGTGTCGCCGTGTGTCTGTGGGCGTCCATGTTACGTGTCAAGTGTGCGTTTGTTTGCACATGTATATGTGTTGTGTGTCTGTGTCAGTGTGTGTGTGCATCTGTGTTTGTCTGTCAGTATTGGTGTGTAAGTCTGTGTGTCTGCATGTTGTACCCGTGTGCGCGTATCCATGTGCATGTGTTTGAGTGTGTCCTTGTGCGCGTGTGTGCATGTGTGTGTGTCCATGTGTGGATGGCAGTAGAGTGGCAGCCGGTGGCAGGGGTGATGGCAGCATGCTTGTGGTCTTAATAGATGCCAGAAGCCGTGCACAGCCAGCCCACTTCACAGTGTCTGCTCGTAGATTTGCTCAGCTTCACATTGCTTAGATTTTCTCCAAACCAAACCTCTGCAACTTTGGTTACTTTGAAAGTAATCCCTTTCATGCACTCACGCACATATTAAGGAAAATAATCCACATTGCACGAAATTCCACGCATGTGTTCCCCTGATTCTGACACGTTCTCTCCGCCCCTCGAGGACATATCTGGGTCTATACTCGTCTCTGGAGCTCCAAAGCGTCAGTGCAAGCTCTCAGAAGCTGAAACATTTCTTTAAATGCTCACTCATTTGTGCAGTTATCACCCGCGCAGTTACAATTTGCTGTTTAATGCTGTAAACCTTTCCACAATCTTCCAACCCCAACGGGCCCTCGGGAACACAGAATTCAAGAAGATAAATTTGCACCGAGCTCGCAATTGAATCAAAATTCTAAGATTTGAATACACTTAGATTTGGATCATTGCTCACTGTGAATGGGAGATGTTGCTGTTTCAGTGAATTATAATTGAATACAGGATGCAAGTGTTATCCTTGGGCTAAGGTGAAATTGAAGTGTAGTCATTGCGATATGGTTTTTTTTTAATTTATTCAATTTTTAGGATTTAGGCATTACTGGCAATGGCTAGCATTTACTGCTCATCCATAATTCTCCTTGAGATCTGGAGGCGAGATCTTCATGAAGAGCTTGGTGGCGCAGCAGTAGAGCTACTGTCTTACAGTGTCTGGGAACCGGGTTCAATCCTGACTATGGGCAGGGCCGGAAATTGCTATCAAAACATGGGGGGGGGACACAATTTCTTGGTGGCCGCGCGTGCACGTGCACGTGCACACACACACGCGCGAGACTTGGGAGGCTTCTGCCGTGGGCCTTGTGGATGATAATATCGGGAGCTGACTCCGAACTCTAGCAACAGCAGCTCCGTCCGCCCCGAATCGTGGGGGTTCAATCGACCCGTTCACAGGGCCTTTCATCGCACGGCGCGAATTAAAAACGACCGCCGCCCCCCCCCCCCCCCCCTCGGATCTTCCATCGCCCGGCGAGGGCTTCAACATCGGGAGCCTCGATCGCCTAGACGCAGCCATTTGACGTGGAAGATCCCGCACTCGATTTTGAGCTGCGCCGGGTGATGAAAAGCCCCGTGAACAGGCCGATTCAAGCTCCGCTCCATGATCTTTGCTCCACCAGGACGTCTCCCTCCTCCAATCACCACGCTCTATCCTCAGTCCCACCCCCGTACATCCGCCTCTGACTGACACCTCCCTCCTCCAATCATGGCGCTGAATCATCATGACCACCCCCCCCCCCCCCCCCCCCCCCCCCACTGCCTGCTGACCGACGTCTCTCTTGTCGTATCGGCACCCTCGACCATCAGTCCCAGACAAGGCTCAATACCTCATCCAATCAACACTCTGCAAAGTAGAACTGCAACATTATTTACAGCTATTTATAAGCTGTATGTCTGGTTTGCAGCCATCCGATTCATTCTATGCATTTTGCACCTAATTGTCAGAGTCTGCAGATGATCTTATTCGTTTCTTGCAACTTGTATCTAGGCTCTGGACACACTGGCACCACTCCGCAGCTTGTCCCAGCTCTGCAGAGAGCAATTCCAAATTGACCAAATCTCCCAGCAGTCCTGAAGCTTCTACTCCATTGTGAAGTCTTAGCCTCTCCAATTTGTCCAGGATTAACACTGTCTGTACGGAGTTTGTTCGTTCTCCCCGTGACCTGCATGGGATTTCTCCAAAATGTTCAGTTTCCTTCACACTCCAAATATGCACAGGTTTGTAGGTTCATTGGCTTGGTGTAAATGTAAAAAATGCCCCCAGTGTGTGTAGGATAGTGTTAATGTGCGGGATTCATCGGTGTGGACTCTGTGGGCCGAAGGGTCTGTTTCCCCACTGTATCCATAAACTAAATCAAAAATATAAAAAGTTTTAGTTTTTGTTTTAGCGTGGAAAGAGGCCCCTCGGCCCACAGAGTCCGCACTAACCAGCGGTCCCCGCACACCAACACTATCCTACACACACACTAGGGACAATTTACACAGACACCAAGCCAATTATCCTACATACCTGCACGTTTTTAGCGTGTGGGAGGAAACCGAAGATCTCGGAGAAAACCCATGCAGTCACGGGGAGTATGTACAAACTCCATACAGACAGCAGCAGTAGTCAGGATTGAACCAGGGTCTCCTGCGCTGTAAGCACTGTAAGGCTGTAACTCTACCACTGCGCCACCATGGCCGCAACAATTCTGGTGAAGGTGCTTCCACGCTGTTGTCGTGGAGGGACTTGCAGGATTTAGTTGCAATGAAAATGAACAATCAGCTCCAGTGTCCCAGATTCAATTCTAAACTTCTGTCCTGGGTCTCCTCCTCTGTCAGTGGGAGGCCACATGCAAATTGGAGGAACAGCACTTCATATGATGCTTGGGCAGCTTACAACCAGCGGGTCCAGCAGTATGTCTGGGGAAAAGGCTTTTGGCACAATGGCCTTCATCAGTCAGAGTCTTGAGTATAGAAGTTGGGAGGTCATGTTGCAGTTGTATAAGACAATGGTGAGGCCACATTTAGAATATTGTGTTCAGTTCTGGGCACCATGTTATAGGAATGATATTGTCAAGCTTGAGAGGGTTCAGAAAAGATTTACGAGGATGTTGCCAGGACTAGTGTGTGAGCTATAGGGAGAGGCTGAGTAGGCTGGGTCTCTATTCCATGGAGCGTAGGAGGATGAGGGGTGATCTTATAGAGGTATACAAAATCATGAGAGGAATAGATCGGGTTGATGCACAGAGTCTTCTACCCAGAGTAGGGGAATCAAGGACCAGAGGACATCGTTTCAAGGTGAAGGGGAAAAGATTTAATAGGAATCCGAGAGGTAAATGTTTCGCACAGAGGGTGGTGGGTGTATGGAACAAGCTGCCAGAGGAGGTAGTTGAGGTTGGGACTATCCCATCGTTTACAAAACAGTTGGACAGGTACATGGGTAGGCAGGTTTGGAGTGTTATGGACAAAGCGCTGGCAAGTGGGACTTGGGTAGCTGGGACATTGTTGGCCGGTGTGGGCAAGTTGGGCCTGTTTCCACACTGTATTTATCTATGACTTTGAAAGAAATAGGTGACGTTTTGGGTCGAGACCCTTCCCTTGTTTTCCAGAAATGCCGTCTGGCTTGCTCAGTTACTCCAGCACAGTGTCCTTTTGTGCATTAACCAGCCTCTGCAGCTTTTTGCTTCTACACTCAGTAAAAAAGTATATCACAAAAATGGAAGATCTAACATTTTAAATTTTAACATTTTGCGGCCTGATGAAAGGTACTACATCTGAGGAAGTATTTTAATATCTGTGAGGGTCTTTAGGATTGGGGTCAAGAAAAAGCAGTATGAATAAAAGTCTTTCTTTCTTCTTTAAGATATCACTTACAACGTGACTGATGCAAATTAAGTATCAATAAAAGCTCGCACTGCAGCTATTACCAGTTGTAAAATAACATGACAGTTTAACATCGCCTCCTGATCATTTCAAATTGCATTGGTTACATCTGCATTATATTTCTGAAATGAACGCTTCTTATTAGTCTTCTGACAGACTAATAATTAAGGAATGCCATTTATAGTTTGGGATTATTTTAAATCAGGTATTAATTCAATGTCATGGAGATGAAGCCGAGAGATCTGTTATAATGTTGGAGATTGACAATGGTCTGGAATCTGTGCACATTTTTCCAGTGCAGAGTAAGATTGTTTAGTCTCCTATGTGGAAATACTGTAAATGAACTGCTGATGCTGGTTAATATACAAAATAAGACAAAGTGCTGGAGTAACTTGGTAAAGCAGAGTGTGGTTTAGCAATACTGCGCGGAAACAGGCCCTTCGGCCCACCGGGTCCACGGCAACCAGAGATCCCCTCACACTAGCACTATCCTACACACACTAGGGACAAGTTACAATTATACCGAAACCAATTTGCTTGCAAACCTGTACGTCTTTGGAGAGAAAACTGGAGAATCCAGGGGAAACCCACACAGCTAATAGGGAGAACGTACAAACTCCATACAGACAGCACCCGTAGTCAGGATTGAATTCTTACATTGCCCCTTTAAGTCCTGCTTGTTTTTTTCTGACAAACACTGAAAGGCCTCTAAAAGGCTTTCTGAGTATTGGAATTCCATAGAGCCAGTATGGATAAATTCAAGAATATTTTTCTGTTACTCCTTGAATGTGTGCCTTATCTCAAGGTTTTGATTAAAGCTGATTCCATTGACAGAAGCTTGTGCTGGGTCCCATTCATAAAATCATTGAGTTACAGGGTTACAAAGCATGGAAACGGGCTCCTTCACCCAACTCATTCATGCTAACCGTGATGTCTACCCGAGTCGATCCCATTTAGAAACATAGAAAGTTGGTGCATGAGTAGGCCATTCGGCCCTTCGAGCCAGCACCACCGTTCAATATGATCATGGCTGATCATCCAGAATCAGTACCCCGCACCTGCTTTTTCCCCCATATCCCTTGATTCCGTTAGCCCAAAGAGCTATATCTAACTCTCTCTTGAATCCATCCAGTAAATTGGCATCGATCTGCCTTCTGTGGCAGAGAATTCCACAGATTCACAACTCTCTGGGACCTCATCTACATTCTTCTTCCTCATTTGCCTATGTCTGACCCCTATTCCTCTGAACCTTAACAATCCACATGCCTATCTAAATGTCTTTTAAATATTGTAATTGTAAAGGGCCTGTCCTACTTCGGCAATATTTTACGCGACTGCCAGCGACAGTCACAGTCGTAGCGAGACGCCGAAATGGACCCACACTACGACAGTGTCTACGACAATCTACCACCTAGTCGATGTCAAGCTATGACAAGCTACGTCAACCGGCGACACAATTCCTCGCGATTTGGAACGTCCACCTACGACCACATCTACGACAACCTTCGGCCACACGGGCGACAACCTACGACAACCGAAGTCAACCTACCTCCACCCGTGACAAGCTACGGCAAGCAATGACCATGTCGGCGACAAATGAAGACAATTGGAGACTTCTCTTGACGCCGGTACTGTCGCCGGTTGATGTAGGTTGTCGCCACTGGAATTCACCGAGGTCATCACCCGGCAACAACCAACGTCACCTGGCGTCATCCTGGTGACAACCCCACTGCGACAACCCTACTACAGGAGAAGACAGGCAACGTCAAGCCCACTGTCGCCAAAAGGTTTTGAACATTTCAAAATTCAGCGGCAACCAGAAAAAAGTTACGACACTTCACGTTACGAGACAACTCACGACAATACAGGCGTCACCCCACGACCATGTGGCGATAGCATATTTTCCAGCTGTCGCTGAAAAAAATCACCTATGTGGGACAGGCCCTTAAAACGTCATCTGGCATATATCGTATATACACCACACCGTGTGAAAAAAGTTTGCCTATTAGGTCCCCCCCCCATTTTAGATCTTTCCCATCTCACCTTAAATCTCTGCCTTCCAGTTTTTAGACTTCCCCCCCCCCCCTTCAACTGGAGCCACCCACAAAAACTGCCGCAGATGTAGAGTTAATGAACCAGGCCCGATCACCTCACGGAATAACTGAAGTGCATAACTTTGTTCCTCTACTGGATGCTGCTCTTGGCCCACTGTACATTTCCAGCATTCTTTGTTCTATGCATCTATTTAGGATTGGTCTGCGCTCTCATGTCAACAAGCCATTCCCATTGGCTGGGCTTTTCTCACCTGTTTGAACACTTTATTCAGAATGGGTTGAGATTTATTGGAAACAATCAGGAGATTGATAGGACTCTTGATTAGCAAAGGGCAGAGAATGATAGACTTCTTGATAAACTAGTAAATGGGCAGAGAATGATAGACTTGATTAGTAAGGGCAGAGAATGACTAGCGCCCCTTCTGCCTGATTAGTACGCGAAATTCAGGAGTTTTTGGGGAGTAGGCAGAGAATTGGCTTGAGAGGCGAAAGCTAGATCAGCCGTGCTGATTGAATGGCAGACTAGATTTAATTAGGGTGAAAATGGCCTAATTCTGCTCCCCTATCACTTATGAACTTATGATACAGGCTTAGCCCAGCAAGGAACATTCTTGGGCTCAGATGCCCCTCTGGCGAAATTAGTCGTCGCTCACTGCTTTCTGCATGGAGTTGGGTCCCTAAGTTTGAACATCTTGCCACCCAGCCGTTCAGCAGGCAGAGCTTTCGCCGAGTTGGATATTTTTTTTAAAAATCTTGGTGTAATTGGCCCTTTTCTTGTTGCGGTGGCGCCCTTGCTTGAATTGCCAATGGTCAGAATTCAGATCAAATATCCAGCAGCCTGCAAAAGAGAACCAAGCATGGCTCAACTTCAAACCCCCCCCCTTGGAGGGATGCCTAGCTTTGATTTTTATTGCCTCCTATGGATAAATAAGGGCTTGTTAGTGGTAGTTACAAAGAATATACAGGGCTTTAAAAAGACGATTTAATCTCTGCTTATACTAACAATGAGCTGTGTCATCGACTCATTCTTTCTATGGCTGTAATATTATTTCAGCCCCCCGAACATATGCTTCACGGCAAATACTTGCCATCATGAGCAGCGGAATAGATTGGGTTCACAAGCCACAGCGGTCTCTTGCCCCAGAGTAGGGAGAATCGCAGCTCCAGAGGACATACGTGGTTTAAGCCGCTAACGGGGGGGAAAGATTTAACAGGAGCCCGAGTGGTAACTTTTTTTACACAATGGGGAGCGGGGGAGGGGGGGCAGGAGGGGGTGTGTATGGACGAGCTGCCGGAGGAAGCAGTTGAGGCAGGGACTATCGCAATGTTTAAGAAACACTTTGACAGGTACATGGATAGGACAGGCTTAGATGGATATAGGCCAAATGCAGACAGCCTGTGCGGGGACTAGTGTAGATGGGACCTGTTGGTTGGTTCTGTGGTGCAATGTCCACGCTCTAGGACTCTATGACTCTACATTGGTGGTGTGCATGCATTGCTGCCAATTTGTGGTGGTGGATAATGATGTTTAGGATGCTTTCAGATAGGCACAGACTGGCCAGTGGATGTCATGAAGCTTAAGTGAATCAGACTAAATAATTGTCTGCCAAATCAAAATCTATGCCTCACATATAATGCAGAGCAGGCCTTGTGCCATTTATCTAGATAACAAGCCCCCGCATTTGGGTTAACCTTGATTGCCATCCCACAAATGATTTGTGTTTTTTTAGTGTAAGAACAATTTTTTTTAAGGGGTTACTATGGAATTGTGTGAGTGAGGTTTATTATGGCTTATTGGTTACATCTGAAACTATTGATTAAGTAAAGTCAAACATACAAGATGCGGTTACTGCGGTAGTTTAGGACTATCTTTCATTATAGTATAAAAGTCTAGAATGTCATGCGAAACTGACCAACATTTAAAGCGACATGTTTGATTTAAGACTCATAGTCATAGAGTGTTACAGTGTGGAGACAGGCCCTTCAGCCCAACTTGCCAACACGGGCCAACATGTCCCATCTACACTAGTCCCATCTGTCCGCATTAGGCCCATATCCATCAAATCCTAACCTGCCCTATCCATGTACCTGTCTCTAATAAAAACAACAAAAATAAAAAATGTTTCTTAAGTGTTGGGATAGTTAACTACCTCCTCTGGCAGCTTGTTCCATACACCCACCAAACTGTGTGAAAATGTTACCCCTCAGATTCCTATAAAATATTTTCCCCTTCACTTTAAACCTATGTCTTCTGGTCCTTGATTCACCTACTCTGGGCAAGAGACTCTGCACATCTACCTGACCGATTCCTCTCATGATTTTATACACCTCTATAAGATCACCCCTCACCCTCCTTTGTTAGCCGAAAGAGTGGTGTGTTTCTTTTAGGCAACGAAATGTTAACTTTTTTTGGTGGTTTTTGAATGGACCTTCCTACCATCAAAGGCATCAATAGAAAATGCTGCTTTGAGAAGGCAGTTAATATCATTAAAGATCCACCCCACCCTGGCCATATTGCTTTCAATGGGAAGAAGGTACAGGAGCCTGAGAACTGTTACCTCTAGACTCAGGAAAAACTTCTGCTCAGCAACCATTAGTTTCTTGAAGGATACTGCACAACCATTTTGGACTTTGTAAAGGCTTCACAGGCTTGCATTATTATTGACTGGCTTCTCGTATTACTGATAATTTAGTGCATTCTTATTTATTGTATATTTGATTGAGTGAATGGATTGATTGAAAGATAGAGCATGGAAACATGTCCTGAGGGTGAACAAAACTGGAAGAATATGTTCTATTTTGTCAGAGTATCTTCTGAGCATGTGACCATCTTGAGGCAGCTTCGTGGCACAGTGGTAGAGTTGTTGCCTTACAGCGCCAGAGACACAAAAGATGCTGTCTGTACGCAGTTTGTACGTTCTCCCTCTGACTGCTTGGGCTTTCTCCAGGTGCTCCAGTTTCCTCCCACACTCCAAAGATGGACAGATTTGTAGGTTAATTGGCTTGGTAAAATTGTAAATCGTCCTTGATGTGTAGGATAGTGCTAGTGTACGGGGTGATCATTAGTTGTTGTGGACTCGGTGGGCCGAAGGGCCTGTTGATGCACTGTATCTCCAAAGTAAAATCTAAAGCCTCTGGAGTTTGTCTATTTAGAGAAATGTTCAGCATCATAAACAGTCAGATGGTAAAGTTCATTTCAAGCAGCAGTGTTAAGTGGGTAAAAGCTAAGGGCCTGTCCCACTTAGGCGATTTCTTTAGGCGAATGCTGGCGAATGTCATAGTCGTAGCAGGTCGCCGAAAAACCGTCGAGTGGACCCCCCCTACGACAAGCTACACCAACCCATCACCTAGTCAACGGCAAGCTACCAACAACCGGTGACCCATTAGTACGTCCACCTACGACAAACTATGACAACACAGGCAACAACCTGCAATAACCGAAGTCAACCTACGACCCTGCCGGCGACAACTGAAGACAATTCAGTCGCCGGTACCCATCGCTGGTTGACGTAGGTAGCCGCCAATGGAATTCACCAAAGTCAGCACCGGCGACAACCTACGTCACCTGGCGACAGCCTACAACAGCACCTACGTCAGGAGAAGTCACGCTACGCTCAATGGCGTCAACCCAATGTCGCCGACTGTTGGTGAACATTTTTTGAACATTTTGAAAATCCAGTGGCGACGAGAAAGATGCTACGACTCTTTGGGCGAATGAGGACACTATTCACGACCACACAAGCAACACCCTGGCGACATTTTGGCAACAGCTTAGTCGCCTGTAGTCGCCTAAAAATAGCCTAAGTGGGACAGGCCAGCTTCTCTGGTGAAAAGGAGTATGTACCTTTTCGGGTCGAGACCCTTCAGCAGTCTGAAGAAATGTCACCTATTCCTTTCCTCCAGATATGCTGTCTGACCCGCTGAATTACTCCAGCTTGTTGTGTTTATCTTTGGTTTAAACCAGCATTTGCAGTTCCTTCCCACATAATTAGGCAGCTGTTGGGTTTTCATTCCTACAAAAATTAATTTTTATTAACTTAAATAAAAATAAGAATTAGAGAGAGTAGGTTTCTGATCTACACAAAACGGCATCAAAATTATCACCTCAATGCTTAACCTTCCAAAACTAAGTGGTTGTCTTGAAATTCAAGAGTGTGTTACCTCCCTGGTAATCATTTTATTACTTGATCCCGTTTCTCACCATTTAGAATTACTTCCTATTATAACATTGTCCCCTTTAAACAATTAAAAATGAATGTGTAAAATTAACAAGTATTGAGATGATACATTTATGCAGCTTGACTAGGAAACCAGTGCTAATGACTTTGTAGGTTGCCCTGGCAATATTGTGAATCTGACATCATTAATTTTAGTTATTTCTGGGCCAACATAAAAGTTGTCCCTAGCTCCTGAAAATACAAAGTTCTTGAAGGGTAACGGTGAAGCAAGGTAATACACTGATGAGATGATTACAACGTTAATTTCAGAGAACAAAGTTCTCCAGTGTACCATCCTGCTTACTCTGATACACCCAGCTGCGAATCTTGAAGTATTAGTCTGCTTGAAGCATCAAATGCAGGGCTGCACAGTGGCGCAGCGGTAGAGTTGCTGGCCTTACAGCACCAGAGACCCAGGTTCGATCCCGACTATGGGTGCTGTCTGAATTGAGTTTGTACGTTTTCCGCGTGGGTTTTGCCCGGGAGCTCCGGTTTCCTCCCACACTCCAAAGACGTACAGGTCGTTTGGAGGTAAATTGCCTTGGTAAAATTGCAAATTGTCCCCAGTATGCGTAGGATAGTGCTAGTGTGCGGGGTAATCGCTGGTCCAGCGTGGACTCGGGTGAGCCGGGTCACTGGCGCTCTAAGACGCTGAGCCAACGTGCCGCCCTTTTTACGCTCAAGAGGTCAGGTGGGACTTTGCTCATGTCTTGCCCAAAAGGCTGCAGCACGATAGTGTAGCACTCTGTCTGTGCTACCCTGTTCCCCAACCAGTGTGACCTTCCCACTCAGCAGAAAGCATCTGCCAAGTGAGCCACAGCTGAGACTTGGGAACCGATACCACATTTCTATCATCCTTTCCATTTAATTTGGTTTAAAACATTGTCAAAGTGAGAAGTATTAAAATAATTGGTTTAAATTTAATAATAATTCAGCAAAGTTAGCTCCCAGAAGTGAATAATTTCCAATTAGCATCTTAAGGATTTTCACACCATCATATCCCTAATTGTTAATGCACTAAAATGCCCTCAAATATCATCAGAACAAAATTACATGGGTATAATAGGTCAGGTACAGAAAGGTTAAAAAAAGGTATCTTCTTATCCTGTGACAGATGTGGTTATATATAATTTTTTAGGGCGAGGTGTAACCAACTTGTTTACAATTTAAAAAATATATATTTGGTTAGGTTAACTGGCACACTAAGGTTTGGAGGTCTGAGGTTAGCTGAAAAGCAAAGGAATTGACTGTATAAATGAAAATCAACGTGTAGAAGGGAACTGCAGATGCTGGTTTACACCGACTGAAGATAGACACAAAATGCTGGAGTAACTCAACGGGACAGGCAGTACCTCTGGAGAGGATGAATGGGTGACGCTGCGGGTCGAGACCCTTCTTCAGACTGAGCGTCAGTGGAGAGGGAGGCACAGAGATATGGAAGGGTAAGGTGTGAAAACGAGAGACCAAAGGGGACAAAGTTCGAAGAGAAATGTAGAATAGATCATTGTTAGCTAGGGGAAGGCGACAACGAGGCAGACAAAGATGTAATCAGGAGGATAGGCAGACTAGTCAGAGAACTAGGATGGAGAGGGATGGAGAGAAAGCAAAGGCTTGTATATAATCAATGGTTTGTATTGACAGGGGTTTTATGGCAAATCACAAAAATTAATTGTATGACCAATGTGTTTAATGGTTGGAAATAAAGGTCCAAACAGAGCCATGGGTTGCACTATGAATGGATTCATGACTGTGTTTATCTCTTGTCTTGATCAAGAAGTGAGATTCAGAGTCATAGTCACACAGCGTGGAAACAGGCCCTTCTGGATCAGAGAATCAGGAGATTCTCCAGAGATGCTTCCCGACCCGTTGAGTTACTCCAGCATTTTGTGTCTACCTTTGGTGTGAACCAGTATCTGCAGTTCCTTCTAATCACTCCCATCTACCTCATTGGAGGTATTTTTATACAAGTTCAAGTTCAAGTGAGTTTATTGTCATGTGTCCCTGACAGGACAATGACATTCTTGCTCTGCTTCAGCACAACAGAACATAGTAGGCATTGACTACAGAACAGATCAGTGTGTCCATATACCATTATATAAATATATACACACATGAATAAATAAATTGATAAAGTGCAAATAACAGATAATAGATTATTAATGTCGAGTTTTGTCCGAGCCAGGTTTAATAGCCTGATGGCTGTGGGGAAGTAGCTATTCCTGAACCTGGTCGCTGTAGTCTTCAGGCTCCTGTACCTTCTACCTGAAGGTAGCAGGGAGATGAGTGTATGTCCAGGATGGTGTGGGTCTTTGATGATACTGCTAGCCTTTTTGAGGCAGCGACTGTGATAAATCCCCTCGATGGAAGGAAGGTCAGAGCCGATGATGGACTGGGCAGTGCTTTCTTTCATTGGGACTTTATTGTACTTTTAATGTTACATCGGTGCACTAAATATTGGCTGTCCCTCCCATATTTTGAGAGACAATAGACAATAGGTGCAGGAGTAGGCCATTCGGCCCTTCGAGCCAGCACCGCCTTTCAATGTGATCATGGCTGATCATCCACCATCAGTACCCCGTTCCTGCCTTCTCCCCATATCCCCCGACTCCGCTATCTTTAAGAGCCCTATCAAGCTCTCTCTTGAAAGTATACGGAGAACCGGCCCTCTGAGGCAGAGAATTCCACATACTCACAACTCTCTGTGTGAAAAAGTGTTTCTTCATCTCCGTTCTAAATGCCTTACTTATTCTTAAACTATGGCCCCTGGTTCTGGGCTCCCCCAACATGTTTCCTGCCTCTAACGTGTCCAAACCCTTAATAATCTTATGTTTCAATAAGATCCCCTCTCATGCTTCTAAATTCCAGAGTATACAAGCCCAGTCGCACCATTCTCTCAGCATATGGCAGTCCCGCCATTCCGGGAATTAACCTTGTGAACCTACGCTGCACTCTCTCAATAGCAAGAATGTCCTTCCTCAAATTCGGGGACCAAAACTGCACACAATACTCCAGGTGTGGTCTCACTAGGACCCTGTACAACTGCAGAAGGACCTCTTTGCTCCTATACTCTAACTCCTCTTGTTATGAAGGCTAACATGCCATTCGCTTTCTTCACTGCCTGCTGCACCTGCATGCTTACTTTCATTGACTGATGAACAAGGACCCCCAGATCCCGTTGTACTTCCCCTTTTCCCAACTTGACACTGTTTAGATAATCAGCCTTCCTGTTTTTGCCACCAAAGTGGATAACCTCACATTAATCCACATTAAACTGCATCTGCCATGCATCTGCCCACCCACCCAACCTGTCCAAGTCACCCTGCATTCTCATAGCATCCTCCTCACAGTTCACACTGCCACCCAGCTTTGTGTCATCTGCAAATTTGCTAATGTTACTTTGAATCCCTTCATCTAAATCATTGATGTATATTGTAAATAGCTGTGGTCCCACCACCGAGCCTTGCGGTACTCCACTTGTCATTGCCTGCCATTCTGAAAGGGACCCGTTAGTCCCTACACTTTGTTTCCTCCCCGCCAACCAATTTTCTATCCATGTCAGCACTCTACCCCCAATACCATGTGCCCTAATTTTGCCCACTAATCTCCTATGTGGGACCATATCAAATGCTTTCTGAAAGTCCAGGTACACTACAGCCACTGGCTCTCCCTTGTCCATTGTGACAATCCCCCCCCATGTTTTGTGAAACGTGTTGCAGCAAACCCGAAGCCTCTGAAGTCGCGTCGCAGCCGTAACGCCACCACAGCCTCCGAAGTCAGCCAACTCCGTGAAGGTAAGTCCACAGGCTCTGCGACTGGAGCCCTCAAGGTTGATTCTAATTGGAGGCCGCCAGCTCATAGAATCTAGCAGCCCGGGACTAGCTGCAGTTCCCAGGTTGCCTGCGTGCCCCAGGTCTGGCAGTAGTGCCCAGGTCGCCTACATGCTCCGGGACTGGCTACAGTTCCCAGGTCGCGAAAACGAATTGAAAAAAAATATACGCTTGCGGGCCGGATAATTTTTGTTTACAGGCTGGATCCGGCCCCTGGGCCTTAGGTTGCCGACTCCGGTCCTAGATGTCAGGCCTCATTGTGTGTCCCCCATGTTTGAAAAGCGATTTCTGCCCCCGTGACACCCATCCTAATCAAGAATCTTAATTATCACTGCCTCAAAGATATCGAATGACTTGGCCTTCGGTGGTAATGAATTCCACAGATTCACCACCCTCTGACTAATGAAATACCTCACAGAACATCCTTTGATTCTGAAGTTATGACCTCTGGTTGTAGACTCTCCCACTACCGGACACATCCTCTCTGCATCCACTGTATCCAGGCCATTTTTCTATAATTGGAAGCATTTTCTCTACACCTATTCCAATAAATCCTTGCTGTTGCCATCCGAGTTGCCTCAAACATTTTCTTCTCCAAGACTTGGCTCTGACATGGCTCTTTCCATTTGGTTTTGTTGCGCCCTGTCTGCACACAGTTGGGCTGACATCAAGAAATCCATACTTGCTGTAACAGCCTTCAGGAGATCTTCGGTGCTTTGGAACTGCAATCCATCTGCAACACATTTAAACTTAATTTGAGCTTGGTTCAGTCCACACGATAATTCTGTAAACAGCAAGAGTCTTTTAACCACTGGGATCTTCACCAGAACATACGCAGTCTTAATTTCATTGCTTGCATTGATTTTGCTCGACCAAATCAATGTCTCCTTTTACTTTGTTCCTCAAGTACTGTTGTGATTCAACTGATTTTTCCACAGCTTCTGTGAATTTCTATCATGCTGTTCAAACTATAGACTCTTCCTCTTAATGGCCTGTCTTCAAGGCGAGCGAATATTCCGTTATTGTGCAAAATGCCCGTCTGCGGTTAGAGGGATGTTCCTTTACTTGTGTTCACAATGAATCATCCTTCTCCGACTCTGAACATCTTTTCATGTTCATATGTGAAAGGAGCAGAATTAGGCCATTCAGTCCATCAAGTTTACTTCACCATTCAATCATGGCTGATCTATCTTTCCCTCTTAACCCCATTCTCCCCATAACCCCCGACACCTGTACCAATTAAGAATCTTTCTATCTATCTCTGCCTTAAAAATATCCATTGACGGCCTTCTGTGGCAATGAGTTCCACAGGTTCACCAGCCTCTGACAAAATAAATTCCTCCTCATCTCTTCCAAAGGGAACATCCTTTAATTCTGAGGTGGTGACGTCTGGTCCTAAACTCTCCCACTAGTGGAAACATCCTCTCTGTCCAGGCCTTCAGCTTGATTCGTCCATACTGACCAAAATGCCACATTTAAGCTGGTCCCTATGGAGTTTTATTCTTTGATTAACGATTAACTTGGTGCAGAGCTTTGCAAAGATTCTCACCCACATGGTCAGTTCTGTAGGCGTTTCTGTAATCATTGGCTTTTCACTGGTATTTCGATGCAAAATCTGCTCCACATCATGAAGGGCGACAAATTGCATTTATGCCCAGCGCTTTCTGTCTGCTCTCCAATAGTATACACTGCGAACCCATAACTCCCCGGGAGAAAGCCTTCACAATGTTCTTTGTGTCTCTGATGGTGTCGACTTTGTTAATATTATCCACTCTCACCAAAAATCCTCCTCTGGAGTTATCATGTTCCTATTTAGAGTCATACATCATGGAAACAGGGCCCTCAGCCAAACTTGCCTAAACTTCCTATTTGGAGTGATGCAACATGGAAACGGGTCCTTCACCGATCAAGATGTCCCAACCTCATTAGTCCCATCTGCCTGCATTTGTCCCATACCCTTCTAAACCTGTCCTATCCTAGTATCGGTCCAAATGTTTTTTAAATGTTGTGATAGCTCTCTCTTTCAACTACCTCCTTTGGCAGCTCGTTCCATATACCCACGACCCTTTGTGTGGAAAAAGTTGCCCCTCAGGTTCCTATTAAATCTTTCCCCTCTCACCTTAAACCCATGTCCTCCGGTTCTTGATTCCCCCCAAGGCATCTCCTAACACAAGCGATCTGTTTTAGTTCCTTAAGTGTATCGCACACACATGCTCATCTCTACCAAGTTGCTGGGTGGGGGAATTCTTCCCAGAAAGTCCTTTCATTCCATCTCCTTACTTTCTTCTCATCCCAAGTTACACAAGCAAGGACTATGAAGGTCCATCTGCATTGGTGGTTGTGTATCACTACCTGTCCTTAATTGCCATGTCAGCCCTCAAGAAAGCAGCTAACGATATTTACTGCAAGCCTTGTGTGTTTTATTTTACCTCACCATCACAGGTGGTTGCTAGGTAGCCTTTGAATTATGTTTTATGCAGTTGTCTCACTAGAGCTCCATCGTATAACTGGTAGCGGAAGGTTTCTCAGCAGCTCCTGTTCTAGGGTCTGTTTAGGCAAGCTCAGTTCACTTGGGAATGCGAGTGATTTCTGGATCTTCTCACTGTCCAAGGCGATAATCATTTTGGAATCATTGCCAGTGACTAGCCTTTTTAAGCAGTGTATGCTCATGCCCATAACTAAGAAAGAATGAATGTCTTTGTGACTTGAGGCATCATCCGTACATGTCATCTTCTTTACACTGATATTCTATAAGGGTTAGGGAAATATTGCAATATGGAAGTCCAGATGTATAAAGCATTGGATCGCAAACAACATTCAGTCAATTCGGAAACAAGGAACTGCAGATGCTGGTTTACACAAAAAAAAAAGAGACAAAACACTGGAGTAACTTAGCGGGTCAGGCAGCATCTCTGGAGAAGTCAAGTCAAGAGAGTTTATTGTCATGTGTCCCAGATAGGACAATGAAATTCCTGCTTGCTGCAGCACAACAGAATATTGTAAACCTAAATACAGAACAGTCAGTGTATATATATAGCATAGACACATATATATATATATAATATATCATAGACATATATATATATATCATAGACATATATATAATATCTATATATATATCTATATCTATATCTATATCTATATCTATATATATATATATATATATCTATATCTATATCTATATCTATATCTATATCTATATCTATATCTATATCATATCTATATATATATACACACACATCAATAAACAGATAAAGTGCAATAGGCTGTTATAGTTCAGAGTTTGTTTGATGGCGAGTTTAATAGCCTGATGGCTGTGGATAAGAAGCTGTTCATGAACCTGGATGTACCAGATTTCAGGCTCCTGTACCTTCTACCTGACGGCAGCGGAGAGATGAGTGTGTGGCCAGGATGGCGTGGGTCCTTGATGATGCTGGCAGCCTTTGAGGCAGCGACTGCGATAGATCCCTTCGATGGTGGGGAGGTCAGAGCCGATGAACATGGATAGATGATGCTTCGGCTCAGAACCCTGCTTCAGACTGATCCCGAAACATCACCTATCCATGTTCAAGAGTGAAGAGTGTTTTATTGTCATATGTCCCAGACCGAACCATGAAATCTCCAGAGATGCTGCCTAACCTGCTGAGTTACTCCAGCACTGTGTGTCTTTTTTTGTAAAACCAGCATCTGCAGTTCCTTGTTTCTGAATTGACTGAAATGCTGTAGCATAAATGTATAGGTATGTAGACCATTGGATTAGTGTTAAACCCACTGAAGAAAAGGTCATGGCCCTAGCAATATAAACTGGGCACGCAAGTGCAGGGTGCGGAAGCCCATTTCATCTGAACGTTCACACCACCAATGATCACTTAATTTGGCAGAATGGTAAATAGAATGACAGACTTTGAATGACATTGACAACAACTGGAAGTGTGGCCAAATAATGCAAGCCGGGCAGGAAACTAAACATGCACAAGAAAACAAATATTCTCTTGCAGTCAAAAAGGTGACACATTTAACAGGGCTACCAGCAATGGGCAAAGATCAGAAAACGGATGTGGATTTTTCAGTTTTGCTTCTCAGAGATGCAACAGTCAGTGGTCAGGTAATCGGCAGAGAACATTGGCTGTATCAGAAACCCTGCATGAACAAACCTCCCGGCCACCCCCAAACAAGACTGATAACAGTAACTGAAAGACGAATTTACAGCAAAAATAATATAAACTCACAGCCAACCACTGCTTCTTGCAGGTTCATGAATAGTTGGGTCTTTTGCAGCAATCGTTCATGCAAGCGGAATACCTGATGCAACCAAAACCGATACTTTGCTCTCATTTTCCACTGGTCAATAACAGTTATCTGCAGTAACGGCGATGGATTTTGCTGATGAAAAACTTTAAGGTGGTTCAGCGAGCCTGCACTGCACAAGGAAGAAATTCATGACATCTTAAGCACTGAAGTGGGTGGATTGTTGACAGCAAGGATGGTTATCAAAAATTACTTTGTGTGTTGTTGATCAGCTGGGCCAGTGGGCTGAGGAATTTCATGCCGGTAACTGCGAGGTGTCACATTTGGGGAAGTCACAGCAAGGCAGGATCTTCACTGTGAATGGTAGAGCCCCGGGGTAGGAGCAGTGCGTTCTAGGAGTACAGATACATAGTTCCCTGAAAATGGCATCACAGATAGATAGGGTGGCAATGAGGACTTTTGGTACCTTGGCCTTCATCGGTCAGGGTATCGAGTATAGAAATTGTGATGTGTAGGAAGGAAGTGCAGATGTTGGTTCAAACCGAAGATAGACACAAAAGCGGGAATAATGCAGCGGGACAGGCAGCATCTCTGGAGAGAAGGAGTGGGTGACGTTTTGGGTTGAGACACTTCTTCAGGCTCCGATGTTATGTAGACAAAAATGCTGGAGAAACTCAGCGAGTGCAGCAGCATCTATGGAGCGAAGGAAATAGGCAAAGTTTCGGGCCGAAACCCTTCTTCAGACTGAAACGTTGCCAATTTCCTTCGCTCCATGGATGCTGCTGCACCCGCTGAGTTTCTCCAGCATTTTTGTCTACCTTCGATTTTCCAGCATCTGCAGCTCCTTCTTGAACATTTTATCTACTCCTATGTTATGTTACTGTCGTACAAGATGCCGTTGACATTTAAGTATTGTGTTCAATTTTGGTCACCCTTCTACATGAAGGATGTCATTACGCTGGAACGAGTGTAGAGAAGATATACAAGGACGTTGACAGGACTTGAGAAGTTGAGCAATAAGGAGAGGCCATGATTTTAATCTTTGGATTGTAGGAGGCAGAAGAGGGATGTTGTAGAGATGTATAAAATCTTGAGGGGAATTGATGATGTGGGTGAACAGGATCTTTTATCCAGAATAGGGGAATCAAAAAACTAGAGTACATATATTTAAGGTGAGAGGGGGAAAGATTTAATAGGAATCTGAGGGGCAATTTTTTTCACTCAGTTGATGGGTAAATGGAACAAGCTGCCAGAGGAGGAGGTTAAGGTCGGCACTATAACAGCATGTATAAGACACTGGGACAGGTACATGGATAGGGAAGGTTTAGAATGGTATAGACCAAATGTGGACGATTGGGAACAGCTTAGATGAGGCATCTTGGTAAGCATGGATGAGTTGGGCTGAAGGGCCTGTTTCTGCGCTGTAAGACTTCATGATTCTATAACTCGATTCTTTGGACTTATTATAAATGAAAGCCACTGGTAAAAGATAAAATTATCTTTAATTGGCTTCCAGTGTCATTATGTTTTCAGAACTTGGGTTAGAAAGTTAGGAGGGTTCAGTTTTAAGTTGTTTCCATGGTGATTCTATGATTCTAACTCTTTAAGGGGGTCTTGGTATGACATTTTGGTCTGCCAGGCCTCTACCAAATAGGCTGACCAGATGCAGGAAAAAATGTTCCCGTTGTTGGGGAGTCCAGAACCAGGGGTCACAGTTTACAAATAAGGAATAGGCCGTTTAGGACTGAGATGAGGAAAAGCTTTTTCACCCAGAGGGTTATGAATTTGTGGAATTCTCTGCCACAGAAGGCAGTGGAGGCCAATTCACTGGATGTTTTCAGGAGAGAGTTAGATTTAGCTCTTAGGGCTAATGGAATCAAGGGATTTGAGGAAAAAGCAGGAGCAGGGATACTGGTTTTTGGATGATCAGACATGATCATATTGAATGGCAGTGCTTGTTTGAAGGGCCAAATGGCCTCCTGCTGCACCTATTTTCTATGTTTCTAGTGTGTAGGTAAAACACAGACATAAAATACCAAAACACTCTGGAACCAGTTGAAGTTAACAAAAATATATGATTTTCCATCATCACGGCAAAATAGTGGAAATAAATAAATAGGGTAGAAGCATCCAATAATGAGTAGATTTTTTAGCAGAACACTTTCACCACTGATTGCCCCATTCAACTTTCATAGTATGCAAGTAGCTCTAGTCATTAAATACCTCAAAAATGATATTCTGCTGATTCTTGAAACTGAATATAACAATAGATATTAGAAAACTCTTAAGACCCTCTAGGCATTTCTCATTTTGTCATATCCTTTGCTTCAAAAGGGAAAATGTAACCTGGTTATATCTTATACTGGAATGTAGAAACAACAGAGCGGTCCAGAAAGGGTAAATGCAGAATATGCAGATTCTGATGTCTAATTTTTCAACACCATTCCTCGGAGGGCCCTGTTCCCAATCCAGGATTGTCCTCGGGGAGCGGTATTTTTATAACAGAAATACCTTTTGCCGAGAGAAAAATAATGGTTTGCTTCCATCTTGCTCAGCGTGGCAGTACTGGCACTCGTTAGGGCCGAGGTTTAATAAGTTGGTGAAGAATGCAAAACCTCAACCAAGGCACAAAATGCCCGATTTACACAAAAAAAAATGCATTGTTCTTGTCTCTCACCTTGGATGCACTAATTTTGAATGCAACCATTTCACAGGTAGGTTTTCACTTTGGATTCAAGCCCCTGCCTGAAGGGCTTGAACATATGCTCTCAGCTCACATTTCAATGCTATACCTGATCCCTGACCAGTCTGAAGAAGGGTCTCGACCCGAAACGTCGCCTATCTCCTTCGCTCCTTAGATGCTGCTGCACCCGCTGAGTTTCTCCAGCTTTTTGTGTAACCCTCGATTCTCCAGCATCTGCAGTTTCTTCGTTAAGACTACTGGCTGGAAGGTTGATTGCCTGTGGTGTAGCTGGGTGGTATCAGGAGTCATGTGCAAGGGAATAGATGAGAGGGTAATCAGGACAACAGGACTATTAGAATACACCTTCAACCAGCATAGATTAGGTCATTGAATGGCCTCTTTCTTCATTACAAGCAAGGACGTGAAATTCTGCATTCATTTAAATCTGGAATCTCTTTCCTAAATTCCAGAATTTCACCCTTGTCCATTTACCAACCATTTTAACACATGGAGCAACTTCTGCTCCTGTTGGGTGTCAGTTCCCACTAAATGATGCTCTGGGACTTCATTCAGATAGTAGTTGTTAGTGAGGGTTTAAGAAAGAACTGCAGATGCTGGAAAAATCAAAGGTAGACAAAAAATGTTGGAGAAACTCAGCGGGTGAGGCGGCAAGCATCTATGGAGAGAAAGAATAGGCGATGTTTCGGTTTGAGACCCTTCTTCAGTGAGGGTTGGTTGTTAGTGAAGGGACTGTCCCACGTACGCGATTTTTTTGGCGACTGCCGGCACCTGTCATTAGTCGCAGCAGGTTGCCAAAAATTTTCAACATGTTGAAAATCCAGCGGCGGCCAGAAAAAGGTATGACTCTTTGGATGACTACTCGCGACCATACAAACGACATGTTGTGATGTGACGCCTGTAACATCGCACAAGTGGGACAGGCCCTAGACGGTTTGATTGATACAGCATGGAAACTGAACCATAGAGTCCACACTGACCATCGAATTATCCCACTTTTTCATCCACTCTCTAATTTACAGGAACCAATTAACCTGCAGAAGCCAAAGGGTCTCAACCTGAAACGTCACCTATTCCTTATCTCCCAAGATGCTGCCCGACGCGCTGAGGTGCTCCAGTATTTTGTGTCAACCTACAAAACTACATGTCTTTGGGATGTGGGACGAAACGGGAGCACCCGGAGGGAACCGGATCACAGGGAGAACGTGCAAACTCCACACAGACAGCACCCAAGATCAGGATCGAACCAGGGACTCTGACGCCGTGGGGCAATAGCTCTATCAGCTGCGCCACTGGCTTAGAAATTATTCATTCAATTTTCGCTGCGAAACCTTTCCACAAGACGTGAGAATGACTGGCTCAGGAACAACTAGAGCCTGAGGCTGCTGTGGAATATGCAGACAACTTTACAAATATCCAACTTTCTTTTAATTATGTGTAGATTATTCCTCTGCAATGACATCTCTTTAGTAATTAATATACTTCACCTTCACAGAGGGTCACCCTGCTTTGTTTTAGAACTGTTGTTTTATCACAAAAGACCCGCAGGGATTAAAACAACAGCCGCTCACAAACCAGTGGTCGTTAAAAAGAATTGAAACCAGCTTCCTTTAGCCCTCTTTGTCCTGCTGTTGCTAATAAGAGCAAAATATTTTAATTCACCTGAAGGAGAACAATGCCACTTTTTTTTTTAAATAAATGGAATAAAAATGAATACGCGGATGTTAAGGTATTGTGCAGGCACTCGGTTGAGACTGACAAAAGTACGGTGTAACAGTTATGGAACTGACATCATTGAACAATGCATGTTTTGCTTAAATAGGTAAAAAGGACCAATTTAAAAAAATGCTGCTTAAGTTCTAAATTTAAACCAAGGAAATTAAATAGTTCCAACCTGAAACATTGTCTCTCCATGTCCTCCAGAGATGCTGCCTGATCTGTTACTCCAGCAATTTGTGCATTTTTGTTAATGAAATGGGATCATAGGATAATACAGCATGGAAACAGGCCCTTTAGCCCATTTTCCCCATGCCAACCAACCTGGCCCATCTACACCGGTCCTACCAGCCTGCATTTGGCCCATATCCTTCAAACCGTGCCTGTCCCTATACCAGTCCAAATGTTTTTAAATTGCTGTTATTGTACCTGCCTCAAACTTTGGCAGCTCATTCCATATACCCACCGTCCTCCGTGTGAAATCAAAGTATTTGCTAATAGGCTGGGTGAAAGTTTAGAGATAGGGCGATACATTTGATTGATAGTTGTTCTTTTGGAATAAGTACAAGGACGATCAACGGATTTGATGGAATCTACATCGTATTTAACAAAGCTTTTGACAAGGTCCACTTAGCAGAGTAGAAATAAGTAAACATCCATAGAAAGCACAATTAATGGGATGTTATTGAAATGATGGAGGAACAGAGAGTTTGGATTGTAGGTGCACAGATCCTTGTTAGTGGAATAGGTTAAAAAAAAAAAGTTAAAAATACAGATATTTTCCTTTATTACCAAAGCACAGAATACAAGTGCATGGAGGTTATGCCAGAATCATATGCATTGCTAGTTAGATCAGTCGACTACTATATACTTTGGATCAACATATTAAGGGCCTGTCCCACTTAGGCGATTTTATAGGCGAATACAGGCAACTAGGCTGTCGCCACATGTGTCACCTGTATGGTCGTGAGTAGTCTCCTCAGTCGCCCAAAGAGTCGTAGCGTCTTTCTGGTCGCCGCTGGATTTTCAACATGTTGAAACATGTCGAAACTGAGACAGTCGGCAACAGTGGGTTTGAGGCCAATGAGCGTAGCTCGACGTCTCCTGACGTAGGTGCTGTCGTAGTTGTCGCCAGTTTAACGCAGGTTGTCGCTGGTGCTGATTTTGTTTTGTTTTTGTTGTTAAAGTAATGATTCTATTTCAAATTTTATGTCAAGGGGGGGGGGGGGTCCAGTTGCCGGTTTTTCGGCGACCTGCTACGACCGTGACAGTCGCCAGCAGTTGCCTAAAAAATAGCCTAAGTGGGACAGGCCCATGATGGAACAATGTGAGTGACCGAGGAGAATTAACAAAGCTGTTTCATGGACAGGACGTTTTTAGCTGCAAAGACAGACGGGCTAAACTGTTATGTTTGCTCTGGAATGTTGGAGGCCGAGGTAAAACTTAAATGAATCAAATAGAATTACAAGAGGCTCCACACGAGTCAATAGACAACAGACAATAGACGCAGGAGTAGGCCATTCGGCCCTTCGAGCCAGCACCACCATTCAATGTGATCATGGCTGATCATCCCCAATCAGTGCCCCATTCCTGCCTTCTCCCCATCTCGCCTGACTCCACTATGATTAAGAGCCCTATCTAGCTCTCTCTTGAAAGTATCCAGAGTCACTAGTAAGGTCCCATTTCCCTCAGAAGTGGGGTACAAGTACTGTAATTGTTAGAAGGAGCAGTGGAGGAAAGAGGAACATTCTTCTAACCCATAGTCTTGAACTCACTGCTAAAGGGGGAGAGAGAGGCGGAAATCAAAACCAGAGCCTTTTGACTTTAGAGATATAGGGCAGAAGCCAGCTCTCCAGTCCATCGAGTCCGGGCTAACCAGCGATCACCCCATACATCAGCACTATCCTACACACTAGGGACAATTTACAGAAACCCATTAACCTACAAACCTGTAGGTCTTTGGAGTGCGCATGGACACCGGAGCACCCGGAGAAAACCCACACGGTCGCAGAGAAAACGTACAGACAGCACCCGTAGTCAAGATCAAACCCGGGTCTCTGACACTGCAAGGCAGCATCTCTACCGCTGCACCACTGTGATGTCCAGTCATGTATGACAGCAATGCATAGGACCTGGGAACCATCATCTCCAAGGACCTTAAGTGGTGGACTACCATCGACTCCACAGTCAAAAAGGCACAACAGAGGATGTACTTCCTGTAGCAGCTGAGGAAGCACAATCTGCCACAGGCAATGATGGTCCAATTCTACACGGCCATCGTAGAGTCTGTCCTCACCTTCTCCATCATGGTCTGGTTTGGCTCGGCCACCGAGCATGAGCAGCGAATCGTCCGATCAGCAGAGAAGGTTATTGGCTGCAACCTTCCCTCCATTGACGAACTGTACACTGCAAGGGCCAGGAAGCGAGCGGGCAAGATCATCTCTGACCCCTCTCACCCTGGCCACAAACTCTTTGAATCACTTCCCTCTGGAAGGCGACTCCGGACTGTCAAAGCTGACACAGCCAGACATAAAAACAGTTTTTTATCCACGAGTAGTTGCTCTACTCAACAGCCAAAAATCTGTAGCCTCCCTTGGATCTGGTATTTTGTTGGTTCGCATGCTTGATCAATGGTGTTTTATCATTAATGTTTTATTATTATTAATGTTTAGTGTTTTCGGAGTCATTCGTAACTGTCACTGTATGTCATGTTGTTACTTGTGGACGGAG
Organism: Okamejei kenojei; assembly: GCA_035221665.1. Taxonomy (NCBI): domain Eukaryota; kingdom Metazoa; phylum Chordata; class Chondrichthyes; order Rajiformes; family Rajidae; genus Okamejei; species Okamejei kenojei. The sequence goes on along the minus strand of CM069139.1, from coordinate 17,861,417 downwards.
CACCAAGGCAAATTCCTTGTATGTGAATACTTGGCCAATAAACTTACTTAAAATTAACAGGCTTAGTCAAGACGGGTGAATGGCCTCCTTCCGTATTATAACTTTTCCATGATTCAATAACAAAACCTTAATTTCAGCGAGTTCAGTTATCTGGAAACCGATTCACAATTTAATTTCTCCGACAAATGAGGAAATGAAAGAAAATGCCATTTAGTTTCTAATTAAATGGGAGGAGTTCTTTAGATTGGAAATAAATCACTTCCTTCTTCAGGATAAGAGCTTCGAAATTTGTCATATATTATGGAAGGTGACAAAGTTAAGGATTTCATTTAATTTTGATTTTCATTCAAAGTTTAATATCCATTTGTTCCCATGCTCTACACGTTGCATTAATATTTTTTTTTGTTCTCTGATTAAATGAATTGAGAGCTAGTTTGGTTAATTACTGAACTCCATACCAGAGTGAGTGAGTTAATAGGCAAGTGAGTCAATAGGCAAACAATACAACAACAACAAAAAATGCAGATTTGCACACAATGCAAAAAGTGCTCTGCTGGTCAAGCAGCATCTACAGAGAGGGAAAGAGAGTTAATGTTTTTGGTTAATACCATTTAATCAGACTTCTGCTTAAGTATCAGCAAATTTAAACTGAGCAATGTGTAGGAAGGAAAGGCAGATGCTGGCTTGCACCAAAGATGGACACAAAATGCTGGAGTAACTCAGCAGGTCAGGCAGCATCTCTGGAGGAATAGGTGTCATTTTGGATGGAAACCCTTCCTCAGACTGAGAGTCAGGGGGATGGAAACTAGAGGCATGGAAAGGTTCAGAACAAATCAGAGTGGCAAACAATGACCAAGGGACTGTGGAGCCCACCATGGTCCATTGTTGTGTAAGACGGAACAGCAGATGCTGGTTTAAACCGAACATAGATACAAAAAGCTGGAGTAACTCAGCGGGACAGGCAGCATCAATGGAGAGAAGGGATGGGTGATGATTCAGGTCGACTCGACTTCTTCAGACTTGATCCGAAACGTCACCCATTACTTCTCTCCAGAGATGCTGCCTGTCCCGCTGAGTTACTCCAGCATTTTGTGTCTATCTATAGCCCATTGCTGGCTGTGGAAGAGGCAAAGGTGAAGGAATATATGGATGCAAACAGTGAAACCAACAGGATGGCCTGGGTGGGGGAGGGACGGAGAGAGAGGGTTATTTGAAATTAGAGAAATCACTATCCATATTGTTGGGTTGTAAGCTGCTCAAGCAAAAATATGAGGGGTTGTTCCTCAAATCTGCCCGTGGCCTCACTCTGAGAGTGGAGAAGCCCCAGACTGAGCAATATTCATTTTTAAGAAAGAACTGCAGATGCTGGAAAAATCGAAGGTAGACAAAAATGCTGGAGAAACTCTGTGGGAGAGGCAGCATCTATGGAGTGAAGGAATAGGTGAAGTTTCGGGTCGAGACCTTTCTTCAGACTGATGTGGGGGTGGTGGGGGGTGGGGGGGCTGGAAGAAGAATGAAAGGGGCGGAGACAGTTGGCTGTGGGAGAGCTGGGAAGGGGAGGGGATGGAGGGAGAAAGCAAGGACTACCTGAAATTGGAGAAGTCAATGTTCATACCGCTGGGGTGTAAATTGCTCAAGCGAAATATGAGGTGCTGCTCCTCCAATTTGCGGTGTGACTCACTCTGGCCCAGGACAGAAAGGTCAGATTTGGAATGGGAGGGGGAGTTGAAGTGCTGGGCCACCGGGAAATCAGGTCGGTTAATGTGAACTGAGCAGAGGTGTTCGGTGAAGCGATCGCCCAGCCTGTGCTTGGTCTCGCCAACGTGGAGCAGTTGACACCTAGAGCAGCAGATGCAATGGATGAGGTTGGGGGAGGTGCAGCTGAACCTCTGCCTCACCTGGGGAGACGGCTTGGGTCCTTGAATGGAGTCAAGGGTGGAGGTAAAGCGACGTGTAGCATTTCTTGCGGTTGCAATTTAACATTGCTTGGCCTTTCATAGATAGGGTTGAGAGTCAGAATGATTTTTTTCCCTCCCCTTCTCAGCTCTCCATCAGCCCTCTGGCTCCTCCTATTCCTTTCTTCTTCCCGCGCCCATCCTACATCAGTCTGAAGAAGGGTTTTGGCCCAAAACGTTGCCCGTTTCCTTCGTTCCATAGATGCTGCCGCACCCACTGAATTTCTCCAGCACTTTTGTCTAACTCCAATGTTAAATCTGCTCTGTCTGCCCAGAGATTCTGCTGAACACTGCCATTGATTTGATGTGACAAAATCCAATTTTAACGTCAGATTTGAACTCGCAATATCAACAGAAAATGCTGGGGGGCAACAAAAAAAAAAAAAATCAAAAGATGTTCGACATTAAGTGTGAGGAGAAAAACCCAATTTAGAGCATCAGATTTGAAGCAGTAACTTTGTTTATCTCTCCACAGATACTGCCTGAACCCGTTGAGTATTTCCCGTAGTTTCCATTTGTTTTTCTGATTTCCAGCATCCAGACCATTTTGCTCCTGGAAAGAAGTTCTGACAGCAAGATTACACAACAAGCAGTAGTAGTTTGACAGAAAGGAGTACAGGGGGAAAACAAAGTTGCAGTCATTCTTTATAACCAAGGGTTTGAAAAGGATAATGGCAGTGAAACTCACCACTAAAAAATATAGAACAGCATGAACAAGAATCAGCAGCTGCTACATGTTCACACAAACTTCAAATGCACTTCCACAGGATGTTAAACCAGGTGCAATTTCAGAACTATCTTAGAGAAGAAGGATTACCTTTGCTTAAACGATTAGGCAGAGCTCCTGTTGATGTGTCTGCCCAGCAAGGATGTTTACAGTGGATCCTCTTTATTTTAGTTTCGAGATACAGCGTGGAAACAGGCCCTTCGGCCCACCAAGTCCATGCAAACCACGGTCACCCCATACACCAGCACTGTCCTACGCACGAGGGACAATTTCCATTTTTTACCAAAGCCAACTAACCGACAGACTTGTAGGTCTTTGGAGTGTGGGAGGAAGCCGGAGCACCCAGAGAAAACCCACGTGGTCACGAGGAGAATGTACAAACGCTGTTCAGGCAGCACCCGTGGGCAGGATCGAACCCGGGTCCCTGGCGCTGCGAGGCAGCAACTCTGCCAGCGCACCGCCCTCAGTTGACTGGCTTCCCTACACTAACTGGTTTATCGTTCCTTTCAGGAATCAGGCCTGAAGTACAACACTAAAACAAAATCAAAACGTGGCAAATACAGGAATTTGAGCAATACGAATTCTTCAAATGCTTTATGGGGACTTCTTCGTGTTCATGTTGCAGTCTGATTTTATCTGTGCTTTTATGACAGATTGTAGATGCAAATTAAAAATTTAGGAACAGGAGGAGCTACAGAGGTCTGATGTTCCATACCACCAGCTCAGGATCTGCCACTTTCCTACAACTAGTGCTTTTATTCGGAAATGTTTATAAGTAGATTTTCAAGTTGTTTACAGTTTTTAAATATTACAAAAATATTAATTAAATTAGGCAGTCAGGCACAACACACACCTCCAGATTCAGGACAGTTTCTTCCCAGCTGCTGAGTTACTACAGCACTTTGTGTCTGTCTTTAGTATAAACCAGCACTTGCAGTTCCTAATTTCTATACTAAGTGGAAGGATGGGCCTTTTCCACACAGTCACATGCACCACGAGTTCCATCGAAGCCACCATGTGCATCTTTACTGCTCACCCTGAACGCCAAAGAGATAGTTCTTTCCACCCCTCCCTATTCCATTCTTCTACAAACATTGCATCCTTTCCTTCCCGCACAAGCACAGGAGACAACAACCTTCTTCTCCTGACGTCTGAAGACCCCAACTGATATCAGGCAACTGAATCATTCCACCACAACCAGAGAGCGGTGCTGAACTACTATCTTTGGTGACCCTCGGACTATCTTTGATCGGACTCTACTTGCTTTACCTTGCACTAAGTGTTGGAACAGCTGAGCAATATACATGCAAATAATATATAATGAGTTCCAATACCTTGATCGGACTTTGCTGGCTTTACCTTGCACTAAACGTTATTCCCGTATCATGTATCTATACACTGTAAATGGCTCAACGGTAATCATGTATTGTCCTTTTGCCGACTGGATAATGTGCAACTGTACCTCGGTACACGTGACAATAAACTAAACAAAGGTCTCGACCCAAAACGTCACCTATTTCTTTTGTAAAGAGATGCTGCCTGATCCGCAGAGTTACTCCAGCATCTTCTCCTTCTCTCCACCTTCCCACAACTGCAGTTACCAATCGCTTTGCTCCAGGTGAAATAAGTTCACCAACCTGAAACATTGTCCCCTTTTCTCTTCCTCTCCCTTCAGATGCTTGCTGGCTCGTTATGCTTTCCCCTCTTTTTTTATTGTATGAAAACTTCTTAAAAATGTGCACTGTAGACTCAAGTACTGACAAAAGAGGGCATAGTTTTACATAGTGGCACTCACCAGACATTTATTTGACTTGAGAGTCCCATATACCCTTCAGTTGAACCAAACGTCAAACCCTTTCTTAAAAGGGTAATATCAAAACTTTGAGCTGGCCAATTTTGCTGCACCAGGGTTTCCTAATGGCAAGTGCATAGCCTTTTTAAGTTTATTTTTAAGTACTCGCGCAAAAAATCTCCTCTGCTCATTTCTGTGGACACCTGTTCTGTTAAGTGTGTAATAATAAGGGTCGTTTTCAGTTAAGTGCTCCGTTTTGCATTCTGCACCAATCCCCATTTCCACCTTTGAAAATGCTAATCTGTTAAACTGAGCTAATTATGGGAACAATTATCATGCCCTTTTCTGCTATCTGTGAGAAGGCAGACAGCTCTTTAACTGTTTCCTGGCCAGTTTGACCCAACAAACAAAACTGTACACACCCCTAGAAGAGAGGGAAGCGGTGACGTTTCGGGTTGAGACCCTTCTTCAGAGGAGATGTCGTCTGACCTACTGAGTTACTCCAGCTTTTTGTGTCTATCTTCAGTTTAAACCAGCACCTGCAGCTCCTTCCCACACTGTACACATTCCTCCTGTCTGTGCCCTTGTGTTTGCAGCACACCCTTTGACAGCTATAGACTCGAGAACAGGAGTCCTGAACTTTGAGTACAGGAGCAGGGAGGTTCTACTTTGAGTACAGGAGCAGGGAGGTTCTACTTAAGTTGTACAGGGTCTTGGTGAGACCACACCTGGAGTATTGCGTACAGTTTTGGTCTCCAAATCTGAGGAAGGACATTATTGCCATAGAGGGAGTGCAGAGAAGGTTCACCAGACTGATTCCTGGGATGTCAGGACTGTCTTATGAAGAAAGACTGGATAGACTCGGTTTATACTCTCTGGAATTTAGGAGATTGAGAGGGGATCTTATAGAAACTTACAAAATTCTTAAGGGGTTGGACAGGCTAGATGCAGGAAGATTGTTCCCGATGTTGGGGAAGTCCAGGACAAGGGGTCACAGCTTAAGGATAAGGGGGAAATCCTTTAGGACCGAGATGAGAAAGACTTTTTTCACACAGAGAGTGGTGAGTCTCTGGAACTCTCTGCCACAGAGGGTAGTTGAGGCCAGTTCATTGGCTATATTTAAGAGTGAGTTGGATGTGGCCCTTGTGGCTAAGGGGATCAGGGGGTATGGAGGTACGGGATACTGAGTTGGATGATCAGCCATGATCATATTGAATGGCGGTGCAGGCTCGAAGGGCTGAATGGCCTACTCCTGCACCTAATTTCTATGTTTCTATGTTTCTATGAGAATGTAAGTTGCTGCACAGAGCCAAACATTCCAGAGTTTAGTGATGTACAAGTGTCATTAAAATTAGTTGAACACAGCACTGCAAATGTGGAGGAATTTCTTTAGTCAGAGGGGGAGATGGGGACGAGTCCGAGTGTAGAAGTGAGATCGACCGACTGACCAAATGGTGCCAGCACAACAACCTGGCTCTCAACATCAGTAAGACCAAGGAACTGATTGCAGACTTTGTTCGGGGGAGGATGAGAAACCACAATTTCTGTTCACATCAATGGGACGATGGTGGAGAGGGTCAAAAACTTCAAATTCCTGGGCGTGCATATTTCTGAAGATCTTTCCTGGACCCAGCGCACCGATGCAATTGTAAAGAAGGCACATCAGCGACTCTACTTCCTGAGAAGATTACGGAGATTCGGCATGTCGAAGAGGATTTTCTAAAACATTTACAGGTTCACGGTAGAGAGCAATCTGGCTGGTTGCATCGTGGCCTGGTTCGGCAACTTCCACGTCCAGGAGCGAAAAAGACCACAAAAAGTTGTGACCACTACCCAGTCCATCGTCATAGGGATCTATTGTAATTGCCTACTCAAAAAGGCAGCCAAAATCATCAGAGACCCACACCATCCTGGCCACACACTCATTTCACCACTGCCATCAGGAAGAAGGTACAGGAGCCTGAAAACTGTAACGTCCAGGTTCAGGAAAAGCTTCTTCCCTACAGCCATCAGGCTATTAAACATAACAAAAAATAAGCTCTGAGCACTGAACTACAAAAGACTATATTATATTTGCACTATATTTGTTATTTATTGAACTTTTTCTTTTTTTTTTTCTCTTCCCCCGTTACGTACTATGCTTACATATTGACATATTCTGTTGTGCTGCAGCAAGTAAGAATTTCATTGTCCCATCCGGGACATATGACAATAAAGCACTCTTGACTCTTGGTGAATCTGTGTGACTGGTGCTTTTTGAATTGAAAGATAGAGCATGGAAACAGATCCACCAGCGGACCAAGTCCATATTGACCATCGATCATTGACTAGTTCTATTATTATCCCCATTTTTTAATCCACTTCCTAAACTGTTATCGCACATCTTTGGTCAGAGGGTGGTGAGTCTGTGGAATTCTTTGCCACAGACGGCTGTGGAGGCCAACTCAATGGATTTTTTAAAAGCGGAAATCACAGATTCTTGATGAGTAATGGTGGTTCGGGGATCTGGGGTAAAGGCAGGAGAATGGGGCTGAGAGGGAAAGATAGATCAGCCACGATTGAATGCTGGAGTAGTCTTCATGGGCCGAAGGGCCTGATTCTGCTCCTATTACTTATGAATTTATGGAGAAAATCTAAAATTGAACAAGTATTTGGTGGACATATTAAGCAGGAATTACAGGAATAAATTAGGTCATTAGTGTGAACCATTCATTCTATAAACACATAGTGACAGAGGAGCTCAGCCAGTCTGACAGCATCTGTGGAGGTAATGGATGGGTAGCGTCTCAGGCCAGGTTCCTTCTTCAGATTGCAACTGCAGTTCCTTGTGTCTCCGTGGGCACGTAATTTTGGTCTTTATTTCATATTTCCAGCAGTTGCAGGTCCTTTGCATTTCAACCCACAACTCAAAAAAACATGTCATTTTCAACGGCACGGCAAAAGTCTGCCTCATCTGCACATTTGTGCAGTGTGTGGTCTGAATCCATATCAAATGCTTCCCTCCCCACAGCCATTACATTCTGAGCTCTTGGCATCCACAGCAACAACTTTGAACAACCGAATCACCCGACCACCAACTAGAGAGCAGTCCTGAACTACTATCTACCTCATTAGTGACCCTCAGACTATCATTAAGATAGAACTGCAGATGCTGGAAAAATCGAAGGTAGTCAAAAATGCTAGAGGAACTCAGCGGGTGAGGCAGCATCTCTGGAGAGAAGGAATAGGCGTCGTTTCGGGTTGAGACCCTATTCCTTCTCCCCATAGATGCTGCCTCACCCGCTGAGTTCCTCCAGCATTTTTGTCTACCTCAGACTATCTTTGATCGGATTTTATGGGCTTTACCTTCCATTAAACGTTATTCCATTATCATGTATCTGAACACTGTAAATGGCTTGATTGGAATCATGTATTGTCTTTCTATTGACTGGTTTGAACGCAACAAAAGCTTTTCACTGTACCTTGGTACACATGACAATAAACTAAACTATACTAAACTAAACATTTTATATGTATTATATGAGGTTGTAATACATATTAACCATTCTCATTACAAACAGAGATTATGCAGACCAATCTAATTATCCAGCATCTGAAGAAGGATCCAAACCCAAAATGCCACCTTTCTATGTAAAGGAAAGATCTACAGATGCTGGTTTAAACCAAAGATAGACAAAAAAAAAGCTGGAGTAACTCAGTGGGATAGGCAGCATCTCTGGAAAGAAGGAATGGGTGACATCACCCATTCCTTCTCTCCAGAGATGCTGCCTGTCCATTGAGTTACTCAGCTTTTCAAAGTTGTTCAAAGTTGTATAACTGTTGGAAATATCAAATAAAGACCAAAATAAAGTGGTCTACAGAAGGGCCTTGACCCGAAACATCACCCATTCCTTCTCTCCAGAGATGCTCCCTGTCCCGGTGAGTTACTCCAGCCTTTTTTTGTGTGTCACCTTTCTATGTTCTCCAGAGATGCTGCCTGATGCACTTCCTGCTGTCCTTCCCACATAAAGAACTGCAGATGCTGGTTTATGTTTCTCAAAGATGGTTTATACCAAAAATACCAAAGAATGACACAACGTGGCTGGAGTAACTCTGTGGGTCAGGCAGCATCTTTGGAGAAAAAGAATGGGTGAAGGGTCTGGACAATTCTGATTTTTCAGTCTAGGTTGATATTTTCCTGATCAGCATCTTATATAATGTAATATGAGCTTTTCATTGCATGTTGATAAACGTGGCAATAAAGTATACTCACTGCACGACTGTGTCAGTCTGAAGAAAGGTCCCAGCTCAAGCATCCTGACCACCTGCTTTACGGTACGGTACAGCAGTTAAACCGTAGCAGATAGGAAGGCACTACAACGGGTGGTGAAAACCGCCCAGTACATCAGTGCCCCGCTCCCTGCCTTGGATGCCCTCCACCGAAAACGGTGTCTGAGATGGGCCGGAAAGATCATCAAAGACCCCTCCCACCCTAACCATGGACTCTTTGCCCTCCTACCATCAGGGAGGCGGTACAGGAGCCTCAGGTCCCGCACTAGTAGGATGAGGAGCATCTTCTATAACAACACCATCACACTGCTGAACTCGGAGTCCCGCCGATAGATTTCTCCAGTCTCTCCGTCCACATTGTCTGCATTCTGTATCTATTTATATATTGCTATTACTACAAACTGACGCTAAACTGCATTCCGTTGTACCCATACTTGTATCTGTGCAATGACATTAAAGTTGAATTGAATTGAATTGAATTGAATTGAACAACGTCACCTTTCCATTTCTCTGGGGATGCTGCCTGACTCACTGAGTTACTCCAGCACTTTGTGTCCTTGTTTTCGAAAATGAAAGAGTTGTTCATAATATTAGAGGTTTTATTACAGACATATTCATGTGTCCCACTTAAGCAAGCATTTTGAACCTTTGGAGTCTGATTATCATATATTTATATCTTCATAAAAGTCATTTAGTTTAGTTTAGTTTCGAGATACAGCGTGGAAACAGGCCCTTCAGTCCACTGAGTCTGCGCCGAACAGCGGTCCACGTACACTAACACTATCCTACTACCCGAGGGACAATTTACAATTCTTACCAAGAGTCAAGATTCAAAAGTGTTTTATTTTCATGTGTCCCCGAATGAACAATGAAATTCTTACTTGCAGAAGCATATGTATATATATATATATATATATATATATATATATATATGTTTGTGTGTGTGTGTATGTGTATATGCTCGTATATGTATATATACCCACACTGAAGGTTATCTATATATTTTATATATATATATATATATATATATATATATATTATATATATATATATATATGCACACATCTACACACGCTCACACATACGTATGTAAGTAACTAAACCAAAGCCAATTATCCTACAAATCTGTATGTCATTAGTTAAATGACTATTTTCAAGATCTTGGAATTAACCTATTAACAGATTTGGACAAACGTGAAGCACTAGGGTATCTCAGCGGGTCAGGAAGCTTTAGTGAAAGGGCGATGATTCATAAAAGGACACAAAGTGCTAGAGTAACTCAGCAGGTCAGGCAGCATCTCCGGTTTCAGGTCGGGACCCTTCCTCAGACTGATGGAGCGGAGGGGGGGATAGCTGGTAGAAAGGCTCAAGGGGTTTGTTTTACAGATTTTTCTCTCAGTTAAATGGGATTAACGCTCTGAAGCTGCCCAAGCATGGGCTCCCTAAGCACAGAGCGCTGGAAAAAAACCTCTTTCTTATGGGGTTTCGAGTCATGGAACCAATTCCTTGAATCCCATTGACCAAGCAGTTGGTAAGGTCACCTCTGTGGGTGGAAGCATTTTAAATCCACTTACAACTGAGTTTGGAGCTATTAGTCTCCTGGGAAGTCCAGTTAAGTACAGACAAATCTCTTAAAAAAATTACAATATTAATGAGATTAGGTTTTTTTTGCCTAGATGTTTGCAGTTGATCAACAGACAAGACTTAAAATCCCACCAAAGCTGTCATTGAATTGAATTGAAGGTAATTAAATAAAACCTTGAATTTAAGTGAAAAGCTGGTTTCAATCGTGGTAACCTGGAAACTACTAGATCGTCATGTGTTCCGTAGGCTGCAGGAGGCGCTCTTGAGACACAGAAGTGGTTGGGCAAGCAAGGAGGGTGACATTGGGTCACAAGCCTGCAGCAGCCTGGGTATTACTTGGATCAGGTGTGCTCCAGTACTTCTGGCATTCCAGCCAGACTTTTTCTTTGTAAATGACACCAAAATATGGCGAAGATAGAATGGGGTAGGCCATTCGGACCTTCGAGCGAGCACTACCATTCAATATGATCATGGCTGATCAACCTAAATCAGTATCCCGTTCCTGCTTTCCCCCCATCTCCCTTGATTCCAGTAGCCCTAAGAGCTATATCTTACTCTCTCCTGAAAACATCCAGGGCATTGGCCTCCACTGCCTTCTGCGGCAGAAAATTCCAGATTCACAACTCTCTGGGTGAAATTGTCTTTCCCTCATCTGTCCTAAATGGACTATCCCTTATTCTTAAACCGTGATCCCTGGTTCTGGACTCCACCAACATCGGGAACATTTTGTCCTGCATCTAGCAACGGAAGGCTGGAGTGACTCAGTGGGCCAGGCCGCATCTCTGGTGAAAAGGGACTCGGTGATATTTCGGGCTGAGACCCTTCTTCAGACTGAGAGTCTGGTTTAAAATTTGTGTTTTGGAGCTGGAGAGCAGGTGGAATTACGGAGGGGGAGCAGCGAGAGAGGGTGTTGCAGAACTCTTGGGGAGAGAGGAGGAGAATGTCTTCAAAGTTGGCATAACCTTGAGGAGATTTTGCAGTGGAGTAGGCAAAATGTGTAAACATTGAAACATAGTAAATAGATGCAGGAGTAGGCCTTCCGGCCCTTCGAGCCAGCACCGCCATTTAATATGATCATGGCTGAGCATCCAAAATCAGTACCCCGTATTGGCTTTATCCCCATATCCCTTGATTCCTTTAGCCCTAAGAACTCTCTCTTGAAAATATCCAGTGAATTGGCCTCCAGTGAAGCGTAGGAAGGACTGCGCATTTATGAGTTGTGCGAAAGAAGTTTACCGTGCTCTGCATACATGACCATGAAGAAACCTTTGAACCATTCACGAATGATTCAACAAAGCAAATCTGGCCTCGATATGACTCCAAACCTAGCAATGGTGTTCACTTTTAATTGCCTCAAGGATGAATAAGAATGGATAATAAATGTTGGCATCGCTAGTGATGACCACAGCCCATGAATGAACAAAAGACACCAAGTGAAGACACCAAGTGCTGGAGTAGCTCAGTGAGTCAGACGGCATCTCAGGAGGATGCGGATAGTCAATGTTTTGGGTCGAGACCCTACTTCAGACTTCCCGAGATGCTACCTGACCCATTGAGCTACTCCAGCGCTTTGAGCCTTCTTTTGTAAACCAGCATCTGCAGTTTCTTGTTTCTAATATAAAACTTGATCTGTGGCAATTAAGTAGCAAAACAACGGCACAATTGTCAGGAGCAAATTGTACAGTTTAATTTTACATGATTCCAATAATTTTATAGGTGAAAGTTCTCCACTTAGCCTGTGAGTTGCTCAGTAATGCTTTTGCTACTGAGGTGAAGAGCTGTGGCTTCCATTCCTAGCCTGGAAGCTTGAGTAGAAGAGTCGAAGAGGCGTATAATTGGCAGAGAGCTACAGTGTTGCACGTTGCCTTTCAGATGAGAGGTTACTATAATGGGCCTGTCCCACTTAGGCGACTTTTTAGGCGACTGCAGTCACCACATGGTCGCCACATGTTCGCGGGTGGTTGCCGGGGAGTCGCCTTCATGGTCGTCAGGAGTTCCCGCATGCTGAAAAATTAGCGGCGACTAGAACGAAGCCGCCATGGAGAGTAGCGAGAATTCTCGTGCCGTGGGTGGGTCGCCAGGAGGTCCTAGTGGGTTGCCAGGAGGTCGAAGGTTCTCGGAGGGTCTTGTAGGTTGCAGCCGGTGCCGACCGGTGAATTTAATTGGCTCATTGGGGAAAAAAAACATAAGCAGTAGTTTTCAGAACCATGGATAACCGACCGGTAATGTTAATGTCTGCCGAGCTTCACAGCTGTGTATCTCTGGCTTCTAAAAAGTTGTCTCCACTCTCTATCCCTTCTCCCCCCCCTCTCACCCCCTCTTTTAAAGGACATACCGTACACTGCGTTTTTTAGCTTCTTAATTACAGCGCCAACCTTCCTGTTCATCGCGTTTGTGTCTGTATCACATTGGCTTTGCACCATGTGAATTTCACTCAGACAGCGCTCCCCCCGCTTGCCCTGTCCCCCGCCTGCATAACGGGCTGGTGAAGGAAGCGACGTGTTCCACTCTGACAGTCGCCGTTCCAGTTGCCTGTTTTTCAGGCGACTGCCGGCAACTTGACAGTCACCGGCAATCACCTGAAATATCGCCCGAATGGGACAGGCCCATAAGGCTCTATTTTCAGCACCAGTTTAATGTAAAAAGTATATTGGCGTTATTTTTAGAACAAGTGAGTTATCCATTGTATACTATTCATCCATCAATAAACATAGATTATCTAATCCTCATCATTAATATGAGTTTAGTTTAATGACATGTGGACCGAGGGACAGTGAAAAGCTTTTGTTGCGTACAATTTACAACCTAGCGGTATGAATATTGATTTCTCTAACTTCAAATAACCCTTGCGTCTCTCTCCTTCCCTCCCCCACCCTAGTCGTCGTACTAGCTTCACTGTCATCCTGCTAAGTGTCATTGTCTGTATAACTCGTTATCATCTCTCCCGTCGATCTGAGGTCACGATAGACACAAAATTCTGGACTAACTCAATGGGTCAGGCAGCAGTTCGGGAGAAAAAGGATGGACGATGTTTCGAGTCAGGACCTTTCTTTAGACTTCCATCTGATCCTCATTCTGTAGCAGTTTTCTGAAAATTCCTTGTGCAAACAGCAACTCACATTTCCTACATTTTAATAGTTACAACAGTTCCAAAATGCTTCATGGGGTTTAAGCACTTTATGGCTTACATTGAAGGCATGAAATATTGCAATCTAAATGTACGCCTTTCTGTGTCTTTACTCCATTGGAGCTGAGGTAGCTTTGGAAATAAATAGTAAAGACATTGATGCCACCATAATTTTGCTCATCCTCCTTCATCTCCAAGTGCACTTGTTGGTCTGCACCACCGAGTCTTCTTCTTCTTATCGAGTCCACACACAAGATCAGAAGTTGTTCAGCCAGAGCTGAACGCGCGTCTCGGCATCTGCACACAATGGTGTCTGTCCTGCGCTCCATGTGCCTCTTGTGCGTGGTGGTGGAAAGATTGGTGGAAACAGGGCCGCGACGTGAACGCTCTTTCCTTGACCCCACCATAGAGCGGGTAGAGCGATACAGCATGGAAACAGGCCCTTTTCGCCCAACTTGCCTACACCGGCCAACATGTCCCGGCAGGTCATGGGGAGAAGGTACAGACTCTGTACAGACAGCACCAATAGTCGGGACTGAACCCGGGTCATTGGCATTGCAAAGCCGCTGCCTCTATCTCTACGCTACCATGCCGCCCACATCTTCTAAGCATCTTCCGCTGAGTAAGGGGAACTTCAAGTGTGGCGATGGTGTGTTTGTGTATCAGCCAGTTTACCTTGAGTTATACGTGGTGATCAGTAGAGAAGGGGGACAGAATCTGTACCGTGTGGAGGTGCCAGCAAAATGAAGAGAGACGAGCTGTGAATGACGGCAAATCATAACACAATGCAATAAGACCCCTCTTCATGTTACTCATGCCCTGCTGTCAGTGTAAAGAACGGTCCCAACCCGAAACGATGCCAATCCACTTCCTCCAGAGCTGCTGCCTGACCCGCTGAGTTACTCCAGCACTTTGAGGGTTTTTAAAAAAATGTTGTAAACCAGCATCTGCAGTTCCTTGCTTCTCCCATGCCACATAATGATAACCCTGGCGTATGGCCAATTTGTACGTTCTTGCCTCCCAGTTTAACTTTTAATCTCAGTATTTGGCAAAAAAAGTGTGCGCTTTGTTTCCAGCGATTTGCAAGCCGATTCCTACATTGTCAGCAATTAGCATCAGCGTGAGGGGATGTGCAAGATTTCTCCGCAACGGACATTCTCGCAATACGGAAGGGTTAACTCAAGAAACCACAACATTGAAAACATCTGTGCCATACGAAGATGGGGAATTTTTGGAACGGTCTAGAGTTCCTGTAAACGCCAACTCTCAGAAAAAAACCTCCAACGCCTCTGTATTGGCGATCAGAGGGCATTTGTTTTGCACTGTGTGTGTGTGTGTGTGTGTGTGTGTGTGTGTGTGTGTGTGTGTGTGTGTGTGTGTGTGTGTGTGTGTGTGTGTGTGTGTGTGTGTGTGTGTGTGTGTGTGTGTGTGTGTGTGAGTGTGTTTTTTTTAATCTGCCATATAACAATTTTAAGTAGCATACAACTTAAGTGCTGATTGGGGGATAGGCGATGTAAGGAATGATCAATGACAACAGATATCTTACATTATTACATTATTGCTGTTTGTTAGTCTCTACAGGTGTCACCGTCCCTTTAAGCCACAAATGTCGCACTTCTGGGGTGGATTAGAAGAACCAAGATAACATCCTGCTAGCGTAGGCACTTATTAACCAGAATATATGTGATCTTGTACTTTCAGCTGTAGCTGTTAACCAACTGTCCTCAAATCATGCTCGCAATAAATTATTTGCCAGTTTCTCTAATTAGTTTAGTTTAGAGATACAGCGTAGGGATGGGACCTCTGGCTCACTGATTCCGCGCCGACCGGCGATCCCCGCACATTAAAACTATCCCACACACACACTAGGGACAGTCTACAATTTAACCAAGCCTTCTTTTTCTTCTTCTTCTTCTTGCGTGTGGCGTGCACAGCCTAAAGTTGTCGGACAACTTGTTCTATTTGATCTTCCGTTTGTGCACGTCGAGTTGACTGCATTAGTCGAAACAGGGCGGACCACGTGAAGGTTGCAATCTTCCACCCCATCCAAGCCAATTAACCAACAATCCTGTACATCTTTGAAGTGTGGGAGCGAAACCGAAGATCTCAGACAAAACCCATGCAGGTCACAGGAAGAACGTACAAACACCGCACAGACAGCACCTGTAGTCAGGGTCGAACCCGGGTCTCTGGCGCTGTAAGGCAGCAATTCTACCGCTGCGCCACCGTGCATCAGAACCATCTCACATCTTCCAGTCAGTTACCACCATGCAGTCTGATGTGATCTGTGGGGACATTCTGTGAAGAAGCCTGTGCCAGTTACTGAATTTCAGGCACGCTCCTGCTCCAGAGACTACACAATCTTTGGGTTCTATTGTCTGCAAGGCTCATACGCTTTCCACCTGAGCTTTGGAGGATGCATTTCAGGATTACGTCAACATTATTGCTCTGTAAAAATTAGCCCTCTTAAGATTACTAAGCCTTCTGATGTCGTGCTGCATGGTTAAGGAAGGCAAGGGTATAGCTGATAGCTCCAAGACTACAAGATTCAAGATTCAAGAGAGTTTATTGTCATGTGTCCCTGATAGGACAATGAAATTCTTGCTTTGCTTCAGCACAACAGAACGTAGTAGGCATGACTACAGAACAGATCAGTGTGTCCATATACCATTATACAAATATATACACACATGAATAAATAAACTGATAAACTGCAAATAAGTGCAAATACACTGCACTATATATTGGAGAAGCTCAGTGGCACAGTGGTGGAGCTGCTGCCTTTACAGCACCAGAGACCTGGGTTCGATCCTGACTACGGGTGCTGTCTGTACGGAGTTTGTACATTCTCTCTAAGACCGTATGGGTTTTCTCTGGTGCTCCAGTTTCCTCCCACACTCCAAAGAAGTACAGGTTTTTAGGTATATTGGCTTTGGTAAAATTGTAAATTGTCCCCAGTGTGTTGGATGGTGCTCGTGTACGAGGTGATCACTGGCCAGTGCAACGCCAGTGCGGATTCACAGGTCAGTAGATGCATATAATATATATTTTTATTATATGTATATAATACAATTATAACCATATAACCATATAACCATATAACAATTACAGCACGGAAACAGGCCCTCTCGGCCCTTCCAGTCCATGCCGACCATTTGTTTTCCCCTAGTCCCATCTACCTGCACTCAGACCATACCCCTCCATTACCTTCACGTCCATATACCTATCCACTTTACTCTTAAATGTTAAAATCGATCCTGCCTCCACCACTTCTGCTGGAAGCTGATTCCACACAGCCACCACCCTCTGAGTAAAGAAGTTCCCCCTCACGTTACCCCGAAACCTCTGTCCCTTAATTCTCATGTCATGCCCTCTTGTTTGAATCTTTCCTACCCTCAATGGGAAAAACGTATCCACGTCAACTCTGTCTATCCCTTTCATCATTTTAAAGACCTCAATCAAGTCCCCCCTTAACCTTCTGCGCTCCAAAGAATAAAGACCTAACTTGTTCAACCTTTCTCTGTAACATAGTTGCTGGAACCCTGGCAACATTCTAGTAAATCTCCTCTGTACTCTCTCTATTTTGTTGACATCCATCCTTATATATGTATATAATATATTACAAAATGAATGCAAATGCTGGAAATCTGAAATAAAACATGGACAGGTATGTGGATAGGACGGGCTTAGAGGAATATAGGTCAAACGCATGCAAATGGGACTAGCATCTTAGTTGGCATGGACAAGTTGGGCTGAAGGGCCTGTTTCCATGCTGTATGACGATCACTCTAAAATGGAAAATGTAGGTCAGGCAGTATCCGTGGAAAGAGAAACAGCTAACATTTCAGTTCAAAGACCTTACATCGCCACTGAGAAAGAGTGAACACAAGTTGTCTAGAGAGCAGTGAAAGTGGGAGAGCACATGTGAGTAATAAAGGAAATCAATGCTGATAGGGAGATCGCCATCAAGGAGCAGTATTACTCCTTTGTCTATGTAACCATTGCACTTTCCCACCTTCTCTGTCACATACACTAACTTGTTTGCTCTCTTTCTCAGCTCCGGTGAAGAGTCTTCAGGTTAAACGATGAACTGTTACTCTTTTCACAGACACTGCTTAACCTGCTGAGTTTTTCTACACTCATTTGCTAGATTCAGCTGTCTAGTGACTACAGTAGGGTGCTAACATTTGGAAGGTCGTCAGATCCACTTTCAAGATGAGCCTGTGTTCAGGAGCTCGGAAAAAAAACTATTCATCATAATTCTTGCGAATCCTTCAGATTCTTGCAAAATAGCTTTACCCTTTTGGGACGGCTGGGATTGAGGCATGCAAAACTCTTGAGCAATTGCTTCCAAAAAATAACCTGACTGAGAAATTATAAATAAAGCAAATGGTGATGACATTAAAGTAGGTGCTATTGTAGATAGTGGAGATGGCTATCAAACATTGCAACATGCTTTTGATCAGCTGGGCCAGTAGACTGAGGAATGGCTAATGGAGTTTATAGAAACATAGAAACATTGAAAATAGGCGCAGGAGTAGTCCATTCGGCCCTTCGAGCCAGCACCGCCATTCAATATGATCATGACTGATCATCCAAAATCAGTACCTGTTCCTGCTTTCTCCCCATATCCCTTGATTCTATTAGCCCTAAGAGCTATATCTAACTCTCTCTTGAAAACATCCGTTGAATTGGCCTCCACTGCCTTGCTGTGGCAGAGAATTCCACAGATTTGCAACTCTCTGGGTGAAAAGGTTTCTTCTCATCTCAGTCCTAAATGGCCCACCCTTTATTCTTAAACAGGGATTCTGGTTCTGGACTCCCCCAACATGGGGAACATTTTTCCTGCATCTAGCGTGTCCAATCACTTAAGAATGTTATATGGTTCTATAAGATTCCCCCTCATCCTTCTAAATTCCTGTGAATATTAGCACAGTCAATCCATTCTTTGTTTAATGCAGATAAATGCAGGGTATTGTATTTTGGGAAGTCAAACCAGGCCAGTGTCATCACAGTGCATGATAAAGCCCTGGGGAATGTTGTAGAGCAGAGGGTTCAAGGAGTGCAGATACATAGTTCTCTGAATGTGGTGTCACGAGTACAGTGGTAAAGACAGCT
The DNA here is from genome assembly GCA_035221665.1 of Okamejei kenojei. Taxonomy (NCBI): domain Eukaryota; kingdom Metazoa; phylum Chordata; class Chondrichthyes; order Rajiformes; family Rajidae; genus Okamejei; species Okamejei kenojei. The sequence goes on along the minus strand of CM069139.1, from coordinate 17,842,845 downwards.
TTTGGTACATTGGCCTTCATCAGTCAGGGTGTGAGTGTAGAAATTGGAATGTTACGTTGGATTTGTGCAAGACATTGGTGAGGCCAGATTTGGAGTATTGTGTGCAGTTTTGGTCTTCCTGCAATGGGAAGGATGTCATTAAGCTGGAATGAGTGCAGAGAAGATTTACAAGGATGTTGACAGACTTTTAAAGATTGAGCTGTGGAGAGAGGTTGGGAAGGAGGTTTGGTAATGAAGTGCTGTGGACCGTTTTAGTCTCCTTATGTGAGAAGGGATATTAATGTAATTGAAACAGTTTAGAAAAGACTCACTAGATTAGCATCTGATCAGGGCGGGTGTATGGAACAAGCTGTCAGAGGAGGTAGTTGAGGCAGGGACAATTCGTAACGTTTAGGAGTCAATTTGACAGGTACATGGATATGGCAGGTTTAGAGGGATATGGGCCAAATGCAGGCAAGTGGGATTAGTGTTGATGGGACATTGTTGGTCGGTGTGGCAAGTTGGCCCAAAGGGCCTATTTCTGCACCTTATGATTCTATCTCAATGATTCTCTATGTTCAGTATTAACCATCGCTTAGATCATTTGAAGACTTGCAATTCATGCAACAAAGCACTCCAATTTCAGGCTATTTTACAGCGAGGATGATTCACGGGTACCTTAGCATCACAATCAACAGCATCACATCAACAGCTAATTGATTTCTGCACATTAAGCTAGCAACGGCTGCAATCAGTATGTGTAGGAAAGAACTGCAGATGCTGGTTTAAATCGGAAAAAAAAACTGGCTGCAATCAGGACATTGGAGAGAGACAGGAGACTGCAGTAGCTGGAATCTTGAGCAAAAATCAAAAGTGCTGGAGGGATTCGACGTCTGTGAGGGAAATGGGCAGAAGATATTTGAGGTCAGGACCCTTCTTCAAACCGAATCACTGCATCATGTGGACGATCAGAGAATCCAAATGTCAAAATCTAGAGGCATAACGTTAAGGTGAGAGGGGCAATGTTCCAAAGAGATGTACCGGGCATGTTATTTTACGCAGAAAGTGGTGGGTGTGTAGAATGCACCTACTGAGATGGTGGTGGAGACAGATACGATAGTGGCATTCAGGAGGCTTTTAAGTAGGCGCATGGGTATGCAAGGAATGGAGGGAGATGCATCATGCACTGGCAGAGGGGACTAGTTTAACTTGGCATCATGTTCGGCATAGATGCTGTAGGCTGATGGGCCTGTTCTCTCGCTGTATCGATGTTCTATAATCCCTAATGGCAAATCTAAACATCTATCACTTCAATGCACTTGAATGTACTTCAAAAGTACTTTCACTAGGAAACTCTAACAGCTTTACTGGCCTAACAACCTTACAAACAGGCCGGTGTTATTTGACTACCTTACAAAATGATAGGCAGGAAATACTGACAAGAATGAGCAATTGATATTTATCTTTTGAAATCTGTTGTCGTTGTCCAGTTGGACAGAAACATCCAAGAAGATGAACCAGAAGCCAAATTTTGCAATGTTACCTCCATAACCTGGAAAAGATCACCTGTCTCTACGGCTTAGTTTAGTTTAGTTTAGTTTAGGGATACAGCACGGAAACAGGCCCTTTGGCCCATCGAGTCTGCAGCGGCCAACAATCCCCCACACCAACGTAGGAACTTAGAAAGTTGGTGCAGGAGTAGGCCATATACGGCTCTTCGAGCCAGCACCGCCATTCATTATGATCAATGCTCATCATCCAGAATCAGTACCCCGTTCCTGCTTTCTCTCCATATCCCTTGATTCCATCAGCCCCAAGAGCTATATCTAACTCTCTCTGTGGAATACATCACCCTGCACACACTAGGAACAATTTACATTTATACCATGCCAATCAACCTACACACCTGTACGTCTTTGGAGTGTGGGAGGAAAGTGGAGCACCCGGAGAAAATCCACGCAGGTCACGGGGAGAACGAACAAACCGCATACGGACTGCATCTGTAGTCAGGATCCAACCCGGGTCTCTAGCGCTGTTAGGCCGCCACCGTGCCACCATGCCGCCCCTTATTCACAAACCTGCTCATTTGTGCAACTTCCGGTAAGTTAAAATCTGGATATTACCAACAGAAAACATTCCAAATCTCTTGTTCGCACAGCTCAGTCTTTAGATTTGAGGAGTCTCTGGGTGGCACACGCCTATATTTAGCTCTGCAGCCTTCGTCTTTATTTTGCCAGTCAGTAAGATCACACAGCTGCCTAGAATCCGATTAATAAAGACCAGATGAAACAAAATCTCCCTCCCCTTTGAGAGAGAGAGAGAGAGAGAGAGAGAGAGAGAGAGAGAGAGAGAGAGAATAAAAAGAGAGAGAGAAAGAAAAAAAAATCTCAAAGAAAAATTATTTCAGATAATTAGCCAAATGAAAACAGAAGCAAACGTTAAACACAACTTTGCAATGGCAAGACCCAAGAACTAAAGCAAGGGACATGCCAGCAAATGCAACAGGCCATTAATGGGGCTGGAAAAGACTCTTTAAAATGGATGGTCTTTTACTTTAAAGTGGGTTAAAAAAAAAATTGCTGAGTCCACACGAGAGACATGCCTGCCTCGTGACTTCCCTTTGATTTTTTTTTTAATCCTTCCACGAAATAAAACAAAGGCCAAGTGGCACATGAAGTTTTGACTGTTCCTCTTCTTCTAAATCACTTGCTTTTTCTAAACCAGATGCCAGACCACATCAGAAGACTGGCTGAGCATACAGTCTCCCTTGCATCTCATTGCTCCCCTGGACCCTTCTGTTAACCCCTGTGGGACCACTGCGGGTCGAAGCTACCCAGGTGGAATGGACTCAGGTGAACGAAGGTGCAGGAAAATATGGAGATAAGCAATGGGATGAATGTCCTTGCTAATTAGCTGGCAGGGATCAATAGGTCAACATCAGAGAGCCAAGGGGCACAGCTTAATAAGCAGTCTGAGCTAGTGAGAGCTTGGCATGTAATTAATACGTTATCGACAGAGATAATGAAAGTTACAGAGTCCAAATTGGTCTTACCCCATGGAAAATCTCTTATAATTCCCCCACGGTAATATTCAGCAGTTTGTCAAATGATGCCAAAGATTTTCCTTCATTCCTTGAACAGTACAGCAGCAGTAGAGTTGCTGCCTTTCAGCGCCATAGACCTGGGTTCATAGAAACATAGAAACATAAAAAATAGGTGTAGGAGGAGGCCATTCGGCTTTTCGAGCCAGCACCGCCATTCATTGTGATCATGGCTGATCGTCCTCTATCAATAACCCGTGCCTGCCTTCTCCCCATATCCCTTGATTCCACTAGCCCCGAAGCTCTATATAACTCTCTCTTAAATCCATCCAGTGACTTTGCCTCCACCGCCCTCTGTGGCATGGAATTCCACAAATTCATAACTCTCTGGGTGAAAACGTTTTTTCTCACCTCAGTATTAAATGGCATCCCCTTTATTCTAAGTGTCCCCCCCTGGTTCTGGACTCACCCAACATAGGGAAAATTATAGGGAAAATTATTCCTGCATCTAGCTCGCCCAGTCCTTTTATAATTTTATATGTTTCTATAAGATCCACCCTCATCCTTCTAAACCCCAGTGACTACAAGCCTAATCTTTGCAATCTTTCCTCATATGACAGTCCCACCATCCCAGGGATCAATCTCATGAACCTACAATCGTGACTATGGGTGCTGACTGTACGGAGTTTGTACATTCTTCCCGTTACCCCACTGCATGGGTTTTCTACGGGAGCTCTGGTTTCCTCCCGCTCTCCAAAGACGTGCAGGTTTGTAGGTTCATTGGTATCTGTAAATTGTCCCTAGTGTGTAGGATGCCAAAGTGGAATAACATGGAACCAGAGTATGGGTGATCGAAGGTCATTGTGAACATGGGGGGGGGGGGGGGGGGGGCAAAGGGCCTGCATCCCACTTTTCCCCGCGACCTGCATGGGTTTGTCTCTGGGTGCTCCTGTTTCCTCCTCCCACACTCCAAAGACGTACAGGGTTGCAGGTTAATTGGCTTGGTAAAATTGTAAAAAACGTCCCTAGTGTGTGTGGGACAGTGCTAGGTCGGCGCGGACCCACTAGGCCGAAGGTCCTGTTTCCGCACTATAATCTCTAAACAAACTAAATGAATTACAGCACTGCGAGCAGGCCCTTAGTGCACAATGTCTGTGCCAAAAATGTGAAGCCAATATAAACTAATCTCATCTGACGGCACATGTTCCATATCACTCCATTCCCTGCATGTTCACCTTCATCCTGGCATAGGCCCATTCTGTTTCTAAAATGCAACTTCAACTTAGCTCATTCAATCCCCACTCCAGTATTGTTCATGGGGACTTCTGCATCTTATCCCTCGGTGGAAGGTTGCAACCTTCACGTGGTCCGACCAGTTTTCGGCGAATGCAATCAACCCGGCGTGCACAAGCAAAATAAGATCAAATAGAACAGGTCGTCCTACAACCTTAGGCTGTGCACGCAAGATAGCAAGAAGAAGAATAACTTTTCCCTGTGACTGCGTTATTTTCCTCCTGGTGCTCCGGTTTCCTCCCACAATCTCAAAGTCATGCAGGTTAATTAGCCACTCGTAAATTTGCCCTGGTGTTCAGATGAGAAATAGGATCTGGGGGTGGGGGGGGGATTAAGTTCAGTTTAGTTTAGTTTAGTTTGCAACTGAGCAAAAACAGGCCCTTCAGAGAGCCCACCGACTCCGCGCCGACCAGCGATCCCCGCACATTAACACTATCCTACACACACTAGAGACAATTTACAAGTACACCAAGCCAGTCCGACATAGAAATTAAAGAACATAGAAATTAGGTGCAGGAGTAGGCACCGCCATTCAATATGATCATGGCAGATCATCCAACTCAGTATCCGTACCCGCCTATCTCTCCATACCCTCTGATCCCCGTAGCCACAAGGGCCAACATCTAACTACCACTTAAATATAATCAATGAACTTAGCCTCAACTACCCTCTGTGGGGGGGGGGCACCCCCCCCGGGGGGGGGAGGTGGGGTGTGTTGGGGGGTTCAGAGACAGAAACTCACCACCCCCCCCCTCTCCCCCCCACACAAGGGGGGGGGGGTATGTGTTTACCCCCCAACCCAAAAAATGGCAAAAGGGGGGGGGGGGGAAAAAAATAGGATTTTTAATGTTTCTCATCTCGGTCTTAAAGGGGGGAATTTCCCCCTGGTATCCTTAAGCTGTGACCCCTTGTCCTGGACATCCCACACATCGGAACAATCTTCCTGCATCTAAGCCTGAAGTCCAACCCCTTAAGAATTTTGTAAGTTTCTATAAGATCCCCTCTCAATCTCTAAATTTCTAGAGAGTATAAAACCGAGTCTATCCAGTCTTTCTTCATAAGACAGTCCTGACATCCCAGGAATCAGTCTGGTGAACCTTCTCTGCACTCCCTCTATGGCAATAAGTCCTTCCACTTCCTCAGGTGAGACCAAAACTGTACGCAATACTCCAGGTGTAGTCACAAGACCCTGTACAACTGCAGTAGAACCTCCCTGCTCCTATACTAAAATCCGTTTGCTCTGAAAGCTAACATCCCATTCACTTTCTTCACTGCCTGTTGCCACCCTGCAATGCCTACTTTCAATGACTGGTGTACCATGACACCCAGGTCTCCGCTGCATCTCCCCTTTTCCTAATCGGAGTCCACCATTTAGATAATAGTCTGCTTTCCTGTTTTTGCCACCAAAGTGGATTAACCTCACATTTATCCACATTATACTGCATCTGCCAAACATTTGCCCACTCACCCAGCCTATCCAAGTCACCTTCGCAGTCTCCTAGCATCCTCCTCACAGCTAAACACTGCCCCCCAGCTTAGTGTCATCTGCAAACTTGGAGATATTGCCTTCAATTCCCTCATCCAGATCATTAATATATATTATGTAAATAGCTGGGGTCCCCGCACTGAGCCTTGCGGTACCCCACTAATCACTGCCATGCCATTGTGGAAAAGGACCGTTTTACTCCTACTCATTTGCTTCCTGTTTGCCAGCCAGTTCTCTATCCACATCAATACTGAACCCCCAATGCTGTATGTTTTAAGTTTGTATACTAATCTCTTATGTGGGACCGTTGTCGAAAGCCTTCTGGAAGTCCAGATACACCACATCCACTGGTTCTCCCTTATCCACGCTAACTATACAATCCTCGAAAAATTCCACAAGATTCGTCAGACATGATTTATACCTTTTGTAAATCCATGCTGACTTTGTCCAATGATTTCACCACTTCCCAAATGTCTGCTAATCCCATCTTTAATAACTGACTCTAGCATTTCCCCAATACCCGATTTTAGACTAACTGGTTCTGTAATTCCCTGTTTTCTCTCTCTCCCCTCCTTCTTAAAAAGAGGGGTTACATTTGCTATCCCGCCAATCTCAGGAACTAACTAGCAGAATCTAAAGAGTTTATGAAAGATTATCACTAAGATCATCCATAGTTCCGGAGCTACTTCCTTAAGTACTCTGAGATGCAGCCATATCTGGCCCTGGGGATTTATCGGCCTTTAATCCATTCAATTTTACCCAACACCCACTTCCCGATAACTAACCTGGATTTCACTCAAATTCCTCCTTTGACCCGCGGTCCCCCTGATATTTTTCCGGGCAGATTATTTAAGTCTTCCTTAGTGAAGAATGAAACCAAAGTAGTTATTCAAATTGGTCCACCATATACCTGTTCCCCATGGATCAACTCACACTGTTTTCTGACTGCAAGGGAATTATGACACCTTGCGCCTGTTAAAGACCTTTTGAACAGGTTTTCTTTAAACTGACCTCTGGATACATTTAAATATTGTTAAATGAATCCAAGGAATTGAAAAAAAAAACAGCAGTTCACAAGTTCATAAGTGATAGGAGCAGAATTAGGCCATTCTGCCCATCAAGTCTACTCCGACCATTCAATCGTGGCTGATCTATCTTTCCTCTCAACCCCATTCTGCTGCCTTTGCACCCGTAACCCTTGACACGATCCTAATCAAGAATCTATCTATATTTGCCTTAAATATAAATTGACTTCGGCCTACCTAGCCGCATGTGGCAGTGAATTCCACATATTCACACCACTCCGTTATCTAAAGACATTCCTCCTCATCTCCCTCCTAAAGGAATGTCTTTTTATCCTGAATCTTGACCTCTGATCCTAGACTCTCCCACTGGGTGGAAAACATCCTCTCCACATCACTCTAAGCCAGGCCTTTCACTAGTCGGTAAGACTATGACAAGCAATGAAATTTTGACAAACAGTTCATGTCATTAAACTAGCTTCTTTCCAGCTTCGGACGATATCTAAAATTAAACAATACCTCCATTTGACGACCTCGAAAAGAACAACCACGCATTCAACCTCCTCCCGCCTCGATTACTGTCAACTCTCCCTATACACAGGAAAAACAGCAAATCATCCCTGTCCCCGGCCTGCAACTGGTCCAAAACCGCCACAGCACGACTCCTGACGGACACACGCCGAAAAAAGGTACCACATCAACCCGATCCTGACCCTCTCTCCACTGGCTCCCTGTGCAGTTCCGAATAAATTTCAAGATCCTTCTTTAATGTTACAAAGCCCATAACCCGGGCCTACTTCAAAATCCTTCCTCAACCCACCACACACCACCTCCAGGTCCCTCAGATCGCCGACTGGGGTTACTGAACATCCCGCGTTCTATGGCCTAGGCTCCTCAGGGGAGACCCGCCTATGCAGTTACAGCTCCCTAGACCCTGTGGAACACGCATCCCTCTTCCCACTTGAACTGCCCCGGCCCCCTCCATCGATTCCTTAAAAAGAACTTTAAAACTCATCATTACTCACAAAAGAGCCTTTCTTGACGTCCTCTGAGGTAATATGTATGGCTTAAATGTATGGTACTTAATCTATGAACCAATGAATGTAAAACGTTAGTAAATAAGACGCCCATCAACTGCAAGCCGCCCTCCCACCCCCAGTGTAAAGCACTTAGGTCATTGGAGAGTTGTTTTTTAAATGTGCTCTAGAAATAAAAGTGAAGGCTTGACTTGACTTGAAAAATTGTAAAATATCTGCATGCAAAAAACTCATTATAATATACAAACTAATGAAAATCATTATGAAAATTAGACCCTCCATAATGTTCAAATAAATGTGGTCCTGATTCCATCCATCGCGGCTCCCACCCCTCTTCACATCCAGCATGGAACCAAACACAAACCTGGGTACACACCACATAATCTGCTTGATGCTGACCACACCCAACAGCATGAAACATTGAATTCTCCAATTTTCAAGTTGACTCTCTGTCTCTCTGTCTTTCCCTTCTGATCTGGCCCAGATCTTCTCACGCATGCCTTTCCTTTCCAATTCCCCCATCCAGACCTCTGTACAACCCATTAAAGTTCCCCTCCCCTTTGAACCCTCCCATCCATCACCCTTGTAGTCCACACATGTGCCCCCTATCCCCTCCACACCTGTTCCCACCTGCCATCATCATCTACCTCCATATCCTCTCTTAATTTCTTATCTTCTTCCAAATAAAATGTTCTCTCCTCTATCCCCTCAAAAGTTCTGCATCTGAATACACCTATCAAGGTCATCAGGTCAAAATTGAATAGGACTAGAATTAATGCATTTGGCCCCACCAAGTCCTACTCTGCCTTCAATCATGCTTGATTTATCTCGCCCTCCTAACCGCAATTCCCCTACCTTCTCCCCATAACCTCTGGCACCTTACTAAATCAAGAATATAACTATCTCTGCCTTTAAAAAATATCCATAGAACTGGCCTCCACAGCCTTCTGAGGCAAAGAATTGTAAATGACCTATTGAATGACCGATTCCTCATCCTCCGACTAAAGAGATTGCTCCTCATCCCTCCCTAAAAGAATGTCCCTTTAATTCTGAGCAAGACCTCTCGTCCTAGACTCTCCTCCACTAGAGGAAAACATCCAACTCCCACATCCACTCTATCCAAGGCTGAAACTCCATCAATTACTCTATCAGTGCCAGATGAAGAGTCTCGACCTGAACATCATCTCTCCATTCCGCTCCACTGCCTGACCTTTTTGAGTTTCCCCCATTTGAGTATTTTGTTCCGGATTCCAGCACTGCGGTCTCCTGTGGCCCTTAACTTTTGTTTATCAGATCATCCTGTTGTCTTGGAAAACTCTTGAGAATAGTGCTTTAGATTTCCACAATCTAAATATGTTATTGCACTTTCAAATACTGCCTCCCTCAGTTAACTTTGGTGCTGCTGAAGTGGGCAATCAGAATGTCTCTTTGGAAGAGAATCTAGAACATCTAGAGCATCTAGAACTCAATGGAGATGTGAACAAATCAAAAATTTTAGATCAATTGTAAAATATAAATTGACCTGGCCACCCTAGCCGCATGATGGCAGTGAATTCCCACAGATTCCCCACCCGCTGACAAAGAATATTCATCCTCATCTCCACACCCTAAAGGAATGTATTTTTTATTCTGCATCTATGACCTCTGATCCCTAGACACTCCCACTGGTGGAAACATCACTCTATCCTGGCCTTTCACTATTCGTAAGAAACTGGCATTTCAAAAACTCATTCCAACATTCCAAAATAATAAACTCTAATGAAACATAGAAACATAGAACATAGAAACATAGAAATTAGGTGCAGGAGTAGGCCATTCAGCCCTTCGAAGCCTGCACAGCCTT
>CM069139.1:17768872-17832645 GCA_035221665.1 Okamejei kenojei | reverse complement strand
ACCACCAAGGCCATGCAAACCACGGTCACCCCATACACCAGCACTGTCCCTACACACAGGGACAATTTCCAATTTTCACCAAAGCCAACTAACCGAGACAGACTTGTAGTCTTGTGGAGTGGTATGGGAGGAACCGGAGCACCCGCGAGAAAACACACGGGTCACGAGGAGAATGTACAAACAGCTGTCAGGCAGCACACGGGGCAGGGATCGAACCCGGTCCCTGGCCTGCGAGGCAGCAACTCTACCAGCGCACCGCCCTCAGTTGCCTGTCTTCCTACACTAAGCTGGGTCTTATCGTTCCCTTTACAGAATCAGGCCAGAAGTACACACTAAAAACAAAATCAAAAACTGGCAAAATAAAGGAAATTTGAGCAATACGAATTCTTCACAATGCTTTATGGGGACTTCTTCGTGTTCAATGTTGCCAGTCTGATTCTTTATCTGTGCATTATGACAGATTGTAGAATGCAAATTAAAAATATAGGCAGGAGCTACAGAGGTTCTGGATGTTCCATACCACCCAGCTCAGGATCTGCGCACTTTCTACAACTAGTGCTTTTATTCGGAAAATTATAAATTAGATTTTCAAGTGTTTACAGTTTTTAATATTACAAAAAATATTAATAAAATTAGGCGTTCAGCACACCACACACCTCCAGATTTCAGGAACATTTCTTCCCAGCTGCTGAGTTACTACAGCACTTTGTGTCTGTCTTTAGTAATAAACCAAGCACTGCATTCCTAATTTCTATACTAAGTGTAAGGATGGTCCTTTCCACAACACATCACATGCACCACGAGTTCCAATCGAAGCCACCATGTGCATCTTAACTTGCTCACCCTGAACGCCAAAGAGATAGTTCTTTTCCACCCCTCCCTATTCCATTCATTCTACAAACATTGCATCCTTTCCTTCCCCGCACAAGCACAGGAGACAACAACCTTCTTCTCCTGACTCTGAAGACCCAACTATAATCAGGACCACTGAATCTCCACCACAACCAGAGAGCGATGCTGAACTACTATCTTTTGTGCCGAGCGACTATCTTTGATCGGACATCTACTTGCTTAACCTTGCACTAAGTGTTGGAACAGCTGAACAATATACAAGCAAATAATATATAATGAGTTCCAATACCTTGATCGACTTTGCTGGCATTACCTTGCACTAAACGTTATTCCCGTATCATGTATTATAACACTGTAAATGAGCGCAACGGTAATCATGTATGGTCCTTATTTGCCGACGGTATTGTCAACTGAACCTCGGTACACGGGACAATAAACTAAACAAAGGTCATGACCCAAAACAATCACCTATTTCTTTTTTAAAGAGATGCGCCATGATCTGTCAGAGTTACTCCAGCACTTCTCCCTTCTCTCCACACCTTCCCACAACTAGGCAGTTACAATCGCTTTGTTGCTCCAGGTGAAATAAGTTCACCAACCTGAAACATAGTCCCCTTTTCTCTTCCTCTCCCCTTCAGATGCTTGCTTGGCTCTTTATGCATTGTCCCCTCTTTTTTTTATTGTATGAAAACTTCTTAAAAATGTGCACTGTAGACTCAAGTACTGACAAAAGAGGCATAGTTTTACATAGTGGCACTTCACCAGACATTTATTTGACTTGAAGTCCCATATACCCTTCAGTTTAACCAAACGTCAATCCCTTTTTCTTAAAAGGGTAATATCAAAACTTGAGCTGGCCAATTTTGCAGGCACCCAGGGTTCCTCATGGCAATTGCATAGCCTTTTTAAGTTTATTTATAAGTACTCGCGCAAAAAATCTCCTCTGCTCATTTCTGTGGACAACCTGTTTCTGTTTAAAGTGTGAACTAATCAGGGTCCGTTTTCATGTTAAGTGCTGCTCCGTTTTGCATTCTTTCTGCACACCTGCTCCCGAATCCCCATTTCCACCTTGAAAATGCTTAATCTGTGTAAATCTGAGCTAATTATGGGAAAAATTATCAATCCCTTTTCTGCTAATCTTGTGAGAAGGCAGACAGCTCTTTAACTGTTTCCAGGCCAGTTTTGACCCACAAACAAACTGTACACACCCCTAGAAGAGAGGGAAGCGGTGACGTTTCGGGTTGAAGACCTCTTCAAGAGAGATGTCGTCTGACCTACTGAGTTACTGCCAGCTTTTTGTGTAACTATCTTCAGTTTAAACCAGCACCTGCAGCCCTTCCCACACTGTACTCATCCTCTGTCCTGTGCCCTTGTGTTTGCAGCAGCACACCACTTTATCTGACAGCTATTGACTCGAGAACAGAGTCCCAGGAACTATTGAGTACAGGAGCAGGGAGGTTCTACTTATGCGTACAGGAGCGGGAGGTTCTACTTCAGTTGTACAGGGCTTGTGAGACCACACCTGCACAGTATTGCGTACAGTATTTTTGGTACATCCAAATCTGAGGAAGGACTTTATTGCCATCGAGGGAGTGCAGAGAAGGTTCACCAATGATTCCTGGATGTCAGGACTGTCTTATGAAGAAAGACTGGATAGACACGGTTTATACTCTGGAATTTAGGAGATGAGAGGGATCTATAGAAACTAAAAATTCATAGGGGTTGGACAGGCTAGATGCAGGAAGATTGTTCCCGATGTTGGGGAAGTCCAGGACAAGGGGTTCCACAGCTTAATGATAAGAAGGGGGAAATCCTTTAGGACCCGAGATGAAAAGACTTTTTTCACACAGAGAGTGGTGAGTCTCTGGAAACTCTCTGCCACAGAAGGGTAGTTGAGGCCAGTTCTTGCTATATTTAAGAGTGAGTTGGATTGCCCTTGTGGCTAAGGTGACATCAGGTTCAGTCTAACTAGTACTCGAGGTACGGGATACTGAGTTGGGATGAGCAGCCATGATCATATTGAATGGCGGAGCAGGCTCCGAAGGGGCTGAATGCCTACTCCTGCACCTAATTTACTATGTTTCTATGTTTTTCTTTGAGAATGTAAGTTGCTGTACACGCCAAACATTCAGACAGTTTCATTCAGTGATGTACAAGTGTCATTTAAAATAGTTGAACAAAGCACTGCAAATGTGGAGAATTTTCCGTGTAGTCAGAGGGGAATGGGGACGAGTCCCGAGTGTAGAATGAGATCGACCAAAAAAGGGACTGACCAATGTGCCAGCACATCAACCTGGCTCTCAACATCATAAGACCAAGGAACTGAATGCAGACTTGTTCAGGGGAGGAAGAAAACCACAATGTCTGTTCACATCAATGGGACAATGGAGGAGAGGTCAAAAACTTCAAATTCCAGGGCTGCATATTCTGAAGATCTTTTCCTGACCCAGCGCACCGATGCAATTGTAAAGAAGGCACATCAGCGACTCACTTGCCTGAAAGATTACGAGATTCCGGCCTGTCTAAGAGGAATTTTTCTAAACATTTAGTCGGGGGGGTAGGGGTCACGGTAGAGAGCAATCTGGCTGGTTGCATCGTGGGCCTGGGGGTTCGGCAACTTCCACGTCCAGGAGCGAAAAAGACCACAAAAAGTTTGTGACCACATACCCAGTCCATCGTCCATAGGGATCTAATTTAATTGCCTCTCACAAAGGCAGCCAAAATCATCAGAGACCCACACCATCCTGCCACAACACTCATCTTCACCACTGCCATTCAGGAAGAAGGTATAACAGGAGCCTGAAAACTGTAACGTCCCAGGTTCAGGAAAAGCTTCTCCCACCAGCCATCAGGCTATTAAACAAATAACAAAAAATAAGCTCTGAGCACTGAACTAAAAGACTATATTATATTTGCACTATATTGTTATTTATTGAACTTTTTCTTTTTTTTTTTTCTCTTCTACCCCCGTTACGTACCTATGCTTACATATTGAACATATTCTGTTGTGCTGCATCAAGTAAGAAATTTCATTGTCCCATCCGGGACATATGAGACAATAAAGCACTCTTTGTACTCTGGCTGGAATCTGTGTGACGGTTTGCTTATTTTGAATTAAAAGATAGAGCATGGAAACAGATCCACCAGCGGACCAAGTCCCCCCCCCCACCCCCCCCCCCCCCCCCCCCCCCCCCACCCCCATATTGAAACTCATCGATCATTGACTAGTCTCTCTTATTAACTCCCATTTTTTTAATCCACTTCCTAAACTGTTATCGCACATCTTTGGTCAGAGGTGGTGAGTCTGTGGAATTCTTTGCACATGACGGCTGTGGAGGCCAACTCAATGATTTTTTAAAAGCGGAAAAACACAGATCTTGATGATAATGGTGGTTTCGGGGATCTGGGAAAAGCAGGAAGAATCGGGGGCTCGAAGGGAAAATAGATCAGCCACGATTGACACTGACTTGGAGTAGTCTTGATGGGCAAAGGGACCTGCTTCAGAGCTCCTATTACTTATGAATTTAATGGAGACAATCTAAATTGAACAAGTATTTTGGTGGACCGTAATTAAGCAGAATTACAGGATAAATTAGGTCATTAGTGGTGACCTTTCGTTCTCATAAACACAAATGACAGAGGAGCTAGCCGGGATCTGACAGCATCTGTGGAGGTAATGGATGGATTGGTAGCGTCTCAGGCCGAGTTCCTTCTTCAGATGCTCTGCAGTTCAGTTGTGTCTCCGTTGGTCATTAATTTCATATTTCCAGCATTGCAGTCTTTGCATATCACCGCGGAACCAATCTCAAAAAACATGTCATTTTCTACGGCACGAAAAGTCTGCCTCATCTGCACATTTGTGCAGTGTGGTTGCTGAATCCATATCAAAAGCATCCCTCCCCACAGCCTTTACATTCTGAGCTCTTGGCATCCACACAACAACTTGACAAACCGAATCACCCGACCACCAACTAGAGAGCAGTCCTGAACTACTATCTGCCTCATTATGACCCTCCGAGACTATCACATTATGATAGAAACGCAGGATGCTGGAAAAATCGAAGGTAGTCAAAAAAGCTAGAGGAACTCGGCGGGTGAGGCATCATCTCTGGAGAGAAGGAATAGGCGTTTGTATTCGGGTTGAGACCCTATTCCTTCTCCCCCATAGACGGCCTCACCGCTGAGTTCCACCAGCATTTTTGTCTACCCTCAGACTATCTTAGATCGGATTTAAAGGGCTTTACCTTCCATGTAACGTTATTCCATTATCATGTATCTGAAAAAAAAAAAAATAAAAAAAGCGCGCCTGACAAATGCTTGATTGGAATCTGTATTTCTTTCCCTATTGACTGTTTGAATTTCGCAACAACAGCTTTTTTCACTGAACCTTGGTACATCAAGACAAAAAACAACTATACTAAACTCACCATTTTATAGTATTATATGAGGTTTGTAACTACATATTAACCTTCTCATTAACAAACAGAGATTATGCAGGACCAATCTATTATCCAGGCATCTGAAGAAGGATCCAAACCCAACATGCCACCTTTCTATGATAAAGGAAAGATCTACAGATCTGGTTTAAACCAAAGATAGACAAAAAAAAAGCTGGAATCACTCAGTGGGACAGCCAAGCATCTCCTCTGGAAGGAAGGAATGGTGACATCACCCATTCCTTCTCTCCAGAGATTTGCTGCCTGGACCAATGAGTTTACTCAGCTGTCCAAAGTTGTTCATAGTTTTATAACAGTTTGAAATATCAAATAAATACAAAATAAAGTGGTCTGCAGAAGGGCCTTGACCCGAAACATCACACCATTCCTTCTCTCCAAGATGCTTCCCTGTCCCGGAGAGTTAATCAAGCTTTTTTTGTGTGACACCTTTCTATGTTCTCCAAGAGATGCTGCCTGATGCACATCCTGCTGTCCTTTCCCACACAAAGAACTGCAGATGCGTTTATGTGATTCTCAAAAGGATGGTTATACCAAGAAATACCAAAGATAGACACAAACGTGGACTGAGTAACTCTTGTGGGTCAGGCAGCATCATTGAAGAAAAAGAATGGGTGAAGGGTCTGGACACTTCTGATTTTCAGTCTAGGTTGATATTTTCCTGATCAGCAATCTTATATAATGTAAATGAGCTTTTCATTGCATGTCGAGAAATGTGACAATAAATTATACTCACTGAACACTGTGTCAGTCTGAAGAAGGGCCCCACAGCTCAAGCATCCTGACCACCTGCTTTCGGTATGGTACAGCAGTTGCAACCGTAGCAAGATGGAATGCACTACAACCGTGTGAAACCGCCCAGTACATCATACGGTGCCCCCTCCTCCCCTGCCTTGGATTGCCCTCCACCGAAAAGGTGTCTGAGACGGGCAGGAAAAGATCATCAAAGACCCCTCCCACCCTATCCATGGACTCTTTGCCCTCCTACCCATCAGGGAGGCGGTACAGGAGCCTCCAGGTCCCGCACTAGTAGGAGAATGAAGAACATCTTCTATACCAACACCATCCACTGCTGAACTCGGAGTCCCGCCGATAGATTTCTCCAGTCTCTCCGTCCACAGTGTCAGCATTCTGTATCTATTTTATTTATGCTAATACTACAAACTGACGCTACAAACTGCATTCCGTTGTACCCATACTTGATCTGTGCAATGACATAAAAGTTGAATTGAATTGCGAATTGAATTGATTGAACAACGTCACCTTTCCGTGCTCTGGGGATGCTGCCTGACCATCCACTGATACTCCAGCACTTGGTGTCCTTGTTTTCGAAAATGAAAGAGTGTTTCATAATATTAGAGGTTTTATTACAGACAATTCATGTGTCCCACTTAAGCAAGCATTTTGAACCTGAGTCTGATTCTCATATATTTTTTATATCTTCATAAAAGTCATTGTAGTTTAGTTTATTTCGCGATACAGCGGAAACAGGCCTTCAGTCCCACTGAGTCCTGCGCCGAACAGCGTCCACGTACACTAACACTATCCTACTAACTACCCAGGGACAATTTATACAATTCTACCAAATTCAAGATTCAAAAGTGTATTATTTTCATGGTCCCCAATGAACATGAAATTCTTACCTTGCAGAACAAGTATATATATATATATATATATATATATATAATATAATATGTTTGTGTGTGTGTGTATGTGTATATGGCCGTATATGTATATATACCCACACTGAAGGTTTATCTAATATGTATATATATATATATATATATATAATATATATATATATATATATATATATATAATGCACACATCTACACGCACCTCACACAGGACGTATGTAACTAACTAAACCAAAGCCAAATTACCTACAAATCTGTATGTCATTAGTTAAATGATATTTTTCAAGATCTTGGAATTAACCTAATAACAGATTTGGACAAACTTGAAGCACTGAGGTACACTCAGCGGTCAGGAAGCATTAGTGAAAGTGGCAATGATTCATAAAAGGACACAAATGCTTAGAGTAATATCAGCAGGTCAGGCAGGAAACATCTCCGGTTTCCAGGTCGTGAAACCTTCCTCCAGACCTGATGGAGCGGAGGGGGGGATAGCTGGTAGAAAGGCTCAAGGGGTTTGTTTTACAGATTTTTCTCTCAGTTAAATGGGATTAACGCTCTGAAGCTGCCCAAGCATGGCTCCCTAAGCACAGAGCGCTGTAAAAAAACCTCTTTCTTATGGGTTTCGAGTCATGGAACCAATGCCTTGAATCCCATTGACCAAGCAGTTGGTAAGGTCACCTCTGTGGGTGGAAGCATTTAAAATCCACCTTACAACTGAGTTTGGAGCGATTAGTCTCCTGGGAAGTTGAGTTAAGTACAGACCAAATCTCTTAAAAAAAATTACATATTAATGAGATTAGGTTTTTTTGCCTAGATGTTTGCAGTTGATCAACAGACCAAGACTTAAAATCCCACCAAAGCTGTCATTGAATTGAATTGAAGGTAATTAAATAAAACCTTGAATTTAAGTGAAAAGCTGGTTTCAATCGTGGTAACCTGGAAACTAACTAGATCGTCATGTGTGTTCCGTAGGCTGCAGGAGGCGCTCTTGAGACACAGAAGTGGTTGGGCAAGCAAGGAGGGTGACATTGGGTCACAAGCCTGCAGCAGCCTTGGTATACTTGGATCATGTGTGCTCCAGTACTTTCTGGCATTCCAGCCAGACATTTTCTTTGATAAATGACACCAAAATATGGCGAAGATAGAATGGAGTAGATCGCTATTCGGACTTCGAGCGAGCACTACCATTCAATATGATCATGGCTGATCAACCTAAATCAGTATTCCCGTTCCTGCGTTCCCCCCATCTCCCTTGATTCCAGTAGCCCTAAGAGCTATATCTACTCTCTCCTGAAAACATCCAGGGCATTGGCCTCCCTGCCTCTGCGGCAGAAAATTCCAGATTCACAACTCTCTGGGTGAAATTGTCTTTCCCTCATCTGTCCTAAATGGACTATCCCTTATTCTTAAACCGTGATCCCTGGTTCTGGACTCCACCACATCGGGATGCATTTTGTCCTGCATCTAGCAACGGAAGGCTGGAGTGACTCATGTGGGCCAGGCCCGCATCTCTGGTGAAAAAGGGACTCGGTGATATTTCGGGCTGAGACCCTTCTTCAGACTGAGAGTCTGGTTTAAAATTTGTGTTTTGGAGCTGGAGAGCAGGTGGAATTACGGAGGGGGCAGCAGAGAGAGGGTGTTGCAGAACTCTTGGGGAGAGAGGAGGAGAAACGTCTTCAAAGTTGGCCAAACCTTGAGGAGATTTTGCAGTGGAGTAGGCAAAATGTGTAAACATTGAAAAATAGTAAATAGATGCAGGAGTAGGCCTTCCGGCCCTTCGAGCCAGCACCGCCATTTAATATGATCATGGCTGAGCATCCAAAATCAGTACCCCGTATTGGCTTTATCCCCATATCCCTTGATTCCTTTAGCCCTAAGAACTCTCTCTTGAAAATATCCAGTGAATTGGACTCCAGTGAAGCGTAGGAAGGACTGCGCATTTATGAGTTGTGCGAAAGAAGTTCACCATGCTCTGCATACGTGACCATGAAGAAACCTTTGAACCATTGAACCATTCACGAAAGATTCATCAAAGCAAATCTGGCCTCGATATGACTCCAAACCCAGCAATGGTGTTCACTTTTAATTGCCTCAAGGATGAATAAGAATGGATAATAAATGTTGGCATCGCTAGTGAATGACCACAGCCCAAAAGACGCCAAGTGAAGACTAAAATGAAACCAAGTGTGCTGGAGTAGCTCAGCGAGTCAGACAGCATCTCAGGAGGATACAGATAGTCAATGTTTTGGGTCGAGACCCTACTTCAGACTTCCCGAGATGCTACCTGACCCATTGAGCTACTCCAGCGCTTTGAGCCTTCTTTTGTAAACCGGCATCTGCAGTTTCTTGTTTCTAATATAAAAACTTGCTCTGTGGCGATTAATTAAGTAGCAAAACAATGGCACAATTGTCAGGAGCAAATTGTACAGTTTAATTTTTACATGATTTCAATAATTTTATAGGTGAAAGTTCTCCACTTAGCCTGTGAGTTGCTCAGTAATGCTTTTGCTACTGAGGTGAAGAGCTGTGGCTTCCATTCCTAGCCTGGAAGCTTGAGTAGAAGAGATCGAGAGGCGTATAATTGGCAGAGAGCTACAGTGTTGCACGTTGCCTTTCAGATGAGAGGTTACTATAATGGGCCCTGTCCCACTTAGGCGACTTTTTAGGCGACTGCAGTCCACCACATGGTCGCCACATGGTTCGCTGGGTGGTTGCCGGGGAGTCGCCTTCATGGTCCGTCAGGAGTTCCCGCATGTTGAAAAAATTAGCGGCGACTAGAACGAAGCCGCCATGGAGAAGTAGCGAGAATTCTCGTGCCGTGGGTGGGTCGCCAGGAGGTCCAAGTGCGTTGCCAGGAGGTCGAAGGTTCTCGGAGGTTCTTGTAGGTTGCAGCCGGTGCTGACCGGTGAATTTCATTGGCTCATTGGGGGAAAAAAAACCATAAGCAGTAGTTTTCAGAACCATGGATAACCGACCAGTAATGTTAATGTCCGCCGAGCTTCACAGCTGTGTATCTCTGGATTCTTAAAAGTTGTCTCCACTTCATCTCCTCCCTTCTCCCCCTCTCTCTATCCCTTCTTCCCCCCTCTCACCCCCTCTTTTAAAGGACATACCGTACACTGCGTTTTTTTAGCTTCTTAATTACAGCGCCAACCTTCCTGTTCATCGCGGTGTGTCTGTATCATATTGGCTTTGCACCGTGTGAATTTCCCCCCGCTTGCCCATGTCCCCAGCCTGCATAACGGGCTGGTGAAGGAAGCGACGGTGTGCACTCTGACAGTCGCCGTTCCAGTTGCCTGTTTTTCAGGCGACTGCCGGCAACTTGACAGTCACCGGCAATCACCTGAAATATCGCCCGAATGGGACAGGCCCATAAGGCTCTATTTTCAGCACCAGTTTAATGTAAAAAGTATATTGGCGTTATTTTTAGAACAAGTGAGTTATCCATTGTATACTATTCATCCATCAATAAACATAGATTATCTAATCCTCATCATTAATATGAGTTTAGTTTAATGACATGTGGACCGAGGGACAGTGAAAAGCTTTTGTTGCGTACAATTTACAACCTAGCGGTATGAATATTGATTTCTCTAACTTCAAATAACCCTTGCGTCTCTCTCCTTCCCTCCCCCACCCTAGTCGTCGTACTAGCTTCACTGTCATCCTGCTAAGTGTCATTGTCTGTATAACTCGTTATCATCTCTCCCGTCGATCTGAGGTCACGATAGACACAAAATTCTGGACTAACTCAATGGGTCAGGCAGCAGTTCGGGAGAAAAAGGATGGACGATGTTTCGAGTCAGGACCTTTCTTTAGACTTCCATCTGATCCTCATTCTGTAGCAGTTTTCTGAAAATTCCTTGTGCAAACAGCAACTCACATTTCCTACATTTTAATAGTTACAACAGTTCCAAAATGCTTCATGGGGTTTAAGCACTTTTATGGCTTACATTGAAGGCATGAAATATTGCAATCTAAATGTACGCCTTTCTGTGTCTTTACTCCATTGGAGCTGAGGTAGCTTTGGAAATAAATAGTAAAGACATTGATGCCACCATAATTTTGCTCATCCTCCTTCATCTCCAAGTGCACTTGTTGGTCTGCACCACCGAGTCTTCTTCTTCTTATCGAGTCCACACACAAGATCAGAAGTTGTTCAGCCAGAGCTGAACGCGCGTCTCGGCATCTGCACACAATGGTGTCTGTCCTGCGCTCCATGTGCCTCTTGTGCGTGGTGGTGGAAAGATTGGTGGAAACAGGGGCCGCGACGTGAACGCTCTTTTCTTGACCCCACCATAGAGCGGGTAGAGCGATACAGCATGGAAACAGGCCCTTTTCGCCCAACTTGCCTACACCGGCCAACATGTCCCGGCAGGTCATGGGGAGAAGGTACAGACTCTGTACAGACAGCACCAATAGTCGGGACTGAACCCGGGTCATTGGCATTGCAAAGCCGCTGCCTCTATCTCTACGCTACCATGCCGCCCACATCTTCTAAGCATCTTCCGCTGAGTAAGGGGAACTTCAAGTGTGGCGATGGTGTGTTTGTGTATCAGCCAGTTTACCTTGAGTTATACGTGGTGATCAGTAGAGAAGGGGGACAGAATCTGTACCGTGTGGAGGTGCCAGCAAAATGAAGAGAGACGAGCTGTGAATGACGGCAAATCATAACACAATGCAATAAGACCCCCTCTTCATGTTACTCATGCCCTGCTGTCAGTGTAAAGAAGGGTCCCAACCCGAAACGATGCCAATCCATGTCCTCCAGAGCTGCTGCCTGACCCGCTGAGTTACTCCAGCACTTTGAGGGTTTTTAAAAAAATGTTGTAAACCAGCATCTGCAGTTCCTTGCTTCTCCATGCCACATAATGATAACCCTGGCGTATGGCCAATTGTACGTTCTTGCCTCCCAGTTTAACTTTTAATCTCAGTATTTGGCAAAAAAAGTGTGCGCTTTGTTTCCAGCGATTTGCAAGCCGATTCCTACATTGTCAGCAATTAGCATCAGCGTGAGGGGATGTGCAAGATTTCTCCGCAACGGACATTCTCGCAATACGGAAGGGTTAACTCAAGAAACCACAACATTGAAAACATCTGTGCCATACGAAGATGGGGAATTTTTGGAACGGTCTAGAGTTCCTGTAAACGCCAACTCTCAGAAAAAAACCTCCAACGCCTCTGTATTGGCGATCAGAGGGCATTTGTTTTGCACTGTGTGTGTGTGTGTGTGTGTGTGTGTGTGTGTGTGTGTGTGTGTGTGTGTGTGTGTGTGTGTGTGTGTGTGTGTGTGTGTGTGTGTGTGTGTGTATGTGTGTGTGTGAGTGTGTTTTTTTTTAATCTGCCATATAACAATTTTAAGTAGCATACAACGTAAGTGCTGATTGTGGGATAGGCGATGTAAGGAATGATCAATGACAACAGATATCTTACATTATTACATTATTGCTGTTTGTTAGTCTCTACAGGTGTCGCCGTCCCCTTTAAGCCACAAATGTCGCACTTCTGGGGTGGATTAGAAGAACCAAGATAACATCCTGCTAGCGTAGGCACTTATTAACCAGAATATATGTGATCTTGTACTTTCAGCTGTAGCTGTTAACCAACTGTCCTCAAATCATGCTCGCAATAAATTATTTGCCAGTTTCTCTAATTAGTTTAGTTTAGAGATACAGCGTAGGGATGGGACCTCTGGCTCACTGATTCCGCGCCGACCGGCGATCCCCGCACATTAAAACTATCCCACACACACACTAGGGACAGTCTACAATTTAACCAAGCCTTCTTTTTCTTCTTCTTCTTCTTGCGTGTGGCGTGCACAGCCTAAAGTTGTCGGACAACTTGTTCTATTTGATCTTCCGTTTGTGCACGTCGAGTTGACTGCATTAGTCGAAACAGGGCGGACCACGTGAAGGTTGCAATCTTCCACCCCATCCAAGCCAATTAACCAACAATCCTGTACATCTTTGAAGTGTGGGAGCAAAACCGAAGATCTCAGACAAAACCCATGCAGGTCACAGGAAGAACGTACAAACACCGCACAGACAGCACCTGTAGTCAGGGTCGAACCCGGGTCTCTGGCGCTGTAAGGCAGCAACTACCGCTGCGCCACCGTGCATCAGAACCATCTCACATCTTCCAGTCAGTTACCACCATGCAGTCTGATGTGATCTGTGGGGACATTCTGTGAAGAAGCCTGTGCCAGTTACTGAATTTCAGGCACGCTCCTGCTCCAGAGACTACACAATCTTTGGGTTCTATTGTCTGCAAGGCTCATACGCTTTCCACCTGAGCTTTGGAGGATGCATTTCAGGATTACGTCAACATTATTGCTCTGTAAAAATTAGCCCTCTTAAGATTACTAAGCCTTCTGATGTCGTGCTGCATGGTTAAGGAAGGCAAGGGTATAGCTGATAGCTCCAAGACTACAAGATTCAAGATTCAAGAGAGTTTATTGTCATGTGTCCCTGATAGGACAATGAAATTCTTGCTTTGCTTCAGCACAACAGAACGTAGTAGGCATGACTACAGAACAGATCAGTGTGTCCATATACCATTATACAAATATATACACACATGAATAAATAAACTGATAAACTGCAAATAAGTGCAAATACACTGCACTATATATTGGAGAAGCTCAGTGGCACAGTGGTGGAGCTGCTGCCTTTACAGCACCAGAGACCTGGGTTCGATCCTGACTACGGGTGCTGTCTGTACGGAGTTTGTACATTCTCTCTAAGACCGTATGGGTTTTCTCTGGTGCTCCAGTTTCCTCCCACACTCCAAAGAAGTACAGGTTTTTAGGTATATTGGCTTTGGTAAAATTGTAAATTGTCCCCAGTGTGTTGGATGGTGCTCGTGTACGAGGTGATCACTGGCCAGTGCAACGCCAGTGCGGATTCACAGGTCAGTAGATGCATATAATATATATTTTTATTATATGTATATAATACAATTATAACCATATAACCATATAACCATACTGAACATATTACAGCACGGAAACAGGCCCTCTCGGCCCTTCCAGTCCGTGCCGACCATTTGTTTTCCCCTAGTCCCATCTACCTGCACTCAGACCATACCCCTCCATTCCCTTCACGTCCATATACCTATCCACTTTACTCTTAAATGTTAAATTCGATCCCGCCTCCACCACTTCTGCTGGAAGCTCATTCCACACAGCCACCACCCTCTGAGTAAAGAAGTTCCCCCTCACGTTACCCCCCCGAAACCTCTGTCCCTTAATTCTCATGTCATGCCCTCTTGTTTGAATCTTCCCTACCCTCAATGGGAAAAAAACGTATCCACGTCAACTCTGTCTATCCCTTTCATCATTTTAAAGACCTTAATCAAGTCCCCCCTTAACCTTCTGCGCTCCAAAGAATAAAGACCTAACTTGTTCAACCTTTCTCTGTAACATAGTTGCTGGAACCCTGGCAACATTCTAGTAAATCTCCTCTGTACTCTCTCTATTTTGTTGACATCCATCCTTATATATGTATATAATATATTACAAAATGAATGCAAATGCTGGAAATCTGAAATAAAACATGGACAGGTATGTGGATAGGACGGGCTTAGAGGAATATAGGTCAAACGCATGCAAATGGGACTAGCATTTTAGTTGGCATGGACAAGTTGGGCTGAAGGGCCTGTTTCCATGCTGTATGACGATCACTCTAAAATGGAAAATGTAGGTCAGGCAGTATCCGTGGAAAGAGAAACAGCTAACATTTCAGTTCAAAGACCTTACATCGCCACTGAGAAAGAGTGAAAACAAGTTGGTCTAGAGAGCAGTGAAAGTGGGAGAGCACATGTGAGTAATAAAGGAAATCAATGCTGATAGGGAGATCGCCATCAAGGAGCAGTATTACTCCTTTGTCTATGTAACCATTGCACTTTCCCACCTTCTCTGTCACATACACTAACTTGTTTGCTCTCTTTCTCAGCTCCGGTGAAGAGTCTTCAGGTTAAACGATGAACTGTTACTCTTTTCACAGACACTGCTTAACCTGCTGAGTTTTTCTACACTCATTTGCTAGATTCAGCTGTCTAGTGACTACAGTAGGGTGCTAACATTTGGAAGGTCGTCAGATCCACTTTCAAGATGAGCCTGTGTTCAGGAGCTCGGAAAAAAAACTATTCATCATAATTCTTGCAAATCCTTCAGATTCTTGCAAAATAGCTTTACCCTTTTGGGACGGCTGGGATTGAGGCATGCAAAACTCTTGAGCAATTGCTTCCAAAAAATAACCTGACTGAGAAATTATAAATAAAGCAAATGGTGATGACATTAAAGTAGGTGCTATTGTAGATAGTGAAGATGGCTAACAAACATGGCAACATGCTTTTGATCAGCTGGGCCAGTAGACTGAGGAATGGCTAATGGAGTTTATAGAAACATAGAAACATTGAAAATAGGCGCAGGAGTAGTCCATTCGGCCCTTCGAGCAGCACCGCCATTCAATATGATCATGACTGATCATCCAAAATCAGTACCTGTTCCTGCTTTCTCCCCATATCCCTTGATTCTATTAGCCCTAAGAGCTATATCTAACTCTCTCTTGAAAACATCCGTTGAATTGGCCTCCACTGCCTTCTGTGGCAGAGAATTCCACAGATTTACAACTCTCTGGGTGAAAAGGTTTCTCCTCATCTCAGTCCTAAATGGCCCACCCTTTATTCTTAAACAGGGATTCTGGTTTCTGGACTCCCCCAACATGGGGAACATTTTTCCTGCATCTAGCGTGTCCAATCACTTAAGAATGTTATATGGTTCTATAAGATTCCCCCTCATCCTTCTAAATTCCTGTGAATATTAGCACAGTCAATCCATTCTTTGTTTAATGCATTTTAATGCAGATAAATGCAGGGTATTGTATTTTGGGAAGTCAAACCAGGCCAGTGTCATCACAGTGCATGAAAAAGCCCTGGGGAATGTTGTAGAGCAGAGGGTTCAAGGAGTGCAGATACATAGTTCTCTGAATGTGGTGTCACGAGTACAGTGGTAAAGACAGCTTTTGGTACATTGGCCTTCATCAGTCAGGGTGTGAGTGTAGAAATTGGAATGTTACGTTGGATTTGTGCAAGACATTGGTGAGGCCAGATTTGGAGTATTGTGTGCAGTTTTGGTCTTCCTGCAATGGGAAGGATGTCATTAAGCTGGAATGAGTGCAGAGAAGATTTACAAGGATGTTGACAGAATTTTAAAGATTGAGCTGTGGAGAGAGGTTGGGAAGGAGGTTGGGTAATGAAGTGCTGTGGACCGTTTTAGTCTCCTTATGTGAGAAGGGATATTAATGTAATTGAAACAGTTTAGAAAAGACTCACTAGATTAGCATCTGATCAGGGCGGGTGTATGGAACAAGCTGTCAGAGGAGGTAGTTGAGGCAGGGACTATTCGTAACGTTTAGGAGTCAATTTGACAGGTACTTGGATATGGCAGGTTTAGAGGGATATGGGCCAAATGCAGGCGTGGGATTAGTGTTGATGGGACATTGTTGGTCGGTGTGGCAAGTTGGCCCAAAGGGCCTATTTCTGCACCTTATGATTCTATGTCTCAATGATTCTCTATGTTCAGTATTAACCATCGCTTAGATCATTTGAAGACTTGCAATTCATGCAACAAAGCACTCCAATTTCAGGCTATTTTACAGCGAGGATGATTCACGGGTACCTTAGCATCACAATCAACAGCATCACATCAACAGCTAATTGATTTCTGCACATTAAGCTAGCAACGGCTGCAATCAGTATGTGTAGGAAAGAACTGCAGATGCTGGTTTAAATCGGAAAAAAAAACTGGCTGCAATCAGGACATTGGAGAGAGACAGGAGACTGCAGTAGCTGGAATCTTGAGCAAAAATCAAAAGTGCTGGAGGGATTCGACGTCTGTGAGGGAAATGGGCAGAAGATATTTGAGGTCAGGACCCTTCTTCAAACCGAATCACTGCATCATGTGGACGATCAGAGAATCCAAATGTCAAAATCTAGAGGGCATAACGTTAAGGTGAGAGGGGCAATGTTCCAAAGAGATGTACCGGGCATGTTATTTTACGCAGAAAGTGGTGGGTGTGTAGAATGCACCTACTGAGATGGTGGTGGAGACAGATACGATAGTGGCATTCAGGAGGCTTTTAAGTAGGCGCATGGGTATGCAAGGAATGGAGGGAGATGCATCATGCACTGGCAGAGGGGACTAGTTTAACTTGGCATCATGTTCGGCATAGATGCTGTAGGCTGATGGGGCTGTTCTCTCGCTGTATCGATGTTCTATAATCCCTAATGGCAAATCTAAACATCTATCACTTCAATGCACTTGAATGTACTTCAAAAGTACTTTCACTAGGAAACTCTAACAGCTTTACTGGCCTAACAACCTTACAAACAGGCCGGTGTTATTTGACTACCTTACAAAATGATAGGCAGGAAATACTGACAAGAATGAGCAATTGATATTTATCTTTTGAAATCTGTTGTCGTTGTCCAGTTGGACAGAAGCATCCAAGAAGATGAATCCAGAAGCCAAATTTCGCAATGTTAACATGGGCAGATACCTCCATAACCTGGAAAAGATCACCTGTCTCTACGGCTTAGTTTAGTTTAGTTTAGTTTAGGGATACAGCACGGAAACAGGCCCTTTGGCCCATCGAGTCTGCAGCGGCCAACAATCCCCCACACCAACGTAGGAACTTAGAAAGTTGGTGCAGGAGTAGGCCATATACGGCTCTTCGAGCCAGCACCGCCATTCATTATGATCAATGCTCATCATCCAGAATCAGTACCCCGTTCCTGCTTTCTCTCCATATCCCTTGATTCCATTAGCCCCAAGAGCTATATCTAACTCTCTCTGTGGAATACATCACCCTGCACACACTAGGAACAATTTACATTTATACCATGCCAATCAACCTACAAACCTGTACGTCTTTGGAGTGTGGGAGGAAAGTGGAGCACCCGGAGAAAACCCACGCAGGTCACAGGGAAAACGAACAAACTGAGTACGGACTGCACCTGTAGTCAGGATCCAACCCGGGTCTCTGGCGCTGTTAGGCCGCAACTCTACCGCTGCGCCACCATGCCGCCCCTTATTCACAAACCTGCTCATTTGTGCAACTTCCGGTAAGTTAAAATCTTGGATATTACCAACAGAAAACATTCCAAATCTCTTGTTCGCACAGCTCAGTCTTTAGATTTGAGGATGTCTCTGGGTGGCACACGCCTATATTTAGCTCTGCAGCCTTCGTCTTTATTTTGCCAGTCAGTAAGATCACACAGCTGCCTAGAATCCGATTAATAAAGACCAGATGAAACAAAAATTCCCTCCCCTTTGAGAGAGAGAGAGAGAGAGAGAGAGAGAGAGAGAGAGAGAGAGAGAATAAAAGAGAGAGAGATAGAAAAAAAAATCTCAAAGAAAAATTATTTCAGATAAGTAGCCAAATGATAAACAGAAGCAAACGTTAAACACAACTTTGCAATGGCAAGACCCAAGAACTAAAGCAAGGGACATGCCAGCAAATGCAACAGGCCATTAATGGGGCTGGAAAAGATTCTTTAAAATGGATGGTCTCTTTACTTTAAAGTGGGTTAAAAAAAAAATTGCTGAGTCCACACGAGAGACATGCCTGCCTCGTGACTTCCCTTTGATTTTTTTTTTAATCCTTCCACGAAATAAAACAAAGGCCAAGTGGCACATGACGTTTTGACTGTTCCTCTTCTTCTAAATCACTTGCTTTTTCTAAACCAGATGCCAGACCACATCAGAAGACTGGCTGAGCATACAGTCTCCCTTGCATCTCATTGCTCCCCTGGACCCTTCTGTTAACCCCTGTGGGACCACTGCGGGTCGAGGCTACCCAGGTGGAATGGACTCAGGTGAACGAAGGTGCAGGAAAATATGGAGATAAGCAATGGGATGAATGTCCTTGCTAATTAGCTGGCAGGGACTCAATAGGTCAACATCAGAGAGCCAAGGGGCACAGCTTAATAAGCAGTCTGAGCTAGTGAGAGCTTGGCATGTAATTAATACGTTATCGACAGAGATAATGAAAGTTACAGAGTCCAAATTGGTCTTACCCCATGGAAAATCTCTTATAATTCCCCCACGGTAATATTCAGCAGTTTGTCAAATGATGCCAAAGATTTTCCTTCATTCCTTGAACAGTACAGCAGCAGTAGAGTTGCTGCCTTTCAGCGCCATAGACCTGGGTTCATAGAAACATAGAAACATAAAAAATAGGTGTAGGAGGAGGCCATTCGGCTTTTCGAGCCAGCACCGCCATTCATTGTGATCATGGCTGATCGTCCTCTATCAATAACCCGTGCCTGCCTTCTCCCCATATCCCTTGATTCCACTAGCCCCTGAAGCTCTATATAACTCTCTCTTAAATCCATCCAGTGATTTGGCCTCCACCGCCCTCTGTGGCAGGGAATTCCACAAATTCATAACTCTCTGGGTGAAAACGTTTTTTCTCACCTCAGTATTAAATGGCATCCCCTTTATTCTAAGTGTCCCCCCCTGGTTCTGGACTCACCCAACATAGGGAAAATTATAGGGAAAATTATTCCTGCATCTAGCTCGCCCAGTCCTTTTATAATTTTATATGTTTCTATAAGATCCACCCTCATCCTTCTAAACCCCAGTGACTACAAGCCTAATCTTTGCAATCTTTCCTCATATGACAGTCCCACCATCCCAGGGATCAATCTCGTGAACCTACAATCGTGACTATGGGTGCTGACTGTACGGAGTTTGTATGGGTTACCCCACTGCATGGGTTTTCTACGGGAGCTCTGGTTTCCTCCCGCTCTCCAAAGACGTGCAGGTTTGTAGGTTCATTGGTATCTGTAAATTGTCCCTAGTGTGTAGGATGCCAAAGTGGAATAACATGGAATTAGAGTTTGGGGGATCGAAGGTCATTGTGAACATGGGGGGGGGGGGGCAAAGGGCCTGCTTCCACTTTTCCCCGCGACCTGCATGGGTTGTCTCTGGGTGCTCCTGTTTCCTCCCACACTCCAAAGACGTACAGGGTTGCAGGTTAATTGGCTTGGTAAAATTGTAAAAAACGTCCCTAGTGTGTGTGGGACAGTGCTAGGTCGGCGCGGACCCACTAGGCCGAAGGTCCTGTTTCCGCACTATATCTCTAAACTAAACTAAAACTGAATTACAGCACGCGAGCAGGCCCTTAGGTGCACAATGTCTGTGCCAAATGTGAAGCCAAGATAAACTAATCTCATCTGACGGCACATGTTCCATATCACTCCATTCCCTGCATGTTCACATTCATCCTGGCATAGGCCCATTCTGTTTCTAAAATGCAACTTCACAGCTCCAGTTCAATCCCCACTTCCAGTATTGTTCATGGGACTTGCATCTTCTCCCCGGGTGGAAGGTTGCAACCTTCACGTGGTCCGCCCAGTTTCGGCGAATGCAATCAACCCGGCGTGCACAAGCAAATAAGATCAAATAGAACAGGTCGTCCTACAACCTTAGGCTGTGCACGCAATATGCAAGAAGAAGAATATCTTTTCCCTGTGACTGCGTTATTTTCCTCCTGGTGCTCCGGTTTCCTCCCACATCTCAAAGTCATGCAGGTTAATTAGCCACTCGTAAATTTGCCCTGGTGTTCAGATGAGAATTAGGATCTGGGGGGGGGGGGGGGGATTAGTTCAGTTTAGTTTAGTTTAGTTTATAGCAACTGAGCAAAAACAGGCCCTTCAGCCCACCGACTCCGCGCCGACCAGCGATCCCCGCACATTAACACTATCCTACACACACTAGAGACAATTTACAAGTACACCAAGCCAGTCCGACATAGAAATTATAGAAACATAGAAATTAGGTGCAGGAGTAGGCCATTCGGCCCTTCGAGCCTGCACCGCCATTCAATATGATCATGGCTGATCATCCAACTCAGTATCCCGTACCCGCCTTCTCTCCATACCCTCTGATCCCCGTAGCCACAAGGGCCACATCTAACTCCCTCTTAAATATAACCAATGAACTGGCCTCAACTACCCTCTGTGGCAGAGAGTTCCAGAGACTCACCACTCTCTGTGTGAAAAAAGGATTTCTCATCTCGGTCTTAAAGGATTTCCCCCTTATCCTTAAGCTGTGACCCCTTGTCCTGGACTTCCCCAACATCGGGAACAATCTTCCTGCATCTAGCCTGTCCAACCCCTTAAGAATTTTGTAAGTTTCTATAAGATCCCCTCTCAATCTCCTAAATTCTAGAGAGTATAAACCGAGTCTATCCAGTCTTTCTTCATAAGACAGTCCTGACATCCCAGGAATCAGTCTGGTGAACCTTCTCTGCACTCCCTCTATGGCAATAATGTCCTTCCTCAGGTTTGGAGACCAAAACTGTACGCAATACTCCAGGTGTAGTCTCACCAAGACCCTGTACAACTGCAGTAGAACCTCCCTGCTCCTATACTAAAATCCGTTTGCTCTGAAAGCTAACATCCCATTCACTTTCTTCACTGCCTGTTGCACCTGCATGCCTACTTTCAATGACTGGTGTACCATGACACCCAGGTCTCGCTGCATCTCCCCTTTTCCTAATCGGCCACCATTTAGATAATAGTCTGCTTTCCTGTTTTTGCCACCAAAGTGGATTAACCTCACATTTATCCACATTATACTGCATCTGCCAAACATTTGCCCACTCACCCAGCCTATCCAAGTCACCTTGCAGTCTCCTAGCATCCTCCTCACAGCTAACACTGCCCCCCAGCTTAGTGTCATCTGCAAACTTGGAGATATTGCCTTCAATTCCCTCATCCAGATCATTAATATATATTGTAAATAGCTGGGGTCCCAGCACTGAGCCTTGCGGTACCCCACTAATCACTGCCTGCCATTGTGAAAAGGACCCGTTTACTCCTACTCTTTGCTTCCTGTTTGCCAGCCAGTTCTCTATCCACATCAATACTGAACCCCCAATGCTGTATGCTTTAAGTTTGTATACTAATCTCTTATGTGGGACCTTGTCGAAAGCCTTCTGGAAGTCCAGATACACCACATCCACTGGTTCTCCCTTATCCACGCTACTAGTTACATCCTCGAAAAATTCCACAAGATTCGTCAGACATGATTTACCTTTTGTAAATCCATGCTGACTTTGTCCAATGATTTCACCACTTCCCAAATGTGCTGCTATCCCATCTTTAATAACTGACTCTAGCAGTTTCCCCACTACTGATGTTAGACTAACTGGTCTGTAATTCCCTGTTTTCTCTCTCCCTCCCTTCTTAAAAAGAGGGGTTACA
This sequence comes from Okamejei kenojei, assembly GCA_035221665.1. NCBI lineage: Eukaryota > Metazoa > Chordata > Chondrichthyes > Rajiformes > Rajidae > Okamejei > Okamejei kenojei. Next base: position 17,810,429 of record CM069139.1, on the reverse strand, counting down.
TTTGCTATCCGCCAATCCTCAGGAACTACTCCAGAATCTAAAGAGTTTTGAAAGATTATCACTAATTCATCCACTATTTCCGGAGCTACTTCCTTAAGTACTCTGAGATGCAGCCTATCTGGCCCTGGGGATTTATCGGCCTTTAATCCATTCAATTTACCCAACACCACTTCCCGACTAACCTGGATTTCACTCAATTCCTCCTTTGACCCGCGGTCCCCTGCTATTTCCGGCAGATTATTTATGTCTTCCTTAGTGAAGATGAAACCAAAGTAGTTATTCAATTGGTCCACCATATACCTGTTCCCCATGATCAACTCACCTGTTTCTGACTGCAAGGGAATTATGACACCTTGCGCCTGTTAAAGACCTTTGAACAGGTTTTCTTTAAACTGACCTCTGGATACATTTAAATATTGTTAAAATGAATCCAAGGAATTGAAAAAAAAACAGCAGTTCACAAGTTCATAAGTGATAGGAGCAGAATTAGGCCATTCTGCCCATCAAGTCTACTCCGCCATTCAATCGTGGCTGATCTATCTTTTCCTCTCAACCCCATTCCGCTGCCTTTGGCCCGTAACCCCTGACACCGATCCTAATCAAGAATCTATCTATCTTTGCCTTAAAATATAAATTGACTTCGCCTTCCTAGCCGCATGTGGCAGTGAATTCCACAGATTCACCAACCGTTATCTAAAGACATTCTTCCTCATCTCCCTCCTAAAGGAATGTCTTTTTATCCTGAAGCTATGACCTCTGATCCTAGACTCTCCCACTGGTGGAAACATCCTCTCCACATCACTCTATCCTGGCCTTTCACTATTCGGTAAGACTATGACAGCATTGAAATTTGACAAACAAGTCAATGTCATGGTAAAAACTAGCTTCTTCCAGCTTCGGACGATATCTAAAATTAAACAATTCCTCCAGTTTGACGACCTTGAAAAGATCATCCACGCATTCACCTCCTCCCGCCTCGATTACTGCAACTCCCTTTACACTGGAATCAGCCAATCTTCCCTGTCCCGCCTGCAACTGGTCCAAAACGCCACAGCAAGACTCCTGATGGACACCCGAAAAAAGGGACCACATCACCCCGATCCTGACCTCTCTCCACTGGCTCCCTGTGCAGTTCCGAATAAATTTCAAGATCCTTCTTTATGTTTACAAAGCCCTTAACGGGCCTACATCAAAAGTCTTCTCACCCACCACACCACCTCCAGGTCCCTCAGATCGGCCGACTTGGGGTTACTGAACATCCCGCGGTCTAGGCAAAGGCTCCTCAGGGGAGACCGCGCCTTTGCGGTTACAGCTCCTAGACTGTGGAACAGCATCCCTCTTCCCATCTGAACTGCCCCCTCCATCGATTCCTTTAAGTCGAGACTTAAAACTCATCTTTACTCTCAAGCCTTTCTTGACGTCCTCTGAGGGAATATGTATGTATTTATGTATGTACTTAATCTATGAACCAATGTTGTATAACGTTAGTACCCCCCCCCCCCCCCCCCCCCCCCCAGTGTAAAGCACTTTGGTCATTGAGAGTTGTTTTTTAAATGTGCTATAGAAATAAAAGTGACTTGACTTGACTTGAAGAAATTGTAAAATATCTGCATGCAAAAAACTCATTATAATATTACAAAATAATGAAATCTTAACGAAAATTAGACCTTCCATAATGTTCAAATAAATGTGGTCTGATTCCATCCATCGCTGGCTCCCACCCCTCTTCCACATCCAGCATGAAACCAAACACAAACCATGGGGACAGCACCTCATAATCTGTCCACAACCCAACAGCATGAACATTGAATTCTCCAATTTCAGGTGACTCTCTGTCTCTCTGTCTTTCCTTCTGATCTGCCCAGATCTTCTCACGCACGCCTTTCTTTCCAATTCCCCCATCCAGTCCTCTGTCACCCATTGATGTTCCCCTCCCCTTTGAACCCTTCATCCATCACCCTTGTAGTCCACACATTGTGTCCCCTATCCCCTCCCTCTCCTGTTCCCACCTGCCCATCATCACTTCCTCATTCCTCTCTTAATTTCTTATCTTCTTCCATAATTTGGTCTCTCCACTAATCCCCTCAAAATGTTCTGCATCTGAATCCACCTATTAAGGTCATCAGGTCATAAGTGATAGGAGTAGAATTAGGCCATTTGGCCCATCAAGTCTACTCTGCCATTCAATCATGGCTGATTTATCTCTCCCTCCTAACCTCATTCCCCTACCTTCTCCCCATAACCTCTGGCACCTGTACTAATCAAGAATCTATCTATCTCTGCCTTTAAATATCCATTGACTTGGCCTCCACAGCCTTCTGTGGCAAAGAATAGTAAGATTAAACGAGAACTTACCAGTTTGAAGTTTGATCTTTATTTTATGAGGAGTCGAGTTGAGGGACTACGTGAATAGAAGCCCGTACAGCCGTTGGTGCGTCAATCTTCAAAGCAGCGGAATGAATTCACAGCTAACAATGACCGAAGTATAACGGTAAGATGATAAAACTAGAACTACCAGATGAGATCTATGAGGGTGGGAGCGGAGGGCACGTAGTCCCTCAACTCGACTCCTCATAAAATAAAGATCAAACTTCAAACTGGTAAGTTCTCGTTTAATCTTACTATTTTACTTCGGAGTCACGTGAGTGACTACGTGAAGACTTCAAAGCACTGTGAATTCACGCCGCAGACTCAAATCCGACGTTCACACTGCCTGGATTGACTCAAAAGTCGTTAACAATCAATCATGCATCAGTAATACATTTGTTAAATGAAATAACAGTTTATTTACAAACAAATCATAACAAACCCCTCTAACTCAGGGGAAAAATGTAACAGTACTGACACCAGAATCAGCAAACACCCCGAGCCTTGAAATCGGCTTGTGACAAAACCTCTGAAAAGTTAGCTCACTGGACCATCCTGCGGCCGCGAGGACCTTGAAATTTTTTTGCACCGACACCTTACTGTGTGGTTTTTTGTGACTAATAAACAAAGCCAACTCTGTTCCTCTCAGAGGTTTAGTAATCTCAATGTAAAAGAGATAAATGTGAGACTATACAGAAGCGATCATCTGCGGGTATGCTGAAAACACAATCTTACATCCTGTCATGCCTCTTTTATTATGTTTAAGCAAATCATAGACATAAAATATAATGGCATCAGCCGACACATGCATTCTATCTAGCCGTAGCTTTTGCAATGTTTGTACACGTTGGGCTGAAACCAACACCAGAAGCATGACCACCTTCATAGTTAATTTGGCTATAGATAGGCTTGTAACCGGAGCCCACTGGCGAAGAAGCATAAAAAACCTCACTCACATTGCAAATACCGGCATACCCGAGTTTAGGAGGATTAGAATTGAAAACTCCCTTCATGAATCGTGAACTAACGGATGTGTCCCTACTGTATGCAATTCTGCATTCATAGGTAAATAAGAAGACAGAGCACTTCTGGCTGAATTAATTGCACAGTAACTTAATTTTTTGGTCAAAATAAAGAGTTGACAACTCCAATACATCCGTGATCCCTGCCATGTGATATACAATATCCTGCTGTAGGCAGAATTGCTCCCACTTCCTTATATAGGTGATATATTGCTGCTGTGTACTATCCCTGCAGGCCGACGTGAGAACATCCACCGTCCGATGAGACAGTCCTCTCCCCAGGTATGACGTGACCTCTTCCTGGCAAATAAAGTGCTGAAAGCCAGATATTTTGGTCAATACACCAGCTCCAAATCTGGTTAGCCAGTCTATCACAAGACTGTGACTTAAACTCCACCCATGTGGTTTACATATGCCACTGCTGTGGCGTTGTGAATCTGAGCTGCACATGCAGATCCCTCCTTGTAGAACAATAAGCTTTGAGCCCATACCAGGTGCCCAACAACTCTAAATAATCAATCCCTCTTAATTGAGGAAGCGATGTCTCATCCACATTCCATCTGCCTCCACAACTAGAAGACATATCTGTTGCACCCCAACCCAGTGCACTCACATCAGTCTGTAATATCAGTGACGGTGATTCCACGAAACCTTCCTTAAATTTTTTTTTTTAAACATGTACTATCCACCATTGTATGTCAGCAATCGCCCCAGCTGACAACTGCATAGGCCTATCAAAAATAGCCCCTTTGTATTCTCAGTGCCTGTTCCTTTGATGGTTGTAATTGTTGATAATGCAGAGGACAATACTGCACAGCTGGAAAGGCTGCAACAACTTCCCAATAAAACTGGCTACTTGTCTAATCAAAGGCCGTTGTTCTCCAACGAGATTAACACAGTCCTCAATTAACTGATTCAATTTATCCCTGGGCAAAGTTACCAACATGTGATTGGAATTAATGGTAAATCCCAGATAATCAATAATTTGGACTGGTGATAATTTAGATTTACCTGGGTGAATAACAAATCCCATTTGTTCAAAAGTGATTTTAACAACTGAAACTGATGATTGAGTTTCAGCATGAGTCCTTTCCAATAATCAGAAACCATCTAAATAGGCCATTACCACATGCCCCTGAGCTCTAAGCAATGCTAACACAGGTTTTACCAATTTAGTAAATAATCTAGGAGCTGAAGTTAATCCGTTCGGCAATGTCCTGAATTGCCACAGCAAAGTCATCCAAATAAATTTCAAATATCTTTTATCATCACCATGAATAGACACTGCGTAATACGCATTCTTTAAATCAATGGTTGCCATATAATAACCCTTTGGACACTAGATGTTTGCCCGTGGTAAAGTTCTCCATTTTGAAATGCCTATAACAAACAATTTGTTCAAATTCGATAAATCCAGAATAATTCTACATCCCCCAGTCTTTTTTAGATCTGGGAAATATACTTGACAGAAATTGTTGACTTTGATAGACAGAAGGCTCAATTACCCCTTCTTATGTAACGACTGAATCTCTGCTTGAATAAGCACATTTTCCTCATCAGAAAAATAAGTTTACGACTAGGTAAAATGTTGATTAGGTAGACTGTCATAGTAAAATCCAATTTTTCACCCCTTCAATACACTAAGTATGAACAAATCTGATGTCAACTGCTGCCATTGTTTGAGAACAATTTTAACCTTCCCCAATTTGAACAGGAACATCAGTTAATTCATCCTCTGTCAAATGTTATATTCCTTACCAGCATCTTTCCTTGCGGCCTTGTTGTCCTCGACTTCTTGTAGAGAACCGTTTTTGCCTTGCTTCCAGCTGGCTTAATGAGGGCCATGGTTATAACAACCTCATAACAGTCTTTGACCCTTTTTGCAAGGTTACCACCAAACAACAGATTTCGTGGTGGTACACTGGTCGGTTTGCACAACTCGCCAAATTCGGGTTAGCACTGGCGGCCCTCCCGACATTATTAATTTTAAAATGCATTACAAAGGAGTCCCAGTTCATCCTGGTGTGCTTCAACCATATCATTTGTATCAATAACTTTCACCACAGCTGTAATACCTGCTTACAACAGTTTAAGCACTTTTTTTAAAACTTTATCTCCTGGGCCCTAGCAGGCAAACCCATCTATGCAAATTTGGTGATTAACCACCGGTACCTTCAGGAGATCACAATTAACAGGAGCTTTATAGTTTTTTTGCTACTTCATCCATAGCTAGCTCCTGTAACTGGTGGGAGAGCATATACTGAATGGCTTCGGCCAATTCTACATCAATCGCCTTTCCTGCCTCTCTACACTCAGCAAACTTCCCAGCAATGTTCGGAATTACCTCCAACCGAACACCTTGCTCTCCCCCAGCATAGAAACAGTGTCAGCAAACGGCCCTGATAGAACATCCTCCTCACAGGCAGGATAGTTCTGCAGCCCTGAAACAGGTGCTGCTAGCACAAGCTCTCCATCAGCCTGGTTTGGGCACCACTCCTCCTCACGGAGCTGGAACATCCTCCTCACAGGCAGGATAGTTCTGCAGCCCTGAAACAGGTGCTGCTAGCACAAGCTCTCCATCAGCCTGGCTTGGGCACCACTCCTCCTCACGGAGCTGGTCCCTGTCGAGCATTCTTTTGTAATAGAATCTCGACGTGGGAGAGCCGTGAGCAAACGGACTCTCCTATGGAGGGTAATAACCTCCAGGCCCGACTCATCTACGGGCCACAGAGACTTGCCAGTGGCCTTCCACCCTACTGTGCAAGCCTCCACTGCCCCCCGGCAGTGGGTCCGCAACCACTGGCTGTGTAGCCAGCACCGGACCAGGTGTACCAGACGGGCCTCCATCCTCAACACTCTCCTGGTCACTCTCCTTTCTACCCCCGGAGCGCCTCGCCGACACCTTCTTCACTTTCTGCAACATATCTACTCCCAACCGTCGCAGAAAATGACCTGTGGTAAAGTATTTCAACAAACCTTACCTCCGTTTAAACCTGTTAACGAAAACTGCAGATGCTGGAGAATGGAGGGTGAAGTCTGAAGAAGGGTCTCGACCCGAAACGTCGCCCATCTCCCTCGCTCCCCAGATGCTGCTGCACCCGCTGAATTCTCCAGCTTTTCGTGTAACCTGTTTAAACTTACCGCTCGGAGGAGCGCTGCTGCTCCAACCGTTCCCGACTGCACCAGCGTCTGACGTCATGACGCACCAACGGCTGTACGGGCTTCTATTCACGTAGTCACTCACGTGACTCCGAAGTAAAATTTGAATGACCTATTGAATGACAGATTCACCACCCTCCGACTAAAGAGATTGCTCCTCATCTCCTTCCTAAAACAATGTCCTTTAATTCTGAGGCTAAGACCTCTAGTCCTAGACTCTCCCACTAGTGGAAACATCATCTCCACATCCACTCTATCCAAGGCTGACTATCTCTCAATTACGCTATAAGTCCAGATGAAGAGTCTCGACCTGAAACATCATCTCTCCATTTCCCTCCACTGCCTGGCCTGTTGAGTTCCCCCATTTGTATTTTGTTCCGGATTCCAGCATCTGCGGTCTCCTGTGGCCCCTTAACTTTTGTTTATCTGATCATCCTGTTGTCTTGAAAATCTTGAATAGTTGCTTTAGATTTCCACAATCTAAATATTTTTTGCACTTCAAATACTGCTCCTCAGTTAACTTATTACTGCTGAAGTGGGCAATCAGATGTCTCTTTGGAAGAGAATCTAGAACATCTAGAGCATCTAGAACTCAATGGAGATGTGATCAAATCAAAAATTTAGATCAAGTGTAAAATATAAATTGACCTGGCCTCCCTAGCCGCATGTGGCAGTGAATTCCACAGATTCACCACCCGCTGACTAAAGATATTCCTCCTCATCTCCCTCCTAGAGGAATGTATTTTTATTCTGAAGCTATGACCTCTGATCCTAGACTCTCCCACTGGTGGAAACATCCACTCTATCCTGGCCTTTCACTATTCGGTAAGAAACTGCATGCAAAAAAACTCATTACAACATTCCAAAATAATGAACTCTTAATGAAAATTAGACCTTCCTTAATTGTTCAAATAAATGGGGTCTGATTCCTCCATCGCTGGCTCCTACCCTCTTCCACACCCAGCATGGGACAAAACACAAACCATTAGGGACAGCACCTCATATTCTGCCTGAGAAGTCCACAACCCTAGAACTCAGTGGAGATGTGATCGTCAAAAATTTAGATCAAGTGTCATAACCTACAGACCATGTGAAGTCGGATTAGCCTGTGCAGATCCATTGCTGATGGAGTAGACTCAGTGGGCCACATAACCTATTAAACTTGATGATTCCCTGATGAAGAACATTATTCCTGGATTCAAGTGTTTCATCCCTATTTTGCATGGGATCCCAGGCAGCGACTATGCCAATTAGTAAATGAATGGTTTAGCCCAGAAATCCACCGTTAATAGAGAACGCTACCTTACTTTCCAGTGAGTAGGTCATTCAAATTCTTGCAGTGCTTCTGTGTTCAAGATTGAGGTTTGTAGATTACTGGGCATTAGGAGAATCCAGTTAAATGGGGATATGTCAGGAATTTTTGACTTGAACAAAAATCTTTATCTATTGGCATCACCCCTGTACAACTCACCAGATAAAGTTCATCCCTGCAGACTTGAAAAAATATATAATACAGCGAGCGGCAGAAACAAAAGTTGGAGCAGATCAAAATATTAGACAAAGATCAGAACAAAACTGTGGCGTGGACTATTATTAGTATCAGATTATTATTTTACTTCAGAGTCTCATGAAGACCCCGCCAGCACGAATGTGCGACATATCGTCTAACACATTGCGCAGTGTCAGGAGGGAGGAGCGTCGCTCCTCCAGCGGTAGGTTTAAAACGGACCTGCAGATAAGTTTTTACTATTCTGAGGTTGTTTTTTGGCCGTTCTGTACAATTTCTTCTACAGAGCAAAGAACTATGGATAAGTCCAAGACGAAGTCCAAATGGACCCCAAATTCCCACGGTCCTCCGCAGCGAAACTGACTGCGGAGGACCGCGGGAATGCGGGCAGTCAGCAGCGGCCGACTTCACCTGGGCTGCTAACCGTGCGGTCAGCAGCCCCCAACTTGGCACCGCTACAGCCCGTAGGTGTACCTCGGACTGGCGGTAAGGCCATTCGAAAGTCGGATAATCCCGTAGACTCGGACGGGTCCGGGCTGGAAGATTCACCGCCTGCTGATAATGACAGTGGCCGTTTATCTCACATGGAGCGATTGATGGAGCAACTGCTCCAACGTGACATACTCCAACAAACGGAGTCTTGTCACTGCGGGTCTCCTCGGACACCCACGGCAGCACCTTTTACAGGGCTGCCAAATGTCTCCCTCTCCCTGGAGGGGAGCATAAGGAGTCACTACTGGGCTGACTCTGAAGATGGGGGTTTGGCTGAAGACTCTTCCAGCATGCTAGGCGTGCAGGAACAACAGGAGCTGCTCGGCAGGGTCTCCAAATTTGCGATGTCCTCGCAAAAGGGACAGCCGTTACAGCCGCAGCTGGCAGCCAGCATCAAGGACCTCACCACCAACCAGCTGCAGAAACAGGTCAAGAGTGACACAGCTGCTAAGTACTTAGCACCAGAGAACTGTGTTTCCATCAACGTGCCTGCAATGAACAACCCAATCTGGGGAAACATCGGTGTTGGCATCAGAGCTCAGGAAATAAAGGTACAAATGATCCTTAAACTACTGGCCTCCGGTATAACTGCATTTGCCAGATCAGCTGATGGCAAGGACATGTTGGAAGAACAACAAGATACTCTGGCATTCTTCAGTAACGCACAGTTTGAAATAAATTGCGCAAGAGGTTGTGCAAGACCGGCAGCACGCAGCCTCCTACTTTACTGTTCGGGGCCAACCTGCCGAAGCAGGTCAAAGACCTCGATGAGGAGGCAAAAGCTGTCGGTCTAATGAAAGCGCTGTCCATTGCCAAGACCTCGCATCTTCGGCGGCAGCACCCCTATGCATCCACCAGCAAGCCACGATACTATGACGAAAGAACAGCAGCCGGTGAAAGCTCAAAGGCCGTACGTTCAGGACAAAGGTATTTTTTAGACCAAGGCCCAGAACGGTCTTCGTGGAAGATGCGCCAACCCCGCACCCCAGCTCCTCTACCCCCCAGGAGACAAGGATGGAAGAAACAAACACAGCACCACCGGTAACCATGGAGGTAGGTGGGTCTTCCGGAACATAGGGTGTGTAAGTACTTCACAGTTTGGGGGAAGGTTACACTTGTTTTGGAGTGCATGGAGGTCCATAACTTCTGATCCTTTTATACTGCATAGTATCCAGGGATACAAAATGGAATTCATTCACAAACTCCTCCCTCCGGTTCACCATGCTCCTAGCCGAATGTTTATGCTTTCACAAAAAGAAAGATTGGAAGGTCATGCTGAACTTTTGAGGTTACATACAAAAGGAGTAATTCAGAAATCCAAACACGAATCTCTTGAGTTTGTGTCAAATATTTTCACAAAAATCAAAAAAGATGGTGGATGTCGCATCATCATTGATTTGACACAGCTGAATACTTTTGTGCAATATACACACTTCAAAATGGAAACTTTTGTTACTGCCAAACAATTAGTTTCCAAAAGATACTTCATGGCTTGCATCGACCTAAAAGATGCATACTTTTCAGTTCCAATAGAGAAGGGTCACCACAGATATCTGAAATTTAACTGGATGGGGCAGCTCTGGCAGTACAAAGCGCTGCCTAATTGATTAACATCAGCCCCCAGACTATTTACTAAAATATTAAAACCAGCCTCGGCGTTTCTCCGAAAACAGAAACATATTGTCATGGCATATCTGGATGACATCTTAATTGTGGGAAAAACTCTGGAGTTGGCCAAATTGGCTGTTTTAGCCATCATGCTCTTATTTGAAAAGTTGGGGTTTATCAACCATCCAGATAAATCCAAGTTAACGCCTTCTATGACAATGGACTACTTGGGGTTCACAATTGACTCTGTTCACATGTCTGTGACTTTGCCAAAGGACAAAGCAACAGACTTAATAGAGGCATGCAACAGGCTTGTTTGCGTCAGTCAACCATCTATTCGACAAGTAGCCAGGGTGATTGGAAAGCTCCCAGCCACCCAATTTGGACCGTTGCATTACCAAAAGTTACAGAGGGCAAAGGTTGAAACGCTCAAACATCATGCTGGCCATTTTCACAGGCCAATGCAGTTACCAGCCAAAGCAGTTTTGGAGTTGGTGGATAAAGAACACTCGGCATTGCTCAAATCCCATTATAATCAGCAATCCTTCAGTTGTATTACAAACTGATGCCAGCGCTCATGGCTGGGGAGCACCTAATACCATCTCCAGTTGCGGTGGTAGATGGGATGTATATGAGTTAACTTTACTTCAAGCACTGGGTATCAATCATCTAGAGATGTTGGGAGCTTTCCACGGACTTCGGGCTTACTGTTCAGACATGCACCATCTGCATGTTCACCTACAAATTGATAATACCACCGTGGTGGCATATATTAATCATATGGGTGGAATTGTCGATATCTTGTGATGAATTGGTCAATACAATCTGGCACTGGTGCATTGAAAGAAATATCTGGATATTAGCTACTTACCTTCCAGGTAAGCTCAATACTGTGGCGGACACAAGGTCACGCTAATTCAATGACAACACAGAATGGATGTTGGACCACCAAGTATTTACTGACAATGTAGCTCGGTATGGAACACCAGATATCGATCTATTCGCATCCAGACTTAATCACCAGTTACCAACATATGTTGCATGGGGACCAGACCCTGGGGCAGTGGCGATGGACGCATTCTCGCTACACTGGGGGGAATTGTTTTTCTATGCATTTCCCCCCTTCTGCCTCATCAGTCGGGTATCTTGGTAGTACCCGACTGGCCTACTCAGCCATGGTTTCCTGTGGTTCTCGACATGGTCTTGGAACCATATATACCCATCTCCAAACGCCCGAGTTTGTTGGTTCATCCTGTGACAGGCGAAAGTCACCCGTGCCATGACAGAACAAATCTGTTGATTTGCAGGATCTAAAAAGACCACTCCTGGAATTTGGACTGTCGCATCGTACCATGAACATTATCACAGCAGCTTGCAGAGAGTCCACCAGGAAACAATACCTCTCATGTATCAGAAATTGGGAGATATTCTGTACCAGGGCGAATATCACATACCATACGGCTACTATAACGAATATGCTGGAATTCTTGACGAGTCTACACTTTGACGAAGGCTTGAGCTACAGTGCCATCAACTGTGCTAGGAGTGCCCTATCGTCTTACCTGGGACAGGGTTTAGGACACCACGGGGTTGGATCTCACCCTCTAGTATTAAAATTAATGAAGGGTATTTTCAACTCTAATCCCCCCCAGGCCTAGGTACTCCCAGACCTGGGATATTGGTGTTGTCTTAACCCTGCTCAGGGGTTGAACACCAGCATCGTCCCTGACACTAGCAAAACTAACATATAAAATGGTGATGCTGATGACACTAGTAACGGCACAACGCGTCCAGTCTCTGCACAAATTAAGACTGGACGCTATGGTAACATCCAAGAATAAAATAACTTTCTCTATATTTGAGTTACTTAAACAGAACAGGCCTGGATCGTCTGGCCTCAAATTGGAGTTCCTTGCATACCCCATAGACCTCCGTCTATGCATAGTGACCCATCTATTACATTATTTAGAGGTCACTAAGAGGCACGGAAATGGCATTTTTAATTAGTCAGAAACGTCCTCATAAAAGAGACTGTGCAGACCATTTCAAGATGGCTTGGAAAGGTATTAGGTGTAGCAGGAGTGGACACTGATGTTTTTAAATCTCATTCCACCAGGGCTGCAGCTACATCGGCAGCAAGAATGTTGGAAGTTCCCATGGACCACATCCTTGCAACGGCGGGATGGCCTAGCGAAATAACTTTTCAACGATTTTATAATAAACCCGTTGCCAAACCTGAGACATTTGCAGACACAATTTTAAGTTCTGTATTACGATTTTACCCCGAATTAGGGGTTATTATTATTTGTTAATAAATACATCATTGTTTTTTCAGTAACCGATTAATGTCTGAATACCTTGACATATTTCTTCCATTGGTCATTATGGCAGTGTGTGGGCATGGACTCGTTCCACGGCATGAAATCACAGGGCTTTAAAATCTTCACGTAGTCACTCACGTGACTCCGAAGTAAAATAATAAGATTAAACAAGAACTTACCAGTTTGAAGTTTGATCTTTATTTTATGAGGAGTTGCGTTGAGGGATTACGTGCCCTCCGCGCCCAACCCTCTATCATAAAGGTCAACTGGTATTCTAGTTCTCTTATCTTACTATATTTAGTTCAACTTCTGTTATGTGTGATTTCACACCGCTGCTTTGAAGAATGTCGTCCATGCATGCTGGTGGGGTCTTCATGTAATCCCTCAACGTAACTCCCCATAAAATAAAGATCAAACTTCAAACTGGTAAGTTCTCGTTTAATCTTACGATCTATGTGTCAGATCTAAGACGTGGAGCAGATCAAATGTATTCGATCAAGTGATAGTTTTATAAATGGAAAAAATGGAACTGCTTTAACGGGTGTCACAGACAAAACACGGAGTGGATCAATATACAGTCTACCCTCGTTATTACGGACCTCTTTATAATGGATTTTGGTTATAGCGGATGTAATCTGTTGTAACCAAGTCATCAGGCATTAGGTATAGAAGTGTGAAAACGCACACCTCCAGATTCAGGGACAGCTGTTATCAGGCAACTGAATCATCCAACCACAACTAGAGAGCAGTCCTGAGCTATTATCTACCACATTTGGAGACCCTCAGACTATCTTTGATTGGGCCTCACTGGCTTTACGTTGCACTAAGCGTTATTCCCTCATCATGTATCCATACACTGTAAATGGCTCGATTGTAATCACATCTTGTCTTTCCGCTGACTGTTTGCACTCAACAAAAGCTTTTCACTGTGACTCAGTACACGTGACAATAAATTAAACTGAGCCGAACTGAATTGAAAACTGAAAACCGTGTTGGGAACAAAGTATCGAGTTTGTAGCCTCATGGAGTGACCGCTAGGTGGTTGGAGCGAATCCTGTCTCAGTCTGTGCTTAAAGTATTAAAGTAATATGTATTAACAGGAAAGGTCGCAAATACACAGTACATAATACTTTCTGTATTACAGTACATTAAACAGGAAAGGACACAAATACATAATACATACTACTTTATGTATTACAGTTTTATGTAAAGCACAAAGTATTATGCATTATGTATTTTGTGTCCTTTCCTGTTTATTGTTTAGTTTAGTTTAGTTTAGAGATACAGCGCGGAGACAAGCCTTCAGCCCACCGAATCCGCACTAACCGGCGATCCCCGCACATTAACACTATCCTACATACGCTCGGGACAATTTACAATTTTACAAAGCCAGTTAACCTACAAGCCTGTATGTCTGTGAAGTGTGGGTGGAAATGGGAGCACCCGGAGAAAACCCACGCAGATCACGGGGAGAATGCACAAGCTACACACAGCCAGCACCCGTGGTCAGGATCGAACCCGGGTCTCTGGCGTTGTGAGGCTTCAACTCTACCACTGCGCCACCATACCACTCTTATTAACACTGGGAGACTATTTATAAGCTTTCATCAGTATTAGCTATAGGAATCGGGTGGTCAGACTTGAATTGCTTTCTCTGGGGCATCGGAGGCTGAGGGAAGATTTGAAGAAGTTTATAAAAGGATGAGAGTAATAAATAATGTAAGTGGTCAGAATCTTTATCGCAGCATTGAAATGTCAAAGAGTAGGGAACATGGATGTAAGGTGAGAGGTGGAAACTTTAAAGAAGATGTGCGGGACAAGACATTTTACGCAGAAAGTGGTAGATGCCTGGAACATGTTCCCAGGGGCTAGTGGTGGAAGTAGATACGAAAAGTGATTTTTAAGATGCCTTTAGATAGGTTTGAGTTTAGTTTATTGTCACGTGTACCGAGGTGCAGTGAAAAGCTGGAGATGGTGCAGAGGAGGTTTACAAGAATGATCCCAGGAATGAGTAGGTTAACATATGATGAGTGTTTGATGACACTGGGCCTATGCTCGCTGGAGTTTAGAAGAACGAGAGGGGGACCTCATTGAAACGTACAGAATAGCGAAAGGTTTTGATAGAGTGAATGTGGAGAGAATGTTCTCACTAGTGGAAGAGTCTAGGACTAGAGGTCATTGCCTCAGAATTAAAGGGCGTTCTGTTAGGCAGGAGAGGAGTAGGAAATTTATTTCATTAGAGGGTGGTGTATCTGTGGAATTCTTTACTACAGAAGGCTGTGGAGGCCAAGTCAGTGGATATTTTAAAGGCAAGGATAGATAGATTCTTTGTACGGGTGTGAGCGGTTAGGGAGAGTAGGCAGGGGAATGGGGTTAAGATGGAGAGATTGATCAGGCATGATTGAATTGAGGTGTGATTGACATGATGGGCCGAATGGCCTAATTCTACTCCTATCACTTAGGATCTAGAACATGAATACTTGATTAGTTGCCTGTTCCTCAGTCGCTCACAATCCTTCCTCCTGAAGGTGGCTTTGTCAAGTCAAAAGCCCCAGAAGAGAAGGAATGCAGAAAAATCTGGATAAAATGTAAACAAATCCAATTTACAGCTGCTCTTCATTTCCCCAACCCCGCTTTAAACTTCCAAGGGCCTGAGGAAATCTTGGTTTCACTTATCAACGATATTTGAAACCAAGGGGTAATTTTTCAAACTGTTGCTTCAATTCAGCGCCTGATAAATAGCTGCCATCCCTCTGCAGTAGTTCCATTACAGTGGCTTTCCAGCCACCCGACGCATCCTACTGCAAATCCCACAGATTTGTTATTTCAAAACAAATTAAAAAAAACATCTGAAAATTAGCTGCCCACAGTTGTAGCAAAGCAAGGACAGTGAAGTAAGGTTTTGAATTTCACAGTTCAGGTTTTCACAATTCATTTCTCGAAGCAGCAATCTTCATTCCCTAGTTACACTCCCCCTTTCCCACTACCTCTTTACCTCTCTCTGAGTTGCCAACTTTCTCAACTGCCCGATCAATGAATCAGTCCATTAACCTATTTATTTCCCATTTTCTCCCATTCACTTTGTTTCAATTACTAACCCATCAATCCACACTCCCTCTTTGCATTTTCCTTCCTTGGTCCTCTCCCTTCACTCTGCAATCCCACAAAACCTCCATTACCCTTCGCTACCCTTCAGACTGCATTATTTTATCTCTCAAGACCCCAACTCCACATGCCTTGCCCATTCTATTATTCCGTCAAGCCTTTTCTTTCAACCTGTTGCCCATCAGTTCCTTGGAAAATAAAGACACAAAGTGCTGGAGTAACCCAGTGGGTCAGCAGCATCTCTGGAGACCATGGATAGATGAGAAGGTAGACAAAAATACTGGAGAAACTCAGCGGGTGAGGCAGCAACTATGGAGCGAAGGAATAGGTGACGTTTTGGGTCGAGACCCTTCTTCAGAATGATGGATAGATAAGATGTTGGGTCGGTACCCTTCCTCAGCTTGAGGGAAATCTCATCTATCCATGTTCTCCAGAGAGGTTGCCTGACCCACTGAGTTACTCCAACACTTTGTTTATTTTTTTCCCGGTAAACCGGCATCTGCAGTTCCTTGTGTTCTCCATTAGTTTATTGATCCTAACTTCCTATTCACCCCAATCTCATCTTAATTAATTGCTCCATTTTCAATTTGTCTTCGATATCAATAGGGATTTGTTTGGCCCACCGGGTCCTCACCGAACAGCGATCCCCGCACATTAACACTACCCTACACAGACTAGGGACAATTTTACATTTATCCCAAGCCAATTAACCTACAATCCCGAATGTCTTTGGAGTGTGGGAGGAAAGCGAAAATCTCGGAGAAAACTCACGCAGGTCACGGGGTGAATGTAAAAACTATGTACAGACATGTATCGGTAGTCTTAATCATACTTGGGTCTCTGGCACTGTAAGGCAGTAGCTCTACCACCATACCGCCCTTCCAGTTTCTGTTCCAGCTACCTTGGCCATGGTCATTTTCATCCTGAGAATGTTCACGGATAATTCACTTCAATGTTTTTCCTTTTTGAGAAATGGAATGACTGTAAAGAGAAATTGGGCAGGGTGTACAAAAGAATGCCAATTCCACAGTGTCGTCTTTGCTCAGTGTCTTTGAGTGATGGAGAGAGAGCAGTAAAGGCGCTAGTGGAATTGAGATGAGAAACGTCTTTTTAAGAGAGCAGTAAGACTAAAGAACCAAAGAATTAAAAGTACTCAATACCTCCACCACAATCTAGTTACCCTATTGATAACTGAACTATATAAAGTTGCAAAGCAAAAATGCAAAATCGACATGCACAGCTCAAAGTGCCATTAACTCCTGAAACTCAATTACTTTATCATTTAAACCAAGAAATTACCTTTTCTGGATATGTGCACAAATCAGCTAAACTCTCTATTAAAAAACTGGGCAAAGAAATATATCACCTAAAGTGGTTCATGCAGACTAAGGCAGTAGCCCATCGGTAAGTCATTAGAGCTGACAGATACAGTAGTTGCAAAAAAATCTAAGAGCTTCACAGGTTTCTTCCATTACAAAATTGACTACACTTTAGCAGTACTTCATGGGCAGTTTAATGTTTCAGGCCGTCCTGAAAAGGAAATGAAAGGCACTAAATAAATCCGAGGATTCCTTTGTTCGGTTAACCCCTTGTACACCGTGACGCAGTCGTTTATTTGCAAGCTTGCATAAAGGCAATAATTGCTGAATCAACAAAGGGTGGCACGGTGGCGCAGCGGTACAGTTGCCACCTCACCCGGGTTCGATCCTGACCACAGGTGCTATCTGTATGGAGTTCGTACCTTCTACGCGTGGGTTTTTTTTACAGGAGCTCTGGTTTTCCCCCCACATTCCAAAGTCGTGCAAGTTTGTAGGCTAATCGGCTGGGTAAAATTGTAAATTGTCCCTAGTGCGCGTAGGATAGTGTTAGAGTGCGGGGATTGCTGGTTGGTGTGGACTCGGTGGGCCAAAGGGCCTGTTTCCGCGCTATATCTCTAAAGAAAATAAAACTAAACTTAATATGTACATGCCATCAACTGTCCTGATTCTAGATTATCTGCATGGGACAAACAGGGAAAGTGTAATATAGATTACTTGTGGCACAAAGACCCTGAGAGTTTTTAATTGTGTTCTTGCTTCTGGGCTATTCCCTCCTGAGGAAGACTGTCCTTTAAACCGTTCCCCTATCTGAAGCATAAATCCTGCATCAGGACACCCAAGCCTGCTGATGCATAGATAGGCTTGGCAGGATGCGATTTTTATCAGCAAGCATTGATAAATGCCCACTTCAACCCACACTCACAGATCATCAAGAAAAATATTTCCATCATTAATAATCAGAATTGATTTCAGAACTCAACTGCTAGACAAACCTTTTAAAATGAAACAGACAGGCCAAGGAAGTGGAGATTTGCAGTTTCCAGTTTCTGTTCCTTAGGAATGTAATGTTACTGCCAAATAAACACTGTGATTTAAAGCAGGTAAGCTTCATATTTTTTTAATTCATGTGTATTTAGTTTTTGTATTCTGACGGGTGACTACGTACAGCTTTTAAAGGCACGTTGTCATTGATAGATTGTGCCCACACACCAACATTTGTGCAATCTGAAAATGTATGTTTATTAAGGTCGATATACATGCCGAAGAATGTGCGATACCTGTTGCAACTTCTGAAGAACAGCAACTGAATTCTGCCAAGCCAATGCATAGGAAGAAGGAGCAAAAAAATAAAGTGTTGGAGGAAATCTGCAAGCCAGGCAGCATCTGTGAAGGGAAAAGATTGGTACCGCTTGACTCTGCAGTTCCAACAATTGCATTTGTGGCATTTCTGATTATGTTTTATTGTGTGTACACCCCTTTAAGAACCACGTCACATGTACACTGTAAAAGAAGACACAAAGTGCAGGAATAACTAGATGGGTCAGGCAGTATCTCTGGAGAATATGGACAGGTGATGTTTTGGATCAGAACTCTTCCTCAGAGTCCCAGCCTGGAACATCACCGATCCATATTATCGAGAGATGCTGCCTGACCCGCTGAGTTACTCCAGCATTTTGTGTCCCTTTTGTAAACCAACATCTGCGGTTCCCTATTTCTCTATATTGAATACTGATCTGTTATGGGTACCAGACGGGCTAGAACTTTCTATCCGTCTGGGCAGAGTGACAGAAAAAGGTCAAAGTCAATTATAATCGTCACATACACCCGAAGGTGCAGTGAAATGAATTTGTCAGCAGCGACACACTTAAAAAGAACACACAATACACAATAAGATTTAACACAAACATCCACCACAGCATTCTTCACTGTGGTGGAAGGCACAAAATGCAGCCAGTCCTCCTCGTTGTTCAGCCATGATCGGGGCCATGAACGGTCGAGCACACTAGGTGGCTTGGAGCACCTGAATCGGCACTTTCTTATAGGAGACCGCGGCTTCAGGATGTTATAGGCCGCAGGCCGGCAGTCGGAGCTCTTCTCCGGCGATTCCCGGCGAGGGATCCCAGGCTCCAGATGGGAAGTCCACGCACCGCCCGTGGCTAGAAGCTCCGCAGATGGCGGCTTCAGGATGTCGTAGTGCGCGGGCCAGAATAGAATAGAATAGAATAGAATAGAATGCCTTTTTATTGTCACTATACACATGCACAATGAGATTAAAAGCTGCTCCTACTCAGTGTAAAAACAAAAAGGGGGGGGGAATAAGGTGCACAGTTTCTGCGGCGCTATATACATATCTATAAAAGACAATGGATAAATAGAATTACAGTTACAGTACAACTTACAGTAGGTGGATAGATGAAGGTCCGGGGGTTAGGCTGTGAAGTCAGTGCATTTGTGATGCAATCGGAGCACTCCCCTCCGGCGGCTCCCTGGCAATGGTTCGCCCGGTCCGCGATGTGAAAAGTCCACACTGCGCCCGTGGCTGATGCTCGGGGCCCGACTCCAGGAAAGGCCGTTCCAATCCAAGCACTTAGGCCGTGAGAAGGGTGGTGGAGAAGCGACAAAGAAAATAGTCACCTCTCCGTCGAGGGTGACTGAAGAACCCTTCTCATGGCCTAACAGCTTGGATTGGAAAGACCTTTCCACCTTCCCCCCCCCCCCCCCCTTCAAGGGGTAGCAGATGAGTCCGAGTGAACAAACTATGAACTCTACATGTTCAAAGGCCTTTACATGTTTTATTAATCATAAAACGGCTCACTGTAATAATATTAATTGTTAGGGTGACATGATCGTATGGCAGTCTCACAGCTCCAGGCTGCATATTAATGGATGTAGAGACATGGTTTAACCCTTTCTGTATACCCACGACTGTTTAGCCAGACACAGCTCCAATGCCATCTGTATGAAGCTTGCATCTTTTGCTCATCTCTCACTCCACGCGCCCACATCTCCAGCTCCCTCCCGGTTGCTCCCACCGACGAGTCTTCGGCTGAATCCCGCCAAAATCCTTTGAGGTGATGGAGAATGCATTTGAGAATTGACCGTGAATCCCATTGCACAACTAATGGTATTCTCAAAATGAGAGTATCATTTTCCCATAAGTACAAAAGAAAATGAAAAAAAGTAAATGCATTATGTATAAAAACTGCCTTAAATAATACATTTAAGACTACTAATGAAATTAGGTTAATTTGTACTGAAAATATAGTCATAGAGAGACAGTGTGGAAATAGCCCTTTCAACCCAACTTGCCCACACTGGACAACATGTCCCACCTACACAAGTCCCACCTGCCTATGCTTGGTCCATACCCCTCCAAACCTGTCCTATAAATGTGCTTGTCTAACTGCTTCTTAAATGTTGGGATAGTCCCACTCTCAACTACATCCTCCGGCAGCTCATTCCATTCACCCACCGCCCTTTGTGTGAAATGTTACCCCTCAGATTCCTATTAAATCTTTTCCTCTTCACCTTAAACCATGTCTTCTATGACGAGTAAAATGATGTATTGAAACTGGTAGCTCTGCAGTTTGCTGCTTGAGTGGTGGCCACTGACTGCCAGGAGCCACGGATGATGAGAACAGTCAGAAATTAGTCAATCGCCTCCCTGTAAGGATGCAGTAAATCAAAAGCAAACAGCACTTGTTTTGAACTGTACAAGTCATTCATCGAACTGTCGTTATTGATCAAAATGCCAGTTGGAAGAGCATCATTTGGACATCAAAATCCCCGGAGACGGGAAAACGATGGATTGCTGATTAAACCAAGGGATAGAAGGGTCTTGACCCAAAACATCACCCATTCCATCTCTCCAGAGATGCCGAGTTACTCCAGCTTTTTGTGTCCATCATTGATTATTTTTTGTGATGGTTTCAATCAAGTTTTTCGAATTCCTGACTACTTTACCTCACAAAACCCACAGGCTTGCAGCTGATTCATCTCATCCCATCACATCTTTGTTCTTTATCCATTTTAAATATATTTTATTATGCAAGTTTCCACTAGTGGGAGAGCCTAGATGTCGTAACCTCATAATTAAAGGATGTTCCTTTAGGAAGGAAATGAGAATCAGAGACCGTTCTTTGCCACAGAAGGCTGCGGAGGCCAAGTCAGTGGGTATTTTTAAAGCAGAGATAGATAGATCCTTGATTAGTACGGGTGTCAGAGGTAATGGGGAGAAGGCAGGAGAATGGGGTTAAGATGGAGAGATAGATCAGCCATGATTGAATGGTGGAGTAGACTTGATGTGCCAAATGATCTAATTCTGCTTCTATCACTTATGACTTTATGATCTCATTAACATAGAAACATAGAAAATAGGTGCAGGAGGAGGCCATTCGGCCCTTCGAGCCAGCACCACCATTCATTGTGATCATGGCTGATCGTCCCCTATCAATAACCCGTGCCTGCCTTCTCCCCATATCCCTTGACTCCACCCCCGAGAGCTCTATATAACTCTCTCTTAAATCCATCCAGTGACTTGCCCTCCACTGCCCTCTGTGGCAGGGAATTCCTTAAATTCACAACTCTCTGGGTGAAAATGTTTTTTTCTCACCTCAGTCTTAAATGACCTCCCCAGAATTAAATAATCCACATTGGCAACAATATCGCCGTGTGTGCTGATGTGTCAATGATGTGTGCTTAGTCCACTGTTCTGCTCTCATTACCCATGACTGTGTGGCCAGACACAACTCCGAGAGGTAGAATTGCTGCCTTACAGCGCCAGAGTCCCAGGTTCGATCCTGACTGCGGATGCTTGTCTGTATGGAGTTCGTACCTTCTTCCTGTGACCTGCATGGGCTTTCGCTGGGATCTCCAGTTTCCTCCCACTCTCCAAAGTAGTACAGGTTTACAGGTAAAATTGGCTTGGTATAATTGTAAATTGTCCCATGCGTGTGTAGGATAAAGTTAGTGTGTGGGGGTCGCTGGTCGACATGGATTTGGTGGGCCGGAGGGCCTGTTTCTGTGCTGAATCTCTAAGCTAAACTAAACTAAAGACAGCTCCATCATTGTTGGATGAATACTGAGTAAGAATACAGGAAGAAGATCGATAATTTGGTCGAGAGTTGCAAGAATAAGGAGTTAATACTTGACTTTAGGAAGGGAAAGCTGAGATTCAATGAATTGGCTTCTTTGGTGGGACATCAGTGGAGAATCAAAGACGTTCAAGTTCTGAATACATCATGAGTAGATGGGATGGATAGAAAGGATGTTGGTACCTTGGCCTTCATCAGTCAAGATATTGCATACAGAAGTTGGGATGTTATGTTACAGTTGTACAAGATTTTGGTGAGGTTGCATTTGGAGCATTGCGTTTAGTTTTGGTCACCCTGCCCTAGGAAGGAAGCCAGATAGAGATCAGTGAAGTTTAATGAGGATGTTATCAGGATTTGAGGGCATGCAGACAGACTAGGACTTTATTTCTTAAGAACGCAGGAGGCTGAGGCAATGAGGGGAATAGATAGGGTGAATGCACAGTATTTTACCCAGAGTAGAGGAATCAAAAAACCAGAGGACTTGGGTTTAAGGTGAGAGGGAAAAGATTTAACCTGAGTGACACTTTTTCACACTGAGGGTGGTAGGTATA
Source organism: Okamejei kenojei (assembly GCA_035221665.1). NCBI lineage: Eukaryota > Metazoa > Chordata > Chondrichthyes > Rajiformes > Rajidae > Okamejei > Okamejei kenojei. Next base: position 17,787,885 of record CM069139.1, on the reverse strand, counting down.
TGGAACGAGCTGCCGGAGGAGGTAGTTGAGGCAGGGTCTATAACAACATTTAAAATACATTCAGATAGGTATATGAATAGGGAATGTTTAGAGGGATATAGAAACATAGAAACATAGAAATTAGGTGCAGGAGCAGGCCATTCGGCCCTTCGAGCCTGCACCGCCATTCAATATGATCATGGCTGATCATTCAACTCAGTATCCTGTACCTGCCTTCTCTCCATACCCCCTGATCCCTTCAGCCACAAGGGCCACATCCAACTCCCTCTTAAATATGGCCAACGAACTGGCCTCAACTACCTTCTGTGGCAGAGAATTCCACAGATGTGGCAGAGAATTCCACAGATAGGACAAACACGGGCAGGTGGGACTAATGTAGATGGGGCATCTTGGTTGGCATGGGCAAGTTGGGCCGAAGGGCCTGTTTCCACGTTGTATGACTATGACTATCTTTCATGATCAGTCCGGGTCCCAGCACATTGAAGCAGTCACAAAGAAAGCTCATCAATGCCTCTTCTTCCTCAGAAGTTTGAGGAGATTCAGCAAGTCACTGAATACTCCATTGAGCTTCTGTAATTGTATGACGAACAGCATACTCTGTGGTTGCACCAAGGTCCAGCTCAGAACTTTGAATGCCCAGGAATGGCGGTGGTTCCAGAAAGAGGTGGAAATCCCCAGTCCATTATGGGTATGGATCTCCTCACAATTGAAAGGATCCACAGGAAGCACTACCTCAAGAAGGCAGCTAATATGGTATCATCAGACTCTGGCCACAATGTCAATTTCACTGCCAGTATCAGGAGGAAGGTAAATGAGACCGAGAACTGTTACCTCCAGGTTTAAGACCTCCAATGTTTAAGAAACAGTTAGGCAGGTACATGGATAGGACAGGTATGGAAGGATATGGGCCAAACACTGGCAGGTGGGACTAGTGTATCTGGGACAAGGTGGCCGGTGTGGGCAAGTTGGGCTGAAGGGCCTGTTTCCACGCTGTATCACTCTATGACTCTAACAGCTTCTTCTCATCAGTCTGGAACCACGCTGCACAACCCTCGTCACAAACTAAGTCAGCACCAAAATACCATGGACCTTGAGTAAGTTTGCACCATGTGAAGTTCATGGGCATATGAGAAATAATTAAAAGGGAGGAATTAGGACAGGGGAAATGGAACCAATGACATTTCTGTCCAGGGAACCACCAGGCTGAATGGTCTCCTTCTAAAAAAATGAACGGACCCTTGATATGTTCAGTTTAGTTTAGAGATACAGTGTGAAAACAGGCCCTTCGGCCCACCGAGTCCACACCAATAAACGATCCCCGCGCATTAACATTATCCTACACACGCCAGGGGCCATTTTTCACTTACACCAAGCCAATTGACCTACGATACTGAAGATCTCAGAGAAAACCCAAGTAGGTCACGGAAGAACATATGACACTCCGTGGTCAGGATCGAACCAGGTACTCTAGCGTTGTGTGGCTGCGACTCTACTAAAGTGCCACCGCGCTGCGCCTTCCCCAGCTGGGGAGTTTAAAGTCAGGTCAAATGCCCTCTGCATATGTATTGAATCAACGAATATTGGGCAACATGAGGCACTGCCAGTCTTTCTGCTATGTGTTAGTGGATGAAACCGGCTGTGAAGTCGTCGGGTGGTGTAAAAGGACTTTTAGATAATAAATACACTCTGTTGAATCTACTAAATGTTCTTTAATGTTGTAACGCATCGTTAATTTAGATCTTATTAAAGCACCTACAAGGGTTCGGATGCATTTGGATGGTATTTAAAACTTCAGTATTTTGTGACTTTTTAAACTCAGTTACGTTGAGTTATGAAGTACTTAACTGTTCCCAAATACACACATCTGGAACAATTTCAGTTCTTGGCAGGATTTGGCTGGGATCCAGTTGTGGAACAGGATCAAGTTACTCCAGGAGCACCTGAGAAATGTATAGATGGCTGATCTCTGACCCCATGATCAATACATTAACATTAACATTATCCTACACACGCCAGGGGCCATTTTTCACTTACACCAAGCCAATTGACCTACGATACTGTATGTCTTTGGCATGTGGGAGGAAACCGAAGATCTCAGAAAAAACCCCAGCAGCGGCGGCGGTCTGGCTAGAGCTGCGGTGCTCCAGCGGCGGCGGCCTGGTTTGGAGCTGCGGTGCTCCAGCGGCGGCGGCGGCCCAGCTTAGAGCTGCGGTGCTCCAGGGGCGGCCTGGTTTGGAGCTGCTGTGCTCCAGCAGCGGCGGCGGTCCGGCTAGAGCTGCGGGGCTCAGTGGCGGCGGTGGCCCGGTTTAGAGCTGCGGTGCTCCAGCGGCGGTGGTGGCCCAGCCTAGAGCTGCGGTGCTCCAGCGGCGGCGGTCCGGCTTAGAGCTGCGGGATTCCAGCGGCAGCGGTCCGGCTTAGAGTTGCGGTGCTCCAGCGGTGGCGGTCCGGCTTAGAGCTGCGGGATTCCAGCGGCGGCGGTGGTCCGGCTTAGAGCTGCGGTGCTCCAGCGGCGGCCTTGATCGTCTCAGCGCAGAGGGAGAACTAAGAGGGATGAAGACAATGACTTAAGACTTTTGCCTTCCACCACAGTGAGGAGGTGCCTGGTGAACTCACTGTGGTGGATGTTAAATATGTGTTTAATGTGTGTTTTGTTTTTTTATTATATGTTATAACTTCATGGTAACAATTTCGTTCAGACCGAAAGGTCTGAATGACAATAAAGGAATCTAATCTAATCTAATCTAATCTCACTCAGAACAAAATTTATCTCTTATTGTTTATGCTGTTTACAGTCTGTCCACCATCCTTTCCTTTTCGGCCTCCTTTCACTTTGTGCCGCTATAAACGTTGCCCTTTCATATGTCCTGCCCTCCAACGTACTGCAGACTTAAGGCGCAAGCAACTCGTAACAAGTACTGGAGTAACTCAGTGGGTCAGGCAGCATCTAGGTCAGAAGGCCATTGAGACCAAGTCAATGGATATTTTTAAGGAGGAGATAGAGAGATTCTTGATTGGGTATGGGTGCGGGGGGTTATGGGGAGAAGGCAGGAGAATGGGGTTAGGTGGGAGAGACAGATCAGCCATGGTTGAATGGCGGAGTAGAGTTGATGGACCGAATGACATAATTCTGTTCCTATCACTTATGAACGATGAACATGATCTCTGGAGAACATGGATAGGTGATGTTTTGGATCAGAACCCTTCAGTTTCAATTTTAAGTTTATTGTCACCAAGGTACAGTGAAAAGCTTTTGTTGTGTGCTAACCAGTCAGCGGAAAGTCAATACATGGTTTCAACTGAGCAGTTCAAAGTACATAGATACATGATAAGGGAATAACGTTTAACACAAGATAAAGTCAGTAAAGTCTGATCAAAGCTAGTCCGAGGGTCACCAATGAGGTAGATAGTAGATCAGGACTGCTCTCTAGACATTCATGTCTGAATTCACACCAGACTGTTATTCATGTCCTCCAGAGATGCTGCCTGACCCGTTGAGTTGCTCTGGCACTTTGTATCTTTTCTTGTAAACCAGCACCTGTATCTTGCTCCCATAACAGACTTGCTCATTCGTCTGCTACTTCCCAAGTTCTTACCGTATTGCTTGTTTTCCTTCCTATTGATGATAGGCCAAACACCCAACACAGTGTGCCAATTGTATGTGAGTCAACCCATCATTCAGGCATGTTCCCCTGCCACTTTTCTATTTTAGATACCTTGATATAGTTGTCCATGGTGTCCTAATCCTGGAATTAAGTCATGAGGTGCAGCAAAGCGTGAAAACATTGTTTAGTTTAGTTCATAGACGCAAACTGCTGGAGTAACTCAGCGGGACAGGTAGCTTCTCTGGAGGAAAGGAATGGGTGACGTTTTGGGTCGAGAGCCTTCTTCAGACTGAGAGTCAGGGGAAGGGGAAATAAGGGATATAGCCGGCGATATAGAGAGACAAAACTTAGTTTAGTTCAGGTCAGGTCGGGATGAGATCCCCCCCGTCACGGGTACCATGTAATCCCGTGCTACCTGCTCCAAGGTCGGATAGTCGGCGACCATCCTGTTTGCCAGGTGAGGAGAGGGCTGTGGACCCCCAGCCCCAGGACCAAAAACAAGACCTGTCAAAAGGCGGATGAGCTTCTAGCGATCCACACTTCAGTTGAAGTTGCAATCACTGTCGCACACAGCATTGTAAGGAATGATGATAAAACACACACACCAAAATCCGATACTGGAACTGGAGGACAGAGGAACTGGGGGACAGAGAGGTGTGGTGAGTCCTTCACCTTTCCCGTCGGAAACCAGCACCACTGCGTCGCTAATGTTTTCAACGATGATGAATGAATGAATTAGTTCAGAGATACAGCATGGAAACCGAGTCCCGTGGCAACCACCATCACCCATACACCACTCCTATTCTACACACTAGGGACAGAGGGGGCTGGAGTGGAGGAGAAGGTGGGTTCGGGATAGATGGAGAAATGTTTTGTCCACTCACTATCCAATTGGATGCATTAGACAGAAAAGAGATGAACTGTGAGATTTCTCTTGATTCACCTAGGTTCATCCAGTGATCTGGAGATGGAGCAGCGCTTAGAGAAGACAAATGCCTATCACAGCGAACATAATTACATCTAATTACAGAACTTATTTATAGTTCTCACCTCAAGATAAATTCTTTCAGAACTGAATTTGTCTCCTCCCGGTAACGCTTCCTTGCGGTCTGTCCCCTGTCCTTTCCCTTACGACCACCTTTCACTTTGTACCACTGTACACTTTGCCCTTTCATCTCTCCTGCCCTCCAACGTACTATAGACTTAAGACACAAGTAACTCGTCACAAGTGCTGGAGTAACTCAGCGGGACAGGCAGCATCTCTGGAGAGAAGGAATGGGTGATGTTTTGGGTCGAGACCCTTCTTCAGACTGAGAGTCAGGGAGGAGGCGAAGGACAAAGGACAAAGGACATTTATTGTCACGTACACCAGTTGGTGTAGTGAAATTTGATTTGCCATGCAGCACACAAATAAAGATAATACACAACATCATAGAATTAACAGTAGACATAAAAACATCCCCCCACAATGGTTCCCACTGAGCTGAGTTATTCAGCTGAACATCGGGGTGGAAAGAATTTCACCATGTAAATGGCTTGCACAATATTGCTTCTGACCAGGGTACACAAAAAGCTGGACAAACTCAGCGGGTGCAGCAGCATCTAAGGAGCGAAGGAGATAAATTGCTTCTGACCACTTGTGGTGATTCATTTTTCAGTCACAGCTAATGATCCATCCAACCATTTGCAGTCTTCCCATCAGGATTGGTGGGACAGATATAGTGTACAATCCATAATAAAGTCCAAACCAGGGTAAAACTAGGATGAAGACTCACAGAGCTACAGATGCTGAAATCTTCATCTTAACACCGGAGTGCCGGAGAAACCCAATGGATTAAGCAGCATCTGTGGAGGGAATGGACCGCCCATATTTTGTGTTGGGACCGGAAGAAAGGTCTCGACCCAAAGCGTCGCCTGTCCATTCCCTCCACAGATACTGCCCGACCCTCTGAGTTAATCCAGCAATTTATGTTTCAAAGCTAGGATGATCCTGGCCAAGTGTTCAGCTGGAAGATAGACAAACAATGCTGGAGTAGCTCAGCGGGACAGGCAGCATCTCTGGAGAGAAGGAATGGGGTGACATTTCGGGTCGACACCCTTCTTCAGCTCAATGGCATTGCTAAATAACACCAGGCATTTCAATTTTAAAAAAAGAGACCAAGAGGTAAAAAAATAAGGTTTTCTGGATGACCGACTCAAGTGGAGAGTGGGCTCACCAGACTTCTGACGAAGGAAAAGAAAACATTTTTACTACCGTCAGCATTTGGGGGAAAATTATGAAACAACCCACTGCCTGGTTCGAAGCCTGTAATTGTGGCGACAAAGACTAACGCTGCTGACTGGCTGGCAGATCCTAAAAATTAAAAGAGAGCAGAGAACACAATTAAATGGGAGATCAAAAGGAATATGTTACCAATTGACCCATAATGGGTGCAAGATGGACTTCGATCGTGCACACTCGGATTGGCATGCTGAACAATGGGAGCAAACTGAAAGGGGGGGGGGGGGGGGGTGGTGGTAAAGTGAGGTGTGATGAATGAGAAGCAAATTCTTCAGAATATTAAATATCCAGACAGGGAGAATAACAGATTGATTTATGCTTGATATCAGGTAGATCCTGAACAAAAGTCAGAATTTAGCATTCCACCGCTCATTTTTGAAATCACGTTTACCAGCCTCTTCCCCTCGCTCTGTCCTGCATCTCTGGAAAGTTTGCATGGTGACGCTTTTTCCTGCCGTGCAATAACGGTGAAGAAATGTGTGTAGGAAGGAACTGCAGATGCTGATTTACACCGAAAATAGACACAACAATGCTGGAGTGACTCGGCGGGACAGGCAGCATCTCTGGATAGAAGAAATGGGTGGCGTTTCGGGTCGAGACCCTTCTTCATGCTGAGAGTCAGGGGAGAGGGAGGCACAGAGGTAAGGAAGGGTATGGTGTGAAAACGGGACATCAAAGGGGATGCAGGTCAAGGAAAATGTAGAATAGATTGTTGTTAGCTAGGAGAAGGTGACAGCGAAGCATACAGAGATAACATTTAATTCAGGGGACAGTCAGACAGGTCAGAGAACTGGGAAACATGAGTGATGGAGAGTGAGGGAAAGCAAGGTTACTAGAGGTTAGAAAAGTAAATACACGGCTGAGGTGTAAGCTGCTGTATGGTAATGATATTAAAATAAGGCTTACCTCCTGTGAGATGCAATTTTCTCTCTCCTGGGTCAGCAGAAAAGCCAGAAGGGGCGTAGTTAAAAACGGATCGGCTTCAAAAGGCACCTCGGCATGTACAATTCTTCCCCAAACACTCTCCAACACTGGCACTGATTTTTAAAATATGTGCTCTTTCCCTGAATTTGCTGACAAGGCTGGTATGTCAGTGGTTAGTGTATTTGCCTGGCTTGTACTTTTTGCAACTTGTAAGAATTCTCGGCCAGGGTGTAATCTGCTACTTGTATTCCCTCCCGCGTTGAAGACATGAGAAAAGTATAAGAGGACATGGAACGTTACAACACACAAACACACCCTTTGGCCCACAAAGCCTGTGCCGAACATGCCTGCCTGAAATACCTGAAATCATGCAGAGGGTGGTGAGTGCCTGGGGTGGAGGCAGATACGATAGTGGCATTGAAGAGTTTTTCTTTCGATAGGCACATTGATATGCGGGAATGAAGGGATATGGATTATGTACAAGCAAATAAGAGGTGGTCTTGGCATTATGTTTGGCGCAGGCGTTGTGGACGAAAGTGGTTGCGGCTGCGCGTACTGTTCAATGTTCTATATAGGGGAGGGATTTATTTAGGCAGAAGGCGGTGAATCTGTGCAATTCATCGCCACAGATGGCTGTGGAGGCCATATCATTGGGTATTTTCTAAGGTGGAAATTGGCAGATTCTTCATGAGCAAGGGTGTCATGGGCTATGGGGAAGACATTAGGCAAGGAGCATGGGGTTGAGAGGGAAAGACAGATCAGCCATGATTGAATGGTGGAGTAGATGGGCCGAATTGCCTAATTCTGCTCCTATGACTTATGAACTGATGGGAGCTACGATACCAAGATAAACTAATCTTCTCTGCCTGCATATTCCTCCATTCCTTGCTTATCCAATTGCCTATCCCAAAGATTCATTAAAACAGCGCCTTCTGGCATTACTATCACTGGCAGCCCATCCCAGACCCTCACCACCTTCTGTGCCAAATGTCTTGCCCAGCACATCGCCTTTAAACTTTGCCCCACTCACCTGATCTGGACTTTGTGGGAAATCCTGAACAAGAAAGTAGCATTTTCCTGCGTAACTTCCACAAGGGCGGCACCGTGACACAGCAGCAGAGTTGGTGCCTTACAGCACCAGAGACCCAGGTTCGATCCTGACTACAGGTGCTGCCTGTACGGAGTTTATAACCATATAACCATATAACCATATAACAATTACAGCACGGAAACAGGCCCTCTCGGCCCTTTCAGTCCGTGACGACCATTTGTTTTCCCCTAGTCCCATCTACCTGCACTCAGACCATACCCCTCCATTCCCTTCACGTCCATATACCTATCCACTTTACTCTTAAATGTTAAAATCGATCCCTGCCTCCACCACTTCTGCTGGAAGCTGATTCCACACAGCCACCACCCTCTGAGTAAAGAAGTTCCCCCTCACGTTACCCCGAAACCTCTGTCCCCTTAATTTCTCATGTCATGCCCTCTTGTTTGAAACTTCCCTACCCTCAATGGAAAAACGTATCCACGTCAACTCTGTCTATCCCTTTCATCATTTTAAAGACCTCAATCAAGTCCCCCCCTTAACCTTCTGCGCTCCAAAGAATAAAGACCTAACTTGTTCAACCTTTCTCTGTAACATAGTTGCTGGAACCCTGGCAACATTCTAGTAAATCTCCTCTGTACTCTCTCTATTTTGTTGACATCCTTCCTATAACTAGGCGACCAAAATTGTACACCATACTCCAGAATTGGTCTTACCAATGCCTTGTACAATTTTAACATTACTTCCCTACTCCTATATTCAATGCTCTGATTTATAAAGGCCAGCACACCAAAGGCTTTCTTTACCACCCTATCTACATGCGATTCCCACCTTCAGGGAACTAGCACAGTTATTCCTAGATCTCTCTGTTCCACAGCATTCCCTCAATTCCATACCATTTACCATGTACGTCCTATTTTGATTTGTCCTGCCAAGATGTAGCACTTCACACATTATCAGCATTAAACTCCCATCTGCCATCTTTCAGCCCATTTTCCAATGGCCCAAATCTCTCTGTAGACTTTGAAAATCTACTTCATTATCCACAACACCACCTATCTTAGTATCATCTGCATACTTACTTATCCAATTTTCCACCCCATCATCCAGATCATTGATGTACATGACAAACAACATTGGACCCAACACAGATCCCTGAGGCACCCCACTGGTCACCCGGCTTTCCAACCTGACAAACAGCCATCCACCATTACTCTCTGACATCTCCCATTCAGCCACTGTTGAATCCATCTTGCTACTCCGCCATTAACACCCAAAGATTGAACCTTCTTAACCAACCTTCCATGGGGAACCTTGTCAAAGTCCTTACTGAAATCCATATAGACAACATCCACTGCTTTTACCCTCATCAATTTCCCTAGTTACCGTCAAAAAATTCAAGAAGGTTTGTCAAACATGACCTTCCAGGCACAAATCCATGTTGACTGTTCCTGATCAGACCCTGTTTATCCAGATGCTTATATATATTATCTCTAAGTATCCTTTCCATTAATTTGCCCACCACTGACGTCAAACTAATAGGTCTATAATGCTAGGTTTTTTATTCTTTGAACCCTTTTTAAACAATGGAACAACATGCGCAGTACGCCAATCCTCCGGCACTATTCCCGTTTCTAAAATGTTTTATGTTCTTCCCGTGACTGCGTGGGTTTTCTCCGGGTGCTCCGGTTTCCTCCCACTCTCCAAAGATTTACAGGTTTGTAGGTTAATTGGCTTCAGCAAAAAAATGTAAATTGTCCCTGGTGTGTAGTGTGTGCTAGTGTGTAGGAAGGAACTGCAGATTCTAGTTTACACCGACGATAGATACAAAAAGCTGCAGTAACTCAGCGGGAAAGGCAGGGGAGGGGGTGAAAATAGAAATGTGGAAGGTAAGGTGTGAAAACGAGACATCAAAGGCGACAAAGTTAAAGGAAAACGTAGAATGGATCATTGTTAGGAAGGTGACAACGAAGCATATAAAGATAAATGTAATCAGATCGCTGGTCAGCACGGACTCAGTGGGCCGAGGGCCTGTTTCCACACTGCATCCCTAAACTAAACTAAAAGTGCAGCTCTCCACATATGTGATGTAAAGTGAAGCCCCAGAACTTGCAGGACATTTTTTACGAACCATTTCCTGACGGTGATCCATTGCTGGTGATGTGCAAAGTTGCAACTTCACAGAGCCGTAGTGTTGTAAAGCAAAGAAATAGACTTGTCAGCCTCCGGCATCTATGTCGACCATCATGCCTATTTATGTTATTCCCACTTGCCTGCATTAATTCCATATTCTCTATGCCTTGTTTCATTCAAGCATCTGTCGAGATCCTTCTTAAATATTCTTACCGTTCCTGCCTCTACTACCCTTCTCTGGTAGCTCATTCCAGATACCATCTACTTTTTATCGTGTAAGACCTTCTACTCATATCACCTTTACCCTCCTCTCTCTCACCTAAAAGCGACGATCGCTTTTGACACCTCTACCCATGGAATACAGCCATGACTTTAACCCATGTCATTGCCACTATCAATTTCATATAGCTCTATATCTTGTCACCTCTTAGCTTCCTACGCTCCAAGGAAATTCCTAACAGTTGCATTCCTGAACCCAGCTGCAGAATATTGCCAAAACAATGCTTTCAGTCCCTTCAAATGAAGAATTCTTGCAATGGTTCAAGTTCAAATTCACAAGAAGAGTCGATAGGACAATGAAATTCTTGCTTTGCTTCAGCACAACAGATAGTAGGCATTGACCCTCAAAAAGAGATCTGTGTGTTCATATACCATTATATAAATATATACACACATAAATAAACTGATCAAGTGCAAAAAACAGATAATGGGTTTTTTAATGTTCAGAGTTTTGTCCAAGCCAGGCTTAATAGCCTGATGGCTGTGGGGAAGTAGCTATTCCTGAACCGGGTCGTTGCAGTTCTCAGGCTCCTGTACCTTCTCCCTGAAGGTAGCAGGGAGATGAGTGTGTGGCCAGGGTGGTGTAGGTCTTTGATGATAGTGCCAGCCTTTTTGAGGGAGAGACTGCAGTAAATCCCCTCGATGGAAGGAAGGTCAGAGCCGTTGATGGACTGGGCAGTGCTTACTACTTTTTGTAGTCTTTTCCTCTCCAGGGCTCTCAAGTTGCCGAACCAAGCCACGATGCAACCGTCCGGTCAGCAAGCTCTCTACTGTGCACCTGTAGAAGTTAGAAGTCCTCCCTTGACAAACCGATGCTCCGTAATCTTCTCAGGAGTAGAGGCGCCGATGATCTTTCTTGAGAATTGCATCAGGTGTTTTCTCGGACCAGGAAAAGATCTTCAGAGATGTGCACGCCCAGGAATTTTGAAAGCTCTTGACCCTTTCAACCATCGACCCGTTGATATAAAACGGGACTGTGGTTCCCCAATCCATTACTCCATTCCAAAGTCCACAATTAGTTCCTTGGTTTTGCTGGTGTTGAAGGGTCAGGGTTATTGTGCTGGCACCATATGGACAGTTATGCTCGATCTCTCTTCTGTACTCCGACTCATCCCCCATCAGTGATATGTCCCACCCAACAGTGGTGTCATCAGCGAACTTGATGATGGAGTTCGCACTCTGACCGGCTAGTCATGCGCAGTCATGAGTATAGAGGGAGTACATGGCATGTGGTCATATTGTGATAAGGTGTCTTTTTTGAATGGAAGATAGAAATGCTGGAGTACCTCAGCGAGTTCAGGCAGCATCTCTGGAGCAAAGGAATAGGTGACGTTTTGGGTCAAGGCCCTTCTTCAGACCTGAAGAAGCGTCTATCTTGGTTGTAAACCAGCATCTGCAGTTCCTTCCTCCAAATCATTTATGAATGGATTAGGTTTCAATGCTCCCCAGAAGCAGGTATGTTATCAGTTGTAAAATGTCAGCCACGTGCCTATTTGATGCAGCATTCTTGAACTTGCTACTCGCCTCAAACTTTTGCACAAGTTTTGATCCTCGCGGCTTTCTTCTGCCTGGGCCTGCTTACCCGATACAGACGGGAGGATGCTGGTCAACTGTGAGAAGCTCGAGAGCTTGCATCTGAAATTAATAGATATATTAAAAACCACAAAAGATTAATTAGGTGGCAATGTGCAGCTGGAAGCACTTGAGAAGAAACTTTTGACAAAATGCACTCACACCCCTTTGAGTTCTTTATTTGTATAGTTCACGTAAATTTTGAAAGTTGGACAGTCCAAGCTAGAATAATTTGGTTTTATGTGTGGAAAATGGGATGGAGCCACCATGCCGCAGTTTATGATCATGTTTTAAAGCAAGCTGTTGTTAAATAAACACATGCAGGAACATTCTGAGACAGTGGACAGTGGCACTGCTGTAGAGTTGCTGCCTCACCGTGCCATAAAAAAAAAAAAAAAAAAAAAAAAAAAGGAAAAAAGTAAAGACCTGGGTTCAATCCTACCCCCGGGTGCTGTCTGTGTGGTGTTTTTACATTCTCCTGTGACTGTGTGGGTTTCCTCCAGGTGCTCCGTTGTCACTACATTCCCCACATCCCAAAGATGTGCGCGTTTGTTAGACTAGTGTAAATTTAACTGCGTGTTCATAACTTCAGAAGTGACAGGAGGAGAGTTAGGCAATTTGGCCCATCAAGTCTACACCTGTCATTCAATCATGGCTAATCTGTCTTTCCCTTTCAACCCCATTCTCCTTCCTTCTCCCCATAACCATTGAGCACATGGTATTGGGGGTAGAGTGCTGACATGCATAGAAAATTGGTCGGCAGACAGGAAACCAAGAGTAGGGATTAACGGGTCCCTTTCAGAATGGCAGGCAGTGAGGTGCCGCAAGGCTCGGTGCTGGGACCGCAGCCATTTACAATATACATCAATGATTTAGATGAATGGATTCAAAGTAACATTAGCAAATTAGCAGATGACACAAAGCTGAGTGCAGTGTGAACTGTGAGGAGGGAGCTAATAGAATGCAGGGTTTACCTTGGACAGTCATACGAGTGGGTAGATTCATTGCATGCAGTTAAATTTTTATAAATGTGAGGGGGATATCCACTTTGGTAGCAACAACAGGAAGGCAGAGTATTATCAAATGGTGTCAAGTTGGAAAAGGGGAAAGTACAACGGGAAACTGGGGGTCCTTGTTCCATCAGTTCATGAAAAGTAAGGCATGCAAGTACATCATGCAGTGAAGAAAAGCGAATGTCTGTTGGCTCCCATAACGAAGAGGAGTTGAGTATCGGAACAAGGGAGGACCCTTCTGCAGTTGATAATCCTCACTAGTTTATGCAGGTCTCACCTAAGGGCCCTGCATTCTGCAGGCCCTATGAGACCACACTTGGAGTATTGAGTGAAGTTTTGGTCCTACCTAATTTAGTAAGGATATTCTTTGACTATTGAGGGAGTGCAACATAGGGTTTACAATTTTATTTCCTGGATGGTGGACAGACATATGCATGGAACAGATAAGGAGCGGCTGGGCTTGTATACCTCTGAGTTTAGGATGAGAGGGAATCCATATTTGCAACATATAAGATTATAAAGGGTTTTGGACACACTAAGATGTAGGAAATTATGTTCCCCGATACTGGTGGAGTCCAGAACTCCCCCCTCCCCCCTCCCCCGCCCACCCCCACCCCCACCCCCCCCCAGGGGGGGGCCCCCATGGGCCCACAGTTTAAGAATAAGGGGTAAGCCTATTTAGTCCCCAAGTCGTCAAAAGAAGTTTATTGTCCAAGTGTCGCTGACAGGACCAATAATTCCTTTCCTTTGCTTAGCACAACAGAAACATAGTAGAATTGGACCTACAAAAACAATCAGATGTGTCCAATACCATTATATAAGTGTTAAATACACACATGAATAATAAATTTGATAAAGTGCAAAATAATAGATAAAAGTGGTATTATTGTTTCAGTAGTCCTTGCCGGCCAAGTTTAATAGCCTCGATGGCCCGTTGGGGGAAGTACTATTCGTGAACCTTGTTTTGTTGCAGTCCTCAGCTCCCTGTACCTTCTACCCGAAGGTACAGGGATATGATGGTGTGGGCCAGGGTTGGTGTGGTTCCTTGATGATGCTGCCACCTGTTTTGAGGGCAGCGACCTGTATAGATCCCCTCGATGGGAGGATAGATCAAGAGCTGAAATGGACTTGGCAGTGTTTACTACCTTTTTTGTAGTCATTTTCACACCAGGGCGCCCTCAAAGTTGCCAAACCAAGCCACATGCAAAACTGTCAGCAATGCCTCTCTACTGTGCACCAGTTAGAAAGTTAAAGCGAGATCCTCCCTTGACAGACTGACTCTAAACCTCCATAATCTTCTCAGGAAGTAGATAAGCGCCTGATGAGGCTTTTCTTAATAGATTGTCAACTGTTTTTCTCGGATCCCCCAGGAAAGATCCTTCAGAGATGTGCACCCCAGAATTTGAAGCTCTTGAAACCCTTTCAACCATCACTCATTTGATATAAGCAGGACTCTGAGTCCCCCAGCCAACTCCTTCCAAAGAATACAATCAGTTTTTTCCTTGTTTTCTGGTGTTGAGGGCCAGGTTTATATGTGCCTGGCACCATATGGAAAGAAAACCCAGGTTTCTCGATTCTCTCCTTTCTATAGCTCCCTGACGTCAACACCCCCATCATGATACCGTCCCACCAACAATGGTTGGTCCCTCAGCAAACTTGATGATGGAGTTGCCGCACTAATGACCCGGCTATGCAGTCATGAGTTAAGTGATAACAGCAGGTGATAAGAGGCACGACAGATTGCGTCTGTGAATGAGTAAGTCGAGGATCCCAATTGCAGAGGGATGCGCAGAGACCCAGTTCAGCGAGTTTGTAACAAGCTTGGAGGGGATGAATGTGGTTTAACATGCCGATCCTGTACTCAATGAATAACAGCCCTGACTATACTTCATCCACCACCGGCGTTAAGTGCCAACTGGTCGCTAGTCATTGATGCACCGGTATATCTAGAATGCACTTCTTGGCACCGTATTATTTGATGACCTTTGTGAGCAGGTGGTGAAACCTCATAAAACCTAGCAAGGTTTGAAAATGTCCTAAAAACTCCATCCAGTTTGGTTCCCGCACAGGTTTTTTAGAACACGACCAGGTATACCATCAAGTCTTGCGCATTTTTTTCGAGGGTTCCACCCCTCAGAAGGATTTCCTGACCCTTCTGTGACTGAGACCTGATTATACCATCACAGCGAATGGGGGTCAGGAAGTCACATTTGTTGTTCTCGCCTAATCAAAGCAAGCGTAAAACGCATTGAGGCACCATCAAGGAGTGAATGTATCCGGTGACATTCGAGCTTCCTCCTGGTTTGGCCTTAGTAGGAGGTGATTGCATTCAGGCCCCTCCACAGCAGCCGAACATATGTCTCATCCTCCAGCTGGAGCAGAACTCCCTTTTGGCCTTTTTGATGGCCTTACCAAGGTCGTATCTGGGACTTCGTGGTAACCACTGTTTCAATCAGACATGAATGCCGCCCGGTTTCTGGTCTTCAGAAGAGTGTGGATTTCTCACAGTACATCCAAGGTTTCTGAACTCAGAAACACTCGGTAGGTTTTGTGGGGAAGCAGTCCTCCACACATTTTCTTTAATAAGTCTGTAACAACTGTTGCTAATTTTGTTCAAGATCGATTTAGAACGGAGATGAGGAAACACATTTCACACAGAAGTTGTGAGTCTGTGAATTCCTGCCTCAGAGGGAGGTGGAAAGTCCGGGTACTCTGGTTACATTCAAGAGAGAGCTGGATAGGGGCTCTTGATAATTTAGTCAGGTGATATGGGGCGAAGCAGGAATGGTGTACTATTGGGGAATGATCAGCCATGATCGCCCATTTAATGGGCGGTGCGGCTCAAGGCCAATGGCCCAACCACATGGCACCTATTTCTATCTGTCTATTTGTCCAATTTACAACCAGTTACAAATCAAGAATCTGCCAATCACAGCTCTGATTCTCAGTCTGAAGAAAGGGTCTCAACCCAATGGCCGTCACCTGTTTCCTTTTTCTCCAGAGATGCCCTGCCCCCTGACCCTCTGATTATTTCGCAAACTGTTTTTGTGTCCTATCCCTGTTTAAATGCTATCAATTATAGATGAGTATTGTGGATGGTCGCATGGACAAGGCGGGCCAAAGGGCCTGTTTCCATGCTCTAATGACACTCTTGGCCATGACTTATACACATTTTCAAAACCAAATTAATTAAGTTTTAATTTTATTTCCGTAGATTTTTAGTGGAGAAACCGGCCCTAATGGGCCCTCCTGGTTCCGCGCCGACCAATTTGATCCCCAAACACTAGCACTATCCCCACGCATTGGAGGACAATTTACCATCCTTTACCGAAGCCATCTTTAAACCTAACTAAACCTGTACGTCTTTGAGTAATTGGAAGAAACCGGAGTTCCCTGGGGAAATCCCACGCAGTCACGTGAAGAACGTACAAACCATCCTACAGACAGCCCACATAGTTCTGAGATCAACCCCGGGTCTCTAGCACTGGGGCAATGAAACAATGGGAATATTTGACTTAACTTGACTAAAAAATTCTCACGAATTTAAAACCTGCCCAATTTTTTTTAGTAATATGTGACAAATTAAGAACTCAAAAAGAGGAATTTTTATATTTTAATATCGACCCGGGGATTAAAGCATTTTGACGTGAAAGCTGCTTTGGAATAAAGGAGCAAGAACTGGACAACCTCTAGCACATCGAAATTTCTCATCCCTTGTTAGGGAAATAAGGCCGTCCTTTCCCAATGATTCTGGAAATTCAAAAACAAATTAACGGGAATAGTCATCACATATCACTGAGGACCTGGCTTGTATAAAAAACACTGTTGGATTTATCTTCAAACAATAATCACAGGCTTCAAAGTGCATTTTCTCAAAGATTTGACAGGGTTGCCGATATAAACACATTTATTTCCATAATTTTTATTTAACGATTGTAAATCTTCAATGGCCATGTTTCCCAATGAATATTTCACCCACGCTGCAAACAATGGGAAATAGATAGATTACTGCCAATCTGAAAAAAATGAAATGCTGGCACACACCATCCTTTCCTTAAAGCGATAATCTAGTCCCAAATTATTTATGGCTGCAAAATAGATAAACCAATTAAATGTTGGCAAGAGAAACCATGAAAAGCTTCTTTGTATCTGCCATCCACCAGGTACAAAGTGGATATGACATGAATGCTTGTGGCATAAGTACCTACACCCTCATTTATAGGAGTGTCCACGGATAGCAAAGGTCAGAGGGGACGGATAACGGTTTTATGCCTCATTGTCCCACACAACACAGCCAAACACATACAGTGACTACAATGAAACCAATTGCTTTACGAAAGACCCGCAGAAGCTGCATTTTCCAACACGAGATAACACATGATGCTGGAGTAACCAGCGGGACAGGCAGCATCTCAGTAGAAAAGATTTGGGCCGAACGTGTTTCGGGTCGAGGCGCTTCTTCAGCCTGAGTCGGGGATATGAGACACAGAGAAAGGGAGGGAAAAGTGTGAAAAATGAGAGATCAAAGGTGGAATGGAGATCAGGGAAAATGTGGAATAAACCATTGTAAAGCTTAGGTTGGTTGACCAATGAAGTCACAAAAATAATAATATTGATCCCATTTAGAACCTTTTCACTTCACTTTAAAGGGGGTTTCCAATGGGTTTTTAACGGGCATTGAAGTTAATTTTATAAGGTATTATTTTGGAGTTGTAAAACAGAATATGTGGGCCGATTCAAACAGAAGATCAAACCTCCGCCTGAACAGCCAAATCTACAAGTTCATTTGGAATTTGTATGGTCCGGGGATAAATATTGGGACTCTTCATAAAATAATGTTATCCTGTGCCCATCAATAGAACAGAACAAAACACCCTCAAAATGACAGCGCTGGCGAAAGCATTCTTCTTTATCTAGAAAAGTGGTCCCCATGCTTACGTAGCATAGTGTGGTTCGCAGCACCACGGACTCACCTTCACACAAAGGCATGGCAGGCCTAGTCCCAAATGGCCGCATCACCACCTTGTCTTTGGCAACTAAGAAATAAAAACTGGCCCCAATGTCGTCAATTCCCCACATCACACAAATAACAATGAGCGGGGGGATTTAGAAACTGGGTGACTGCACAAGTCATAATTAACCCAGAGTAAGGGAAACAAGAACAAAGAGATCCTTTGCTTTATAGTGAATTTGGGCAAAAATAAATACAAACCTGAGTGGTGGGTGTATGTAAACGATCTGTTGGAGGAAGAGTTTGAGGCAGATAAAAAGGCACATGAACTGTCCTGCGCAGCAGGAGAAACACAATTTGCCACAGGCAATGAAGGTCCAATTCTATACGGACATCGAGAGTCCCTGTTCCTCACCTTCCTCCATCATGGCCAGGTTTTGGCTTAGCCAATCACGCACATCCAGGAGCCACAGCAATTGTCCCGATCAGCCTGAAACCTTCTCACTTTGTTCTGCAACCCTTCCCTCACATTGACGAATTGTACACTGCAAAGGATCAGGCATGGAAATTGCTATAAAAACATGGGGGGGCTCGGGGGGAAACCGGGGGAACACAATTGGCTGCACATTTTTTTCATGATTTTTTTCTAGCCTTCATTCATGGTGGGTTTCTGAGTTGGGTTTGGGGCCAGCAGTATGACACATTTATGCAAGACTCGAGAACGGAACTAGGTAAAGCGCACCACATGAACAAAGGGAACTACATTCCCTTTGGAATACTGAAATCCCAGTCAGATAATTCTGATTAACAGAAACACTAAAAAGTTGTAGCTACCTTTTTGCAATAGGTTTTTTTTTAGGTTTAACAGCTTCACATTCATATCCTTTGTGCCTGAAAGAGTGAATTCTAGATAATATATTATTTAATATCAGCATTTTGTTTTCTACATCAATCACATTATTTGAGATTTGTTCTTTTAAGGATGAAATTGATTGAAATCTGTTCGTTAATATTTTAACTCTGCCCTAGCAACAACTAGTATTGAAGGCATATTCCATCACAACAATTTATAATTATGTTAAGACTTTCATAGCCAGCCCATGAAGAAAAGTGACTCGACGGCGGAGGCCGATGATAATAACCCCACAAAAACACACAAACAAACCCCACAACACACAACAACACACAGAGGGGGGGCAACTACCAAACC
>CM069139.1:17710969-17768372 GCA_035221665.1 Okamejei kenojei | reverse complement strand
TTTACATTATTATCCCAAGCCAATTAACCTACAACCCGAATGTCTTTGGAGTGTGTGAGGAAAGCGAAAATCTCGGATTTAAACTCACGCAGGGTCACGTGTGAAGTGTAAAAACATGGTACATACGAAGCAATCGGTAGTCTTCATCATACTTGGGTCTCTGGCACTGTAAGGCGTAGTCTCGTGACCACCATAGCGCGCCCTCCAGTTTGCTGTTCCGCAGCTACGATTGGCCATTGGACATTTTCATCCTGAGAATGTCACGGATAATGCAACTTCAAGGTTTATTGATCCTTTTTAGAAAATGGAATGACTGTAAAGGAGAAATTGGGTCAGGGTGTATGCAGAAAGAATGCCAATTCCACAGTGTCGTGTCTTTGCTCAGGTGACTTTGAGTGATGGAGAGAGAGCAGTTAAGTCGCTAGTGGATTGAGATGAGAAACGTCTTTTTCTAAGAGAGCAGTAGAGACTCAAATAACCAAAGAATTCAAAATACTCAAACCTCCCCACAATCTAGTTACTCCTAATGATAACTGAACTATATAAAGTTGCAAAAGCAAAAATGCGAAAATCGACATGCACAGCTTCAAATTGCCATTAACTCCTGAAACTCAATTACTTTATCAATAAACCAAGAAAATACCTTTTCTGGATATGTGCCACAAAACAGCTAAACTCACGTATGTAAAAACCTGGGCAAAGAAATAACATCACCTAAAGGGTTCATGCAGAGACTAATGCAGTAGCCCATCGGTAAGTCCATTAGAGCTGACAGATACAGTAGTTGCAAAAAAATCTAAGAGCTTCACAGGTTTCTTCCATTACAAAATTGACTACACTTTAGCATTACTTCGTGGGCAGTTTATGTTTGCCAGGCCTGTCCTGAAAAGAAATTAAAGGCACTATAATATATCCGAGGATTTCGCTTTGTTCGGGTAACCCTTGTACACCGTGACGCAGTCGTTTATTTAGCAACTTGCATAAAGGCTATAATTGCTGAATCAAGCAAAGGGTGGCACGGTGGCGCAGCGTGGTACAGTTGTCCTCACCTCAACCGGGTTTCGATCCTGAACCACAGGTGCTATCTGTATCGCGAGTCGTACCTTCTACGCGAGGGTTTTTTTTACCAGAGCACTCTGTGATTTCCCCTCCACTATTCCAAAGTCGTGCAAGTTTGTAGGCTAAACGGCTGGTACAAAAATTGTAAATTGTCCCTAGTGCTGCGTGGATAGTGTTAGGAGGTGCGGGGATTTGCTGGATGGTGTGGACTCAGTGGGCCCAAAGGGCCAGTTTCCGCGCTAGTAGATCATCTCCAAAGAAATAAAGCTAAACTTAATATGTACATGCCATCAACTGTCCAGATTCTCGATTATCTGCCAATGGGACAAACAGGGGAAGTGAAATATAGATTACATTGTGGCACAAAGAACCCTGAAGTTTTTTATATTGTGTTCTGCTTCGGGGCAATATATCCCTCCTGATAAGACTGGCCCTTTAAACCGTTCCCCTATCTGAAGCATAAATCCTGCATCAGGACAACCCAAGCCTGCTGATAGCATAGATAGGGCTTGTGCAGGAAGAGCGATTTTATCACAGCGCAGCAATGACAAATGCCCACTTCCAACCCCCACTCTACAAGATCATCAATAAAAATATTTCCAACATTAATAATCAGAAATTGATTTCAAACTCAACTGCTAGACAAACCGTTTTAAAATGAAACAGGACGATGCCAAGAAGTGGAGATATTGGCAGTTTTCCAGTTACTGTTCCTAGGAATGTAATTTTACTGCCAAAATAACACTGTGGATTTAAAGCAGGTAAGCGTCAGATTTATTTTAATTCATGTGTATTTAGTTTTGTATTCTGTCCGGGTGACTACGTCACACAGCTTTTAAAGGCACGTTTACATTGATAGATTGTGCCCACCACCCAACATTTTTTGCAGATCAGAAAAGTATTTATATTAATGTCGATATACATGCCGAAGAACGTTGCGAGTACCTGTTGCAAACTATTCTGAAGAACAGCAACTGAATTCTGTCCAGCCAATGCAATAGAAGAAGGAGCAAAAAAATCAAATGTTGGAGGCGAATTCTGCAAGCCAGGCAGCAACTGTGAAGGGAAAGATTGGTACCTGCGCTTGACTCTGCAGTTCCAAACAATTGTATTATGTGGCATTCTGATAATGTTTTAATTGTGTAGACACCCCCATTAAGAACCTGGAGTCACATGTAATCCAGTAAAAAAAGACCAGACAAAGAGCAGGAATAACCTAGAGGGTCAGCAGTATCTCTGATGAATATGGACAGGGTGTAGTTTTTGGATCAGAACTCTTCCTCAGAGTCCCCTGGGCCTGGAAACATTACCGATCCATATTATCGAGAGATGCTGCCTGTCCCGCGCTGATTACTCCACATTTTGTGTCCGCTTTTGTAAACCAACATCTGCATTCCCTATATCTCTATATAGAATACTAATCTGTTATTGGTACCTAGACGGGCTAGAACAATTCTATCGCGTCCTTGGCAGAGTGACAGAAAAAGTCAAAGGTCTATTATAAACGTCACATACACCCGAAGTTGCAGTGAAAATGAATTTGTCAGCAGCGACACAACTTAAAAAGAACACACAATACACAATAAGATTTAACACAAATATCCACCACAGCAATTTCTTCACTGTGGTGGAAGGCACAAAGGTGCATCCAGTCCTCCTTGTTGTTCAGCCATGATTCGGGCCATTAATGGTCGAACACCTAGGAGGCTTGGAGCACCTGAATCGGCACTTTCTTATAGGAGACGGGCTTCAGGATGTTATAGGAAGCCGCAGGCCGCAGTCGGAGCTCTTCTCCGGAGATTCCCGGCGAGGGATCCCCAGGCTCCGGATGGGAAGTCCACGCACCGCCAGTGGCTAGAAGCTCCGCAGGATGGCGGCTTCAGGAGTCGTAGTGAGCGCGGGTGCCAGAATAGAATAGAATAGAATAGAATAGAATGCCTTTTTATTGTCACTATTACACATGCACAATGAGATTAATAGCTGCTCCTACTCAGTGTAAAAACAAAAAAGGGGGGGGGGGGAATAAGGTGCACACGTTTTTCTGCGGCGCTATATACATATCTTAAAAGACAATGGATAAATAGAATTACAGTTACAGTATTTACAGATTACAGTAGGTGAGATAGATGAAGGTCCAGGGGTGTTAGGCTGTGAAGTCAGTGCATTTGTGATGCAATCGGCCTGCACCTGCCCTCCGGCAGAGAGTGTCTCCTGGCAATGGTTCGTTCCTGCTCCGACTCGCGATGTGAAAAAGGTCCACACTGAGCCGTGGCTGATGACTGTCGGGGCCTGACTCCAGGAAAGGCCGTTCATCCAAGCACTTAGGACGTGAGAAGGTGGTGGAGAAGCGACAAAGAAAATAGTCACCTCTCCGTCGAGGGTGACTGAAGAACCTTCTCGTGGCCTAACAGCTTGGATTGGAACGACCTTTCCTCCTTCCCCCCAGCCCCCCCCCCCCCAACCACCCCCCCACACAAAGACACATACGGGAAACATCCAAAATAATACACTCAGACAAAGCAAAAAAAACAAAAAAAGTCTAAATAACGGACACAGGCTGCTGGCAGCGCAGCCGACTCTCAGATAAGCGCCCCCACTGAAAAGGAACTGCAGATGCTGGTTTGTACCGAAGATAGACGTAAATTGCTGGTGTAAAGGGGGCTCAGCAGGTCAGGCAGCATCTATGGTGAGAAAAAGGGAACTGGGTGATGTTCGCATGGGGCGGCTCGGGGACCTTCCATCATGGGAGTTCCTTTGTCCAATCTGTACATTCTTGGTTTAACATAGAAACATGGGAAAACATAGAAAATAGGTGCAGGAACAGGCCATTCTCCCATTTGAGCCATCACTGCCTTTCCATTTGATCATGGCTGGTCATCCAAAATCACTACCCCATTTACTGCTTTCTCCCCAATCACACTTGATTCAGTTAGCCTAAAAATATATTTTAACTCTCTCTAGAAAAAAATCCAGTGAACTGGCCTCGTTGCCTTCTGTGGCAGAGAATTCCACGGTTTCACAAAGCACATGTTAGTTTAAACCCACTAGATATGCAATTTGTATCATTAAAAGCAAGTATCCCATCTGAAGTATGGACATAGCAGGGAACAAAAGAGTTCACTCTTGATTGTGACACAGAAAGCTGGAGTAATGCCTCTGTCCCACTTAGGAAACCGGAACGGAAAACCCCTGGAGACTTTGCACCCACCAAGGTTTCCGTGCGGTTCCCGGAGGTTCCCGGAGGTTCCCAGAGGTTTTTGTCAGTTCCCTAATAGTCGAAGGTGGTTTCCGTTTAAAAATCGGTAATTTTTTAGTCGAAGCTGGTTGCAATGCTAGTTGAAGGTGGTTGCCAGAGGACAAAATCTCACGGGAACTGCACAGAAATACTTGGGTGGGGCGCAAAGTGTCCACCCTAGAGGTTTCCATTCAGGGTTCTATTTGGGTCAGGGGCATTAGCTCCCCACCCAAGGTCTCCGTGCGGGTTCCAGAGGTTCCTGGAGGTTTTTGTCAGTTATCCCTACCTGCTGTCCACACTACCTGCAACCTCCGGCAACCACCTGCAACCTCTGGGAACCGCGCGGAAACCCTTGGACGTGGCGCAAAGTCTCCAGAGGTTTCGTTCAGGTTTGCCTAAGTGGGACAGCAGGTCTGGCAGAATATCTGGTGAAAGTAAATTGTTTACGTCTCGTGTCAAGAACCTTTTTCATACTGAGAGTCAGGGAGAGAGAAACAAGAGGTATGAAAGAGTACAGATTAAATCACAAGCCAGCAATATGTTCACTCCGTATTAAGTTGAATGTATTTTTGACTTTTGACTGTTGGTTCACATGCTTAATCAATGTTTTTTTTATCATTAATGTTTTATTATCATTAATGTTTAGTGTTTTCTGAGTCATTCGTACTGTCACTGTATGTCATGTTGTTACTTGTGGGTGGAGCACCAAAGCAAATTCCTTGTATGTGAATACTTGGCCAATAAACTTACTCACTTACTTACTTACAAGATAACCAGAACAGGACAATAGATAGGACAATAGACAATGGTGCAGGAGTTGGCCATTTCAGCCCTTCGAGCCACACGCCATTCAATGTGATCATGGCTGATCACATCCCCAATCAGTGCCCCGTCGTTTTGCCCTTCTCCCCATAACCCTGTACTCCGCTATCTTTAAGTTGAGCCCTATCCAGCTCTTTCTTGAAAGTATGCAGGGAACCGGTCTCCACAGCCCACAGGCAAAATTAGTTAATAGTTATAAATAAACATATTTTTTAAATGCAGATGCTGGAAAACTGAAAATAAAGCGAAACACAGAGATGGTCAGACAAATATCTCTGTAAAAAGAAAATTGGATCTGAGGAAGTTAGATTTGTTTCTCCATGAACATATTGCTGCTAGAAATTTCCCGTTTTATATGACTGTAGCACACTGGCTCGGTCAAGTGCTAAGCGTGCGATGTTGAACTTTAAAGCCCATAAATTATGTTCCCAAGTTTCTTTAGACACATCTTGTAGTAATTAAACTGTTGACCACTTTGACTCGTGCAACCAGAACAAGGAGGACCCTCGTCTGTAATAGAGTGAGACATTGCAAAAGCAGATAATTGCAGTTTTTGCTGGGTTGAAGTATTAGCTTAGCAGAGATGGCATTGCGTGTATGAGAGCTGAGATTATGGTTCGAGGGAATGGCTACCATTTGAGCAGAAGTTAACTCCAGAAAGTGTGCGCGGGCGTGTGCAAAGATGTGGAGCTGTGCAACGCCAGATGAGACGCATTACATGGCCAATTGCAGGGGTGGCATGTGGTGACCAAAGGGCAAAAATGAAGAAAATTATTACCAAGGTTGCATATCTGTCGCAAGCAACCAGAAAGGTAGAGATAGATAGATTCTTGATTAGGAAGAGGGACAGAGGTTTATGGTGAGATGGTGTAGGAGAATGGGGTTAGGAGGAGAGATAGATCAGCCATGATTGAATGACGGCGTGCACCTTGATGGGCCAAATGGCCTCATTCTACTCCTATTCACTTATGGCCTTATTACCTAATGTAATGGTAAGAAAGCGAGCCTTGCAAATGTAAAAGAGTCTGTGCAATTAGGTAGGAAACGCGTTTATATCAGCAGAGGAAGAGGACACAGCAAGGCAGCAGCAGAGGGAGAGCAGTAGAGTTGCTGCCTCACTGCACTAGAGGACTCCGGTTCGATCCTGATGACGGGTGCTGTCTGTGTGGAGTTTGTATGTCCTCTCTCTGGATTTTGCTCCGGGTGCTCAGTTTCCTCCAACACTCCAAAAGACGTACTGATTTGTTGGTTATTGGCTTCAGTATAAATTGTAAATTGTTCCTGGGGTGTAAGACGGTGCTAGCGTACGGGGTGATTGCTGGTCGGCATGGGCTCGGTGGGCCGAAGGGCCTGTTTCTGTGCTGTGTCTCTAATGTCTAAGGTCTAAAAGACATTGGAAGTCCAAGTGTGGATGGAATGAGGGACGGATACAAAGTTACATTGGAACAGAGAGTTGTGAATCTGTGGGAAGTTATCTACCACAGAAAGCAGTGGAGGCCAATTCACTGGACGTTTTCAAGAAAGAGTTAGATATAGCTCTTAGGGCGAACAGGATCAAGGGGATAAGGGGAGAAAGCAGGAATGGGGTACTGATTTTGGATGATCAGCCATGATCATATTGAATGGCTCGAAGGGCCGAATTGGCCTACTCCTACATCTATTTTTCTATGTTTCTACGTGTCTAAACATGAGCTGAATATCATGATTGAGTCCATTTTTGAGGAAGGAAATCTTGCTGGATTTATCTACACCAAGAGAGGGAGAACCAGTGATGTTCAAGGGGTAGCAGATGAGTCCGAGTGAACAAACTATGAACTCTACTGTTCAAAGGCCTTTACATGTTTTATTAATCATAAACGGCTCACTGTAATAATATTAATTGTTAGGGTGACATGATCGTATGGCAGTCTCACAGCTCCAGGCTGCATATTAATGGATGTAGAGACATGGTCTAACCCTTTCTGTATACCCATGACTGTTTAGCCAGACACAGCTCCAATGCCATCTGTATGAAGCTTGCATCTTTTGCTCATCTCTCGCTCCACGCGCCTACATCTCAGCTCCTCCGGTTGCTCCCACCGACGAGTCTTCGGCTGAATCCCGCCAAAATCCTTTGAGGTGATGGAGAATGCATTTGAGAATTGACCATTGAGGTGATGGAGAATGCATTTGAGAATTGACCGTGAATCCCATTGCACAACTAATGGTATTCTCAAAATGAGAGTATCATTTTCCCATAAGTACAAAAGAAAATGAAAAAAAGTAAATGCATTATGTATAAAAACTGCCTTAAATAATACATTTAAGACTACTAATGAAATTAGGTTAATTTGTACTGAAAATATAGTCATAGAGAGACAGTGTGGAAATAGCCCTTTCAACCCAACTTGCCCACACTGGACAACATGTCCCACCTACACAAGTCCCACCTGCCTATGCTTGGTCCATACCCCTCCAAACCTGTCCTATAAATGTGCTTGTCTAACTGCTTCTTAAATGTTGGGATAGTCCCACTCTCAACTACATCCTCCGACAGCTCATTCCATACACCCACCGCCCTTTGTGTGAAATGTTACCCTTCAGATTCCTATTAAATCTTTTCCTCTTCACCTTAAACCCATGTCTTCTATGACGAGTAAAATGATGTATTGAACTGGTAGCTCTGCAGTTTGCTGCTTGAGTGGTGGCCACTGACTGCCAGGAGCCACGGATGATGAGAACAGTCAGAAATTAGTCAATCGCCTCCCTGTAAGGATGCAGTAAATCAAAAGCAAACAGCACTTGTTTTGAACTGTACAAGTCATTCATCGAACTGTCGTTATTGATCAAAATGCCAGTTGGAAGAGCATCATTTGGACATCAAAATCCCCGGAGACGGGAAAACGATGGATTGCTGATTAAACCAAGGGATAGAAGGGTCTTGACCCAAAACATCACCCATTCCATCTCTCCAGAGATGCCGAGTTACTCCAGCTTTTTGTGTCCATCATTGATTATTTTTGTGATGGTTTCAATCAAGTTTTTTCGAATTTCCTGACTACTTTACCTCACAAACACACAGCTTGCAGCTGAACGTTATCTCATCCCATCACATCTTTGTTCTTTATCCATTTTAAATATATTTTATTATGCAAGTTTCCACTAGTGGGAGAGCCTAGATGTCATAACCTCATAATTAAAGGATGTTCCTTTAGGAAGGAAATGAGAATCAGAGACCGTTCTTTGCCACAGAAGGCTGTGGAGGCCACGTCAGTGGGTATTTTTAAAGCAGAGATAGATAGATCCTTGATTAGTACGGGTGTCAGAGGTAATGGAGAGAAGGCAGGAGAATGGGGTTAAGATGGAGAGATAGATCAGCCATGATTGAATGGTGGAGTAGACTTGATGCGCCAAATAATCTAATTCTGCTTCTATCACTTATGACTTTATGATCTCATTAACATAGAAACATAGAAACATAGAAAATAGGTGCAGGAGGAGGCCATTCGGCCCTTCGAGCCAGCACCACCATTCATTGTGATCATGGCTGATCGTCCCCTATCAATAACCCGTGCCTGCCTTCTCCCCATATCCTTTGACTCCACCCCCGAGAGCTCTATATAACTCTCTCTTAAATCCATCCAGTGACTTGGCCTCCACTGCCCTCTGTGGCAGGGAATTAAATTCACAACTCTCTGGGTGAAAATGTTTTTTTCTCACCTCAGTCTTAAATGACCTCCCCAGAATTAAATAATCCACATTGGCAACAATATCGCCGTGTGTGCTGATGTGTCAATGATGTGTGCTTAGTCCACTGTTCTGCTCTCATTACCCATGACTGTGTGGCCAGACACAACTCCGAGAGGTAGAATTGCTGCCTTACAGCGCCAGAGTCCCAGGTTCGATCCTGACTGCGGATGCTTGTCTGTATGGAGTTCGTACCTTCTTCCTGTGACCTGCATGGGCTTTCGCTGGGATCTCCAGTTTCCTCCCACTCTCCAAAGTAGTGCAGGTTTACAGGAAAAAATTGGCTTGGTATAATTGTAAATTGTCCCATGCGTGTGTAGGATAAAGTTAGTGTGTGGGGGTCGCTGGTCGACATGGATTTGGTGGGCCGGAGGGCCTGTTTCTGTGCTGAATCTCTAAGCTAAACTAAACTAAAGACAGCTCCATCATTGTTGGATGAATACCGAGTAAGAATACAGGAAGAAGATCGATAATTTGGTTGAGAGTTGCAAGAACAAGGAGTTAATACTTGACTTTAGGAAGGGAAAGCTGAGATTCAATGAATTGGCTTCTTTGGTGGGACATCAGTGGAGAGAATCAAAGACCATCATGAGTAGATGGGATGGATAGAAAGGATGTTGGTACCTTGGCCTTCATCAGTCAAGATATTGCATACAGAAGTTGGGATGTTATGTTACAGTTGTACAAGATTTTGGTGAGGTTGCATTTGGGGCATTGTGTTTAGTTTTGGTCACCCTGCCCTAGGAAGGATGTCATTAAGCCAGATAGAGATCAGTGAAGTTTAATGAGGATGTTATCAGGATTTGAGGGCACGCAGACAGGCTAGGACTTTTTTTCTTAAGAACGCAGGAGGCTGAGGTAATGAGGGGAATAGATAGGGTGAATGCACAGTATTTTACCCAGTGTAGGGGAATCAAAAACGAGAGGACTTGGGTTTAAGGTGAGAGGGAAAAGATTTAACCTGAGTGACACTTATTCACACTGAGGGTGGTAGGTATGTGGAACGAGCTGCGGAGGAGGTAGTTGAGGCAGGGTCTATAACAACATTTAAAATACATTCAGATAGGTATATGAATAGGGAATGTTTAGAGGGATATAGAAACATAGAAACATAGAAATTAGGTGCAGGAGCAGGCCATTCGGCCCTTCGAGCCTGCACCGCCATTCAATATGATCATGGCTGATCATTCAACTCAGTATCCCGTACCTGCCTTCTCTCCATACCCCTTGATCCCTTCAGCCACAAGGGCCACATCCAACTCCCTCTTAAATATGGCCAACGAACTGGCCTCAACTACCTTCTGTGACAGAGAATTCCACAGATGTGGCTGAGAATTCCACAGATGGGACAAACACGGGCAGGTGGGACTAATGTAGATGGAGCATCTTGGTTGGCATGGGCAAGTTGGGCAGAAGGGCCAGTTTCCACGCTGTATGACTATGACTATCTTTCATGATCAGTCCGGGTCCCAGCACCTTGAAGCAGTCACAAAGAAAGCTCATCAATGCCTCTTCTTCCTCAGAAGTTTGAGGAGATTCAGCAAGTCACTGAATACTCCATTGAGCTTCTGTAATTGTATGACGAACAGCATACTCTGTGGTTGCACCAAGGTCCAGCTCAGAACTTTGAATGCCCAGGAATGGCGGTGGTTCCAGAAAGAGGTGGAAATCCCCAGTCCATTATGGGTATGGATCTCCTCACCATTGAAAGGATCCACAGGAAGCACTACCTCAAGAAGGCAGCTAATATGGTATCATCAGACTCTGGCCACAATGTCAATTCGCTGCCAGTATCAGGAGGAAGGTAAATGAGACCGAGAACTGTTACCTCCAGGTTTAAGACCTCCAATGTTTAAGAAACAGTTAGGCAGGTACATGGATAGGACAGGTATGGAAGGATATGGGCCAAACACTGGCAGGTGGGACTAGTGTATCTGGGACAAGGTGGCCGGTGTGGGCAAGTTGGGCTGAAGGGCCTGTTTCCACGCTGTATCACTCTATGACTCTAACAGCTTCTTCTCATCAGTCTGGAACCACGCTGCACAACCCTCATCACAAACTAAGTCAGCACCAAAATACCATGGACCTTGAGTAAGTTTGCACCATGTGAAGTTCATGAGCATATGAGAAATAATTAAAAGGGAGGAATTAGGACAGGGGAAATGGAACCAATGGCATTTCTGTCCAGGGAACCACCAGGCTGAATGGTCTCCTTCTACATTGTCCAAAAAAAATGAACGGACCCTTGATATGTTCAGTTTAGTTTAGAGATACAGTGTGAAAACAGGCCCTTCGGCCCACCGAGTACACACCAATAAACGATCCCTGCGCATTAACATTATCCTACACACGCCAGGGGCCATTTTTCACTAACACCAAGCCAATTGACCTACGATACTGAAGATCTCAGAGAAAACCCAAGTAGGTCACGGAAGAACATATGACACTCCGTACAGAGAAGCAACCATGGTCAGGATCGAACCAGGTACTCTAGCGTTGTGAGGCTGCGACTCTACCAAAGTGCCACCGCGCTGCGCCTTCCCCAGCTGGGGAGTTTAAAGTCAGGTCAAATGCCCTCTGCATATGTATTGAATCAACGAATATTGGGCAACATGAGGCACTGCCAGTCTTTCTGCTATGTGTTAGTGGATGAAACCGGCTGTGAAGTCGTCGGGTGGTGTAAAAGGACTTTTAGATAATAAATACACTCTGTTGAATCTACTAAATGTTCTTTAATGTTGTAACGCATCGTTAATTTAGATCTTATTAAAGCACCTACAAGGGTTCGGATGCATTTGGATGGTATTTAAAACTTCAGTATTTTGTGACTTTTTAAACTCAGTTACGTTGAGTTATGAAGTACTTAACTGTTCCCAAATACACACATCTGGAACAATTTCAGTTCTTGGCAGGATTTGGCTGGGATCCAGTTGTGGAACAGGATCAAGTTACTACAGGGAGCACCTGAGAAACGTATAGATGGCTGATCTCTGACCCCATGATCAATACATTAACATTAACATTATCCTACACACGCCAGGGGCCATTTTTCACTTACACCAAGCCAATTGACCTACGATACTGTATGTCTTTGGCATGTGGGAGGAAACCGAAGATCTCAGAAAAAACCCCAGCAGCGGCGGCGGTCTGGCTAGAGCTGCGGTGCTCCAGCGGCGGCGGCCTGGTTTGGAGCTGCGGTGCTCCAGTGGCGGCCTGGTTTGGAGCTGCGGTGCTCCAGCAGCGGCGGCCCAGCTTAGAGCTGCGGCGCTCCAGCAGCGGCGGTCCGGCTTAGAGTGCGGTGCTCCAGCAGCGGCGGCCCCAGCTTAGAGCTGCGGTGCTCCAGCAGCGGCGGTCCGGCTTAGAGCTGCGGTGCTCCAGCAGCGGCGACCCAGCCCAGCTTAGAGCTGCGGTGCTCCAGCAGCGGCGGTCCGGCTTAGAGTGCGGTGCTCCAGCAGCGGCGGTCCGGCTTAGAGTGCGGTGCTCCAGCAGCGGCGGCGGCCGGCTTAGAGCTGCGGGGGCTTCCAGCGGCGGCCTGGTTTGGAGCTGCGGTGCTCCAGCGGCGGTGGTCCGGCTTAGAGCTGCGGGATTCCAGCGGCGGCGGTGGCCCGGCTTAGAGCTGCGGTGCTCCAGCGGCGGCCTTGATCGTCTCAGCGCAGAGGGAGAACTAAGAGGGATGAAGACAATGACTTAAGACTTTTGCCTTCCACCACAGTGAGGAGGTGCCTGGTGAACTCACTGTGGTGGATGTTAAATATGTGTTTAATGTGTGTTTTGTTTTTTTATTATATGTTATAACTTCATGGTAACAATTTCGTTCCGACCGAAAGGTCTGAATGACAATAAAGTAATCTAATCTAATCTCACTCAGAACAGAATTTATCTCTGATTGTTTATGCTGTTTAAAGTCTGTCCACCGTCCTTTCCTTTTCGGCCTCCTTTCACTTTGTGCCGCTATAAACGTTGCCCTTTCATATGTCCTGCCCTCCAACGTACTGCAGACTTAAGGCACAAGCAACTCGTAACAAGTACTGGAGTAACTCAGTGGGTCAGGCAGCATCTAGGGTCAGGCAGCATCAGAAGGCCATTGAGACCAAGTCAATGGATATTTTTAAGGAGGAGATTAGAGAGATTCTTGATTGGGTATGGGTGTGGGGGGTTATGGGGAGAAGGCAGGAGAATGGGGTTAGGTGGGAGAGACAGATCAGCCATGGTTGAATGGCGGGGTAGAGTTGATGGACCGAATGACATAATTCTGTTCCTATCACTTATGAACGATGAACATGATCTCTGGAGAACATGGATAGGTGATGTTTTGGATCAGAACCCTTCAGTTTCAGTTTTACGTTTATTGTCACCAAGGTACAGTGAAAAGCTTTTGTTGCGTGCTAACCAGTCAGAGGAAAGTCAATACATGGTTTCAACTGAGCAGTTCAAAGTACATAGATACATGATAAGGGAATAACGTTTAACACAAGATAAAGTCAGTAAAGTCTGATCAAAGCTAGTCCGAGGGTCACCAATGAGGTAGATAGTAGATCAGGACTGCTTTCTAGGCATTCATGTCTGAATTCACATCAGACTGTTATTCATGTCCTCCAGAGATGCTGCCTGACCCGTTGAGTTGCTCCCGCACTTTGTATCTTTTCTTGTAAACCAGCACCTGTCTCTTGCTCCCATAACAGACTTGCTCATTCGTCTGCTACTTCCCAAGTTCTTACCTTATTGCTTGTTTTCCTTCCTATTGATGATAGGCCAAACACCCAAAACAGTGTGCCAATTGTATGTGAGTCAACCCATCAGTCAGGCATGTTCCCCTGCCACTTTTCTATTTTAGATACCTTGATATAGTTGTCCATGGTGTCCTAATCCTGGAATTAAGTCATGAGGTGCAGCAAAGCGTGAAAACATTGTTTAGTTTAGTTCATAGACGCAAACTGCTGGAGTAACTCAGCGGGACAGGTAGCTTCTCTGGAGGAAAGGAATGGGTGACATTTTGGGTCGAGAGCCTTCTTCAGACTGAGAGTCAGGGGAAGGGGAAATAAGGGATATAGCCGGCGATATAGAGAGACAAAACTTAGTTTAGTTCAGGTCGGGATGAGATCCCCCCCGTCACGGGTACCATGTAATCCCGTGCTACCTGCTCCAAGGTCGGATAGTCGGCGACTAAACCGTCTCCCCATCCTGTTTGCCAGGTGAGGAGAGGGCTGTGGACCCCCAGCCCCAGGACCAAAAACAAGACCTGTCAAAAGGCGGATGAGCTTCTAGCGATCCACACTTCAGTAGAAGTTGCAATCACTGTCGCACACAGCATTGTAAGGAATGATGATAAAACACACACACCAAAATCCGATACTGGAACTGGAGGACAGAGGAACTGGGGGACAGAGAGGTGTGGTGCGTCCTTCACCTTTCCCGTCGGAAACCAGCACCACTGCGTCGCTAATGTTTTCAACGATGATGAATGAATGAATTAGTTCAGAGATACAGCATGGAAACCGAGTCCCGTGGCAACCACCATCACCCATACACCACTCCTATCCTACACACTAGGGACAGAGGGGGCTGGAGTGGAGGAGAAGGTGGGTTCGGGATAGATGGAGAAATGTTTTGTCCACTCACTATCCAATTGGATGCATTAGACAGAAAAGAGATGAACTGTGAGATTTCTCTTGATTCACCTAGGTTCATCCAGTGATCTGGAGATGGAGCAGCGCTTAGAGAAGACAAATGCCTATCACAGCAAACAAAAGAAACATCATCTAATTACAGAACTTATTTATAGTTCTCACCTCAAGATAAATTCTTTCAGAACTGAATTTGTCTCCTCCCGGTAACGCTTCCTTGCGGTCTGTCCCATGTCCTTTCCCTTACGACCTCCTTTCACTTTGTACCACTGTACACTTTGCCCTTTCATCTCTCCTGCCCTCCAACGTACTACAGACTTAAGACGCAAGTAACTCGTCACAAGTGCTGGAGTAACTCAGCGGGACAGGCAGCATCTCTGGAGAGAAGGAATGGGTGATGTTTTGGGTCGAGACCCTTCTTCAGACTGAGAGTCAGGGAGGAGGGGAAGGACAAAGGACAAAGGACAAAGGACATTTATTGTCACGTACACCAGTTGGTGTAGTGAAATTTGATTTGCCATGCAGCACGCAAATAAAGATAATACACAACATAGAATTAACAGTAGAATTAACAGTAGACATAAAAACACCCCCCCACAATGGTTCCCACTGAGCTGAGTTATTCAGCTGAACATCGGGGTGGAAAGAATTTCACCATGTAAATGGCTTGCACAATATTGCTTCTGACCACTTGTGGTCATTCATTTTTCAGTCACAGCTAATGATCCACCCAACCATTTGCAGTCTTCCCATCAGGATTGGTGGGGCAGATATAGTGTACAATCCATAATAAAGTCCAAACCAGGGTAAAACTAGGATGAAGACTCACAGAGCTGCAGATGCTGAAATATTCATCTTAACACCGGAGTGCCGGAGAAACCCAATGGATTAAGCAGCTTCTGTGGAGGGAATGGACCGCCAATATTTTGTGTTGGGACCGGAAGAAAGGTCTCGACCCAAAGCGTCGCCTGTCCATTCCCTCCACAGATACTGCCCGACCCTCTGAGTTAATCCAGCAGTTTATGTTTCAAAGCTAGGACGATCCTGGCCAAGTGTTCAGCTGGACGATAGACAAACAATGCTGGAGTAGTCAGCGGGACAGGCAGCATCTCTGGAGAGAAGGAATGGGGTGACATTTCGGGTCGACACCCTTCTTCAGCTCAATGGCATTGCTAAATAACACCAGGCATTTCAATTTAAAAAAAAGAGACCAAGAGGTAAAAAAATAAGGTTTTCTGGATGACCGACTCAAGTGGAGAGTGGGCTCACCAGACTTCTGACGAAGGAAAAGAAAACATTTTTACTACCGTCAGCATTTGGGGAAAATTATGAAAACAACCCACTGCCTGGTTCGAAGCCTGTAATTGTGGCGACAAAGACTAACGCTGCTGACTGGCTGGCAGATCCTAAAAATTAAAAGAGAGCAGAGAACACAATTAAATGGGAGATCAAAAGGAATATGTTACCAATTGACCCATAATGGGTGCAAGATGGACTTCGATCGTGCACACTCGGATTGGCATGCTGAACAATGGGAGCAAACTGAAAGGGGGGGGGATTGGGGTGGTGGTAAAGTGAGGTGTGATGAATGAGAAGCAAATTCTTCAGAATATTAAATATCCAGACAGGGAGAATAACAAATTGATTTATGCTTGATATCAGGTAGATCCTGAACAAATGTCAGAATTTAGCATTCCACCGCTCATTTTTGAAATCACGTTTACCAGCCTCTTCCCCTCGCTCTGTCCTGCATCTCTGGAAAGTTTGCATGGTGACGCTTTTTCCTGCCGTGCAATAACGGTGAAGAAATGTGTGTCAGAAGGAACTGCAGATGCTGATTTACACCGAAAATAGACACAACAATGCTGGAATGACTCGGCGGGACAGGCAGCATCTCTGGATAGAAGAAATGGGTGGCGTTTCGGGTCGAGACCCTTCTTCATGCTGAGAGTCAGGGGAGAGGGAGGCACAGAGGTAAGGAAGGGTATGGTGTGAAAACGGGACATCAAAGGGGATGCAGGTCAAGGAAAATGTAGAATAGATTGTTGTTAGCTAGGAGAAGGTGACAGCGAAGCATACAGAGATAACATTTAATCAGGGGACAGTCAGACAGGTCAGAGAACTGGGAAACATGAGTGATGGAGAGTGAGGGAAAGCAAGGGTTACTAGAGGTTAGAAAAGTAAATACACGGCTGAGGTGTAAGCTGCTGTATGGTAATGATGTTAAAATAAGGCTTACCTCCTGTGAGATGCAATTTTCTCTCTCCTGGGTCAGCAGAAGCCAGAAGGGGCGTAGTTAAAACGGATCGGCTTCAAAAGGCACCTCGGCATGTACAATTCTTCCCCAAACACTCTCCAACACTGGCACTGATTTTTAAAATATGTGCTCTTTCCCTGAATTTGCTGACAAGGCTGGTATGTCAGTGGTTAGTGTATTTGCCTGGCTTGTACTTTTTGCAACTTGTAAGAATTCTCGGCCAGGGTGTAATCTGCTACTTGTATTCCCTCCCGCGTTGAAGACATGAGAAAAGTATAAGAGGACATGGAACGTTACAACACACAAACACACCCTTTGGCCCACAAAGTCTGTGCCGAACATGCCTGCCTGAAATACCTGAAATCATGCAGAGGGTGGTGAGTGCCTGGGGTGGAGGCAGATACGATAGTGGCATTGAAGAGTTTTTCTTTCGATAGGCACATTGATATGCGGGAATGAAGGGATATGGATTATGTACAAGCAAATAAGAGGTGGTCTTGGCATTATGTTTGGCGCAGGCGTTGTGGACGAAAGTGGTTGCGGCTGCGCTGTACTGTTCAATGTTCTATATAGGGGAGGGATTTATTTAGGCAGAGGGCGGTGAATCTGTGCAATTCATCGCCACAGATGGCTGTGGAGGCCATATCATTGGGTATTTTCTAAGGTGGAAATTGGCAGATTCTTCATGAGCAAGGGTGTCATGGGCTATGGGGAGAAGGAAGGCAAGGAGCATGGGGTTGAGAGGGAAAGACAGATCAGCCATGATCGAATGGTGGAGTAGACTCGATGGGCCGAATTGCCTAATTCTGCTCCTATGACTTATGAACTGATGAGCTACGATACCAAGATAAACTAATCTTCTCTGCCTGCATATTCCTCCATTCCTTACTTATCCAATTGCCTATCCAAAAGATTCATTAAAACAGCGCCTTCTGGCATTACTATCACTGGCAGCCCATCCCAGACCCTCACCACCTTCTGTGCCAAATGTCTTGCCCAGCACATCGCCTTTAAACTTTGCCCCACTCACCTGATCTGGACTTTGTGGGAAATCCTGAACAAGAAAGTAGCATTTTCCTGCGTAACTTCCACAAGGGCGGCACCGTGACACAGCAGCAGAGTTGGTGCCTTACAGCACCAGAGACCCAGGTTCGATCCTGACTACAGGTGCTGCCTGTACGGAGTTTATAACCATATAACCATATAACCATATAACAATTACAGCACGGAAACAGGCCCTCTCGGCCCTTTCAGTCCGTGACGACCATTTGTTTTCCCCTAGTCCCATCTACCTGCACTCAGACCATACCCCTCCATTCCCTTCACGTCCATATACCTACCCACTTTACTCTTAAATGTTAAAATCGATCCTGCCTCCACCACTTCTGCTGGAAGCTGATTCCACACAGCCACCACCCTCTGAGTAAAGAAGTTCCCCCTCACGTTACCCCGAAACCTCTGTCCCTTAATTCTCATGTCATGCCCTCTTGTTTGAAACTTCCCTACCCTCAATGGGAAAAACGTATCCACGTCAACTCGGTCTATCCCTTTCATCATTTTAAAGACCTCAATCAAGTCCCCCCTTAACCTTCTGCGCTCCAAAGAATAAAGACCTAACTTGTTCAACCTTTCTCTGTAACATAGTTGCTGGAACCCTGGCAACATTCTAGTAAATCTCCTCTGTACTCTCTCTATTTTGTTGACATCCTTCCTATAGCTAGGCGACCAAAATTGTACACCATACTCCAGAATTGGTCTTACCAATGCCTTGTACAATTTTAACATTACTTCCCTACTCCTATATTCAATTGCTCTGATTTATAAAGGCCAGCACACCAAAGGCTTTCTTTACCACCCTATTCTACATGCGATTCCACCTTCAGGGAACTATGCACAGTTATTCCTAGATCTCTCTGTTCCACAGCATTCCTCAATTCCATACCATTTACCATGTACGTCCTATTTTGATTTGTCTTGCCAAGATGTAGCACTTCACACTTATCAGCATTAAACTCCATCTGCCATCTTTCAGCCCACTTTTCCAAATGGCCCAAATCTCTCTGTAGACTTTGAAAATCTACTTCATTATCCACAACACCACCTATCTTAGTATCATCTGCATACTTACTTATCCAATTTTCCACCCCATCATCCAGATCATTGATGTACATGACAAACAACATTGGACCCAACACAGATCCCTGAGGCACCCCACTGGTCACCGGCTTCCAACCTGACAAACAGCCATCCACCATTACTCTCTGACATCTCCCATTCAGCCACTGTTGAATCCATCTTGCTACTCCGCCATTAACACCCAAAGATTGAACCTTCTTAACCAACCTTCCATGGGGGAACCTTGTCAAAGTCCTTACTGAAATCCATATAGACAACATCCACTGCTTTACCCTCATCAATTTCCCTAGTTACCGCTTCAAAAAATTCAAGAAGGTTTGTCAAACATGACCTTCCAGGCCACAAATCCATGTTGACTGTTCCTGATCAGACCCTGTTTATCCAGATGCTTATATATATTATCTCTAAGTATCCTTTCCATTAATTTGCCCACCACTGACGTCAAACTAATAGGTCTATAATTGCTAGGTTTATTCTTTGAACCCTTTTTAAACAATGGAATAACATGCGCAGTACGCCAATCCTCCGGCACTATTCCCGTTTCTAAAATGTTTTATGTTCTTCCCGTGACTGCGTGGGTTTTCTCCGGGTGCTCCGGTTTCCTCCCACTCTCCAAAGATTTACAGGTTTGTAGGTTAATTGGCTTCAGCAAAAAAATGTAAATTGTCCCTGGTGTGTAGTGTGTGCTAGTGTGTAGGAAGGAACTGCAGATTCTAGTTTACACCGACGATAGATACAAAAAGCTGCAGTAACTCAGCGGGAAAGGCAGGGGAGGGGGTGAAATAGAAATGTGGAAAGGTAAGGTGTGAAAACGAGACATCAAAGGCGACAAAGTTAAAGGAAAACGTAGAATGGATCATTGTTAGGAAGGTGACAACGAAGCATATAAAGATAAAATGTAATCAGATCGCTGGTCAGCACGGACTCAGTGGGCCGGAGGGCCTGTTTCCACACTGCATCCCTGAAACTAAACTAAAAGTGCAGCTCTCCACATATGTTGATGTAAAGGTGAAGCCCAGAACTTGCAGGACATTTTTTACGAACCATTTCCTGACGGTGATCCATTGCTGGTGATGTGCAAAGTTGCAACTTCACAGAGCCGTAGAGTTGTAAAGCAAAGAAATAGACTTGTCAGCCTCCGGCATCTATGTCGACCATCATGCCTATTTATGTTATTCCCACTTGCCTGCATTAATTCCATATTTCTCTATGCCTTGTTCATTCAAGCATCTGTCGAGATCCTTCTTAAATATTCTTACCGTTCCTGCCTCTACTACCCTTCTCTGGTAGCTCATTCCAGATACCATCTACTTTTTATCGTGTAAGACCTTCTACTCATATCACCTTTAAACCTCCTCTCTCTCACCTAAAAGCTCGATCGCTTTTGACACCTCTACCCATGGAATACAGCCATTGACTTAACCCATGTCATTGCCACTATCAATTTCATATAGCTCTATATCTTGTCACCTCTTAGCTTCCTACGCTCCAAGAAATTCCTAACAGTTGCATTCCTGAACCCAGCTGCAGAATATTGCCACAAACAATGCTTTCAGTCCTTCAAATGAAGAATTCTTGCAATGGTTCAAGTTCAAATTCAAGGGAGTCGATAGGACAATGAAATTCTTGCTTTGCTTCAGCACAACAGAACATAGTAGGCATTGACCTCAAAAAGAGGTCTGTGTGTTCATATACCATTATATAAATATATACACACATAAATAAACTGATCAAGTGCAAAAAACAGATAATGGGTTTTTAATGTTCAGAGTTTTGTCCAAGCCAGGTTTAATAGCCTGATGGCTGTGGGGAAGTAGCTGTTCCTGAACCTGGTTGTTGCAGTCTTCAGGCTCCTGTACCTTCTCCCTGAAGGTAGCAGGGAGATGAGTGTGTGGCCAGGGTGGTGTGGGTCCTTGATGATAGTGCCAGCCTTTTTGAGGCAGAGACTGCAGTAAATCCCCTCGATGGAAGGAAGGTCAGAGCCGTTGATGGATTGGGCAGTGTTTACTACTTTTTGTAGTCTTTCCCTCTCCAGGGCGCACAAGTTGCCGAACCAAGCCACGATGCAACCGGTCAGCAAGCTCTCTACTGTGCACCTGTAGAAGTTAGAGAGTCCTCCTTGACAAACCGATGCTCCGTAATCTTCTCAGGAAGTAGAGGCGCTGATGAGCTTTCTTGAGAATTGCATCAGTGTTCTCGGACCAGGAAAGATCTTCAGAGATGTGGACGCCCAGGAATTTGAAGCTCTTGACCCTTTCAACCATCGACCCGTTGATATAAACGGGACTGTGGGTCCCCATCCTACTCCTTCCAAAGTCCACAATCAGTTCCTTGGTTTTGCTGGTGTTGAGGGCCAGGTTATTTTGCTGGCACCATATGGACAGTTGCTCGATCTCTCTTCTGTACTCCGACTCGTCCCCATCAGTGATACGTCCCACTACAGTGGTGTCATCAGCGAACTTGATGATGGAGTTCGCACTCTGACCGGCTAGTCATGCGCAGTCATGAGTATAGAGAGAGTACATGGCATGTGGTCATATTGTGATAAGGTGTTTTTTTCCTCCAAATCTTTTATGAATGCATTAGGTTTCAATGCTCCCCAGAAGCAGGTATGTTATCAGTTGTAAAATGTCAGCCACGTGCCTCGCGGCTTTCTTCTGCCTGGGCCTGCTTACCCGATACAGACGGGAGGATGCTGGTCAACTGTGAGAAGCTCGAGAGCTTGCATCTGAAATTAATAGATGTATTAAAAAACCACAAGGATTAAATGGTGCAGCTGGAAGCACTTGAGAGAAACTTTTGACAAATGCACTCAAACCCCATCTGAGTTCCTTTTTTGAATAGTTCACGGTAAATTTTGAAAGTTGGACAGTCCAAGCTAGAATATTTGGTTTATGTGCGGAAAATGGGATGGAGCCACCATGCTGCGGTTTATGATCATGTTTTAAAGCAAGCTGTTGTTAAGTAACACATGCAGGAACAGCTGAGACAGTGGCACAGTGGCACAGCTGTAGAGTTGCTGCCTCACCGTGCCAGAGACCCGGGTTCGATCCTACCCTCGGGTGCTGTCTGTGTGGAGTTTATACATTCTCACTGTGACTGTGTGGGTTTCCTCCGGGTGCTCCGTTGTCCTCCCACATCCCAAAGATGTGCGGGTTTGTTGGACTAGTGTAAATTTAACTGCATGTTCATAACTTCAGAAGTGACAGGAGGAGAGTTAGGCAATTTGGCCCATCAAGTCTACACCGTCATTCAATCATGGCTAATCTGTCTTTCCCTTTCAACCCCATTCTCCTTCCTTCTCCCCATAACCATTGAGCACATGGTATTGGGGGTAGAGTGCTGACATGCATAGAAAATTGGTCGGCAGACAGGAAACCAAGAGTAGGGACAGAAGTTTAAACGTGAGGGGGAACTTCTTTACTCAGAGGGTGGTGGCTGAGTGGAATGAGCTTCCAGCAGAGGTGGTGGAGGCAGGATCGATTTTAACATTTAAAAGTAAGTGATAGGTATATGGACGTGAAGGGAATGGAGGGTATGGTCTGAGTGCAGGTAGAAGGGACTAGGGGAAAAACAAATGGTCGGCACGGACTGGAAGGGCCGAGAGGGCCTGTCTCCGTGCTGTAATTGTTATATGATAAGGTTATATTAACCCCTTTCAGAATGGCAGGCAGTGAGGTGCCGCAAGGCTCGGTGCTGGGACCGCAGCCATTTACAATATACATCAATGATTTAGATGAATGGATTCAAAGTAACATTAGCAAATTAGCAGATGACACAAAGCTGGGTGGCAGTGTGAACTGTGAGGAGGATGCTATGAGAATGCAGGGTGACTTGGACAGGTCAGGGGAGTGGGTAGATGCATGGCAGATGCAGTTTAATGTGTATAAATGTGAGGTTATCCACTTTGGTAGCAAAAACAGGAAGGCAGAGTATTATCTAAATGGTGTCAAGTTGGGAAAAGGGGAAGTACAACGGGATCTGGGGGTCCTTGTTCATCAGTCAATGAAAGTAAGCATGCAAGTACAGCAGGCAGTGAAGAAAGCGAATGTCATGTTGGCCCCATAACGAGAGGAGTTGAGTATAGGAACAAGGAGGTCCTTCTGCAGTTGATAATCTCACTAGGTTATGCAGGTCTCACTAGTGAGACCTGCCTAGTGAGACCACACTTGGAGTATTGTGTTAAGTTTTGGTCCTCTAATTTGAGGAAGGATATTCTTGCTATTGAGGGAGTGCAGCATAGGTTTACAAGGTTAATTCCTGGGATGGTGGGACTGTCATATGCTGAGAGAAAGGAGCGGCTGGGCTTGCACACTCTGGAGTTTAGGATGAGAGGGGATCTTATTGAAACATATAAGATTATTAAGGGGTTGGACACACTAGAGGTAGGAAATATGTTCCCGATATTGGGGGAGTCCAGAACCATGGGCCACAGTTTAAGAATAAGGGGTAAGCTATTTAGTCAAGTCGTCAAAAGAGTTTATTGTCATGTGTCGCTGACAGGACAATGAAATTCTTTCTTTGCTTAGCACAACAGAACATAGTAGGCATTGACTACAAAACAGATCAGTGTGTCCATATACCATTATATATGTAAATACACACATGAATGAATAAATTGATAAAGTGCA
The DNA here is from genome assembly GCA_035221665.1 of Okamejei kenojei. NCBI lineage: Eukaryota > Metazoa > Chordata > Chondrichthyes > Rajiformes > Rajidae > Okamejei > Okamejei kenojei. Next base: position 17,744,882 of record CM069139.1, on the reverse strand, counting down.
AATAATAGATAAAGGGGTATTATTGTTCAGAGTCTTGTCCAGGCCAAGTTTAATAGCCTGATGGCTGTGGGGAAGTAGCTATTCCTGAACCTGGTTGTTGCAGTCTTCAGGCTCCTGTACCTTCTACCCGAGGGTAGCAGGGAGATGAGTATGTGGCCAGGGTGGTGTGGGTCCTTGATGATGCTGCCAGCCTTTTTGAGGCAGCGACTGTGATAGATCCCCTCGATGGAAGGAAGATCAGAGCTGATGATGGACTTGGCAGTGTTTACTACTTTTTGTAGTCTTTTTCTCTCCAGGGCGCTCAAGTTGCCAAACCAAGCCACGATGCAAACGGTCAGCATGCTCTCTACTGTGCACCTGTAGAAGTTAGAGCGAGTCCTCCTTGACAGACTGACTCTCCATAATCTTCTCAGGAAGTAGAGGCGCTGATGAGCTCTCTTAATATTTTCATCTGTGTTCTCGGACCAGGAAAGATCTTCAGAGATGTGCACGCCCAGGAATTTGAAGCTCTTGACCCTTTCAACCATCGACTCATTGATATAACCAGGACACTGAGTCCTCATCCTACTCCTTCCAAAGTCTACAATCAGTTCCTTGGTTTTGCTGGTGTTGAGGGCCAGGTTATTGTGCTGGCACCATATGGACAGACACTCGATCTCTCTTCTATACTCTGACTCATCCCCATCAGTGATACGTCCCACAACAATGGTGTCCTCAGCGAACTTGATGATGGAGTTCGCACTATGACCGGCTATGCAGTCATGAGTATAGAGTGAGTACAGCAGGTGAGTACAGCACGAACAGATTGCGGTCTGTGAATGAGGAAGTTGAGGATCCAATTGCAGAGGGATGCGCAGAGACCCAGTTCTGCGAGTTTGGTAACCAGCTTGGAGGGGATGATTGTGTTAAATGCCGAGCTGTAATCAATGAATAACAGCCTGACATACTTCATCACCACAGGCGTTAGTGCCACTGGTCGATAGTCATTGAGGCACCGGTATTATTGATGCTCTTCTTGGGCACCGGTATTATTGATGCCTTTGTGAAGCAGGTGGGAACCTCAGACCTCAGGTTGAAAACGTCCGTAAAAACTCCAGCCAGTTGGTCCGCACAGGTTTTTAGAACACGACCAGGTATACCATCAGGTCTTGGCGCTTTTCGAGGGTTCACCCCTCAGAAGGATTTCCTGACCTCTTTGACTGAGACTGAAATACCATCACAGCGAATGGGGGCTCGGGAAGGCACATTTGTGTTCTCCCTATCAAAGCGTGCGTAAAACGCATTGAGCTCATCATGGAGTGATGTATCGCCGACATTCGAGCTGCCTCCTGGTTTGGCCTTGTAGGAGGTGATTGCATTCAGTCCCTGCCACAGCTGTCGAACAATCTGTCTCATCCTCCAGCTTGGAGCAGAACTACCCTTTTGGCCTTTTTGATGGCCTTACCAAGGTCGTATCTGGACTTCGTGTAGACCACACTGTTTCATCAGACATGAATGCCCGGTGTCTGGTCTTCAGAAGAGTGTGGATCTCACAGTACAAACCCAAGGTTTCTGACTCGGGGAAACACACGGTAGGTTTTGGTGGGGATGCAGTCCTCCACACATTTCTTAATAAGTCTGTAACAACTGTGGCGTATTTGTTCAAGTCCGATTTAGAACGGAGAAGAGGAAACACTTTTTCACACTGAGAGAGTTGTGAGTCTGTGGAATTCTCTGCCTCAGAGGGAGGTGAAGGGCCGGTTCTCTGGGTACTTTCAAGAGAGAGCTAGGATAGGGCTCTTGATAAATGAGTCAGGTGATATGGGGTGAAGGCAGGAACGGGGTACTGATTGGGGATGATCAGCCATGATCAACATTGAATGGCGGTGCTGGCTCGAAGGGCCGAATGCCTAGACCTGCACCTATTGTCTATTGTCTATTGTCTATTGACACCTTTACAAATCAAGAATCTGCCAATCTCAGCCTCTGATTCTCAGTCTGAAGAAGGGTCTCAACCCAATGCGTCACCTGTTCCTTTTCTCCAGAGATGCTGCCTGACCCTCTGAGTTATTCCAACTTTTTGTGTCTATCCCTGTTAAATGCTATCAATATAGATGAGTATTTGATGGTCGGCATGGACATGGCGGGCCAAAGGGCCTGTTTCCATGCTCTATGACACTCTGGCCATGACTAAAACATTTTTAAAACCAAATTAATTAAGTTTAATTTAGTTCCGAGATTTAGTGGAGAAACCGGCCCTATGGGCCTCCTGGTCCGCGCCGACCATTGATCCCCATACACTAGCACTATCCCACACATCAGAGACAATTTACAATCTTTACCGAAGCCATTTAAACCTACAAACCTGTACGTCTTTGGAGTATGGAAGGAAACCGGAGTTCCTGGGCGAAAACCCACGCAGTCACGGGGAGAACGTACAAACTTCCTACAGACAGCCCACATAGTCGTGATCAACCCCGGGTCTCTAGCGCTGGGCAATGACAATGGAATTTTGACTACCTTGACTAAAAATTCATACCGAATTAAAACCTGCACATATTTTTTAGTAATATGTGACAAATACGAACTCATAAAGGTATTTTATATTTTAATATCGACCCGGGGGAGTAAAGCATTTGTCGGGAAAGCTGCTTTGGAATAAAGAGCAAGATCTGGACAACCTCGCAAATCGAATTTCTCATCCCTTGGAGGAAATAAGGCGTCTTCCCAATGATTCTGGAAATTCAAAATAAATTAACGGGATAGTCATCTCATTTCAGCTGTGGGACCTGGCTGTATATAAAATCACTGTTGGATTACCTTCGTAACAATAATCACTGTGCTTCAAAGTGCATTTCTCAAAGATTTGACAGGGTGCCATATAAACACATTTATTTCCATATTTTTTTTTAACGATTGTATCTTCATTGGCATGTTCCAATGAATATTTCACCCCGGCTGCAAACATGGGAATGATAGATACTGCAATCTGAAAAATGAAATGCTGGCACATCTTTCTAAAGCGAAATCTAGTCCCAAATTATTTATGGCTGCAAAATAGATGAACCAATTAAATGTTGCAATGATGGAACCATGAAAAGCTTCTTGTATCTGCCATCCACCAGGTACAGTGGATATGACATGAATGCTTGTGGCATAAGTACCACACCCTCATTATAGGAGTGTCCTCGGATACCAAGAGGTCAGAGGGGAGCGGTACAGTTTATGCCTCATTGTCACACAACACAGCCCAAACACTTACAGTGTGTACAATGAAACAATGCTTAAGAAAGGACCCGCAGAAGCTGCTTTTCCATCACCGGAGGATAGACACAGGATGCTGGAGTAACTCAGACGGGACAGGCAGCATCTCTGGAGAAAAGGTGATTGGGCGACGTTTCGGGTCGAGGCCCTTTCTTCAGACCTGAGTCGGGGGAGAGGGAGACACAGAGATATGGGAGGGTAAAGTGTGAAAATGAGAGATCAAAGTGGATGGAGATTCAGGGAAAATGTGGAATAGATCATTGTTAGCTAGGGTTGGTTGACAATGAGTCACAGAAATATATTTTGATCCATTTAGAACCTTTCACTTCACTTTAAGGGGGTTCCAATGTGTTTTACGGGCATTGAGTTAATTTATAAGGTTTATTTGGAGTTGTAAAACAGAACATGTGGCGGTCAAACAGGAGAGAGTCATCTCCCCTGAACTGCATTCTACAAGTGCTTTTGGAATTGTTGGTCGGGGATAAATATTGGACTTCTTCATAATAATGTTATCTGTGCCCATCAGAGAGAACAGACAAAGACATCTCAAAATGACACTGTGGCGAAGCATGGTCTTCTTTATCTAGAAAGTGGTTCCCGTGCTACTGTAAGCATAGTGTTGTTCGCAGCACCACGGAACTCACCTTCACCAAAGGCATGGCAGCTATCAGAATGGACCGCAATCATCCACCTTGTCTGGCAACTAAGAAATAAAACTGGGGACCCTGTCGTCAATTCCCACATCCCACACAATAACAATGAGGGATTAGATAGGGTGACTGCACAGAGTCTAATTACCCAGAGTAGGAAACAAGAACAAGAGGACATTTGCTTATGGTGGAATTGGGCAAAATTTAATACAACCTGAGTGGTGGGTGTGGAACGACGAGCTGTTGGAGGAACGCGTTGAGGCAGATAAAAGGTGCACATGTACTTCCTGCGGCAGCTGAGGAAAACACAATTTGCACAGGCAATGATGGTCCAATTTCTATACGGTCATCATAAATATCTAGTAGAGTCTGTCCTCACCTTCTCCATCATGGCCTGGTTTGGCTTAGCCATCACGCACATCAGGAGGCCACAGCGAATTGGACGCCGATCAGCTGAGAACCTTCTCTCTTTGTCTGCAACCTTCCCTCCATTGAGAATTGTACACTGCAAGGATCAGGCATGGAAATTGCTATAAAAACATGGGGGGGACCGGGGGGACCGGGGGACACAATGGGCTGCATGACATTTTCTGATTTTCTAGCCTTCATTCATGTGGGTTTTCGTATTGGGTTTGGGGCCAGAGAGGTCACATTAGTGCAAGACTCGAGAACGACTAGGGGTAAAACTCCACATGAACAAGGGACTCCTACATTCCACTGTGGAATAACTGAATCCAGTCAGATAATTCTGAGTAGACAGAAACAATAAAAATTGTAGGCTCTTTTGCAATAGTTTTTTTTTTTAGTTACAGCTCACATTCATAACCTGGTGCCTGAAGTGATTCAGTAATAATATTAATATCAGCATTTGTTCTGTGCATATTTTTTTTTGTTTAAGGATGAATTGTGAAATGTTGTGATATTAAACTGGCTAGATGTAATATTCCATCATAGGTCTGGGGGGACAATTTTTAATATTTTACTTTCATAGCCAGCCCTTGAAGTAAGTGGAGTCACCACCCCCACTCCCTCCCCCCTCACCGGGGGGGGGGGGGGGGGCCCGGGGGATTGCTGACCAAGACCATTGTTATATGTAAATTGCTCATGAGGGGGCTAAGCTTCCCTCAGTGTAGTTTCAGTAAAACCACTGACTCAAGCACTTGAAATAACTAATCTTTATTTTAACAAAAGCGCATTACAGTTCTACTACTGTACCTATCCCACTGCGGGTTTCGATCTCGTATCTGCCTGTTCAAGCCCTCTAGGCCTCGCCCAGACAGAGACACTCCAGAAGTTCACGCAATCCCAAGCGCTCTCCCCAGAAGATCGAACGCAGAACCTCGTTGGCAGCAAACTTTCATATGTCTAGGACCTCAGGGGCCAATCCACATGGGGGGTGGTCTCTTAATAACCCAATTACAGATATCGATTAACCCCACACATAACAGACATTCCCCTAACCCAATAATACAACAGCCAATACATAGTATCAAACGGACTTCTCAAGGATGGCCAACTTAAAACATTTTACCGTGATCTACAGGAAACCAGACAACTCAATACTTCATCCGATCAACACTCGCAAAGTCGAACTCTGCAACATTATTTACAATTGTTTACAAGGTATAGGTCTGGTTTGCAGCCATCCAATCCATTCTATGCATTTTGCACCTAATTGACAGGGTCTGCAGATGTTCTTATTCTTTGCTTGCAAATTGTATCTAATTGACATGGTCTGCAGATGTTCTTATTTCTTTGCTTGCAAATTGTATCTAAGCGCTAGACACACTGGCACTCTTCGCAGCTGGTCCCAGTTCTGCAGAGAGCAACTCCAAAATTGACCAAATCTCCCAGCAGCCCCGAAGCTTGGAGAGAACGCCCCATAGTGAAGTCCTAGGGGGCCTCTCCAATTTAGCCAGGATTAACACATGAACAATACAGTCATGGAAAAATGCAGCACAGAAACATGCTCTTCGGGGGGGGGGGTGGCGGCGTGGGACCAACACATCATAGCCAACCAAGATGGGGGGGGGGGGGAGCCGGGGGGGGGGGGGGGCGGCCCATCTAAGCAGGGGGGGGCAATACCATTTGCCCACCTTCGGATTAGTTTTATTGTCACATTTATTGAGGTATAGAGTGAAAAGCTTTTGTTGCGTGCAAACCAGTCTGCAGAGAGACAATTAGCATGATTGCAATCAAGCCATCCATAGTGTAGAATAAACATGATACAGGGAATAACATGAATAATGTTTAGTGCAATATAAAGTCCAGTAAAGTCCAATCAAATATAGTTGGAGGTGGCTCCAATGAGGTGGATAGTAACCTGGATGGGGGGAGCTCACTAGTTGGGTGGGGGAGGATGGTTCAGTTCCTGATACAGCTGGGAAGAGACTGTCCCTGAATCGGGATAGGGGGGGGGAGGTACTTTTTTAGCCCGAAAATGGGAGAGGGAGAAGGGCGGGGGGGGGAGGGAGTTGCCAGGGTGCGTCTCAACCTTGATTATTTTAATGATACCGACCTTGCCAGCAATGGTTTCCTATATTATCCTAATCCCCCGTGTGCCAAGGTACAGGGAAATACATTTTTTGCACACAGCTCAGCAAGACTATCGCCGTACATCAAGAGTCAAGTCAAGAGTGTTATATTGTCATGTGTCCCAGATTAGAACAAAGAGATTCTTACTTGCAGTAGCACAACAGAAATATATAAGCATAGTACACTGTAAACAATATAATAATGAGATAAAAAAGTTCAGCATGTGTTACACAAATTCACATACGCACATATATACAGATCATATATATATACTAGACCAAGTGGGAACCATTGGGTCCCGAGTCCCCTCAACGCACGGCGTCACACACACACCTGTCCCACTTAGGTAACCTGAACGGAAACCTCTGGAGACCTTGCGCCACACCCAAGGTTTCCGTGAGGTTCCCGGAGGTTTTGTTGATCACTCTCCCTAATAGTTCGAAAGTGGTTTCCGCGTAGTCGAGGTTTCTTCAATGCTCCTGCGATTAACATTCAACAAATTCAAAACCGGCCTCAACTAAAAATAGGTTGCCGTTTGGTCGAAGCCAGTGGAGTGGGGTGGCTATTTACATACAGGCAGTCGAAGGCAATCTCCTTCGCTGACCGTCATTTTGATTGGCTCATTGGAGTTTTCAGCAAAGATCCTGTACGATCTTTGGTTTTCAGGACCTAGAAGATCCGCCAGAAGGTAAATGCCTGCTAACTTTATTAAACTTCTTAAAAATTCTATCGGAATAATAATAATAGTCTATGTAGTTAAGAGGGTTTTTTATTTGAGGTTGTAATGTTTAAATAATGTTGTAATGGCTGTAGGAAAGAGTTCCTGAACCTGGTCGTTACAGTTTTCAGGTTCCTTTACCTTCTTCACTTGGCACAATCCTCGCACGATGGTGCCATTTCGTTCAGTTCCAGGCAGGAGCAGCAAAGCTGGAGAGGCTAAGAACATCTCAAGCAGAATTGAGTCCATGGGCTTGGTCAAGGATAAATGATGGTGCTTATGGTAAACGGCATAGTTGCATGATGATAATTTACCGGACTATGGGGCGGGGAGTCACCAGAACAATGGACCATTGCTCTAGGTTCAAATGCTCATCAGTTCATAAGTTGTTGTAGGAGCAGAACACACATTGGGCCATCAAGTCTACTTCCGCCATTCAATCATGGTTCGAACTCACACCACCGCTGCCGGGGATTTTAAATTAAAAGTTATTAAAATAAAATATAAGCTTCTAGAAAATAATAGTTGGCTTCAGGTTCATTCATTGAAAAATTATCAGACCAAAACCCCGTCTGTTTCATGGATGTCCTTCAGGGAAATAAATCCTCCGTCTGTACTTGGCATGGCCTAGATGTGACTCCAGATAGAGAAATGTGGTTGTTTCCTCAGTTGAGAGGTAATTAAGGATATACCACAAGTACTGGCATAGCCGTGTACTGTGAGCAATAAAATAAAATAAAATGCGTAGAGTGAGAACAGGTTTAGACCCACACAGTGCCTGGATTGTTTCTCCGTCATGAAGACAGTAGCTGGGAGGGTCAGTAGATGGGCAAAAGCGGGCAAGTAGGACACATTTTCCTTCTTTTCTGTGGGATTAGTTTACGAAAACATATCTTAAAAGCGTATATCGGGTTCCATTGAAGGGACGGGGTCACTACATCTAGACGGGTGATTTGGTATTCAGCCTCTCTCCGCTACCACAGGATTTATGTTTCATTAGTTTAGTTTAGCTTAGATTAGTTTAGAGATGTGGCGCGTAAAGAGGCCCTTCGGCCCACCCACTCCGCACTGACCAGCGTTCCCCGAACACCAGCACTATTCCACAGGCGAGGGACAATTTACAATCTTTACCAAAGCCAATTAAGGTACAAACCTGTATGTCTTTGGAGTGCGGGAGGAAACTGGAGCACCCGGGGAAAACCTACGTGATCACAGGGAGAACGTACAAACTCCGTACAGGCAGATCCCGAGGTCAGATTGAAGGAAATCAGACTGAAACAGAGATTGGGAAGCTTTTTTTTATTCCGCTATCACTAATCTCTTGGAAATAATCCCAGCAGGATGAGAAAGCATCGGCAACACTTAATATGCAGCAAAAATATACAATGGTACGTTGATATTGCTTGACACCCAGCAGCAACTATAACAGTGGGCAGCTCCTGCTGACTTACACTCACCCACTATAGTAATGCTCAAATAAATTACCATCTTAAATATGTAAGCTTTTTATACCTTATAGAGGAAAGATGAAGTTTAGTTTAGTTTTAGTTTAGTTTAGTTTAGTTTAGTTTTTTTGAGATGTGGAAATATGGCCCCTTCGAAAACGGTATCGAAGCAAGTCCAACGATCACACGCACACTATTTCTATGTTATCCCAGTTTCTCATCCTACACACTAGGGCCTATTTATGGAAGCCTCACGTTTTTGGAATGTGAGATGAACACCGGAGCACCCGGATAAAACCCATGAGTCGCAGAAAGAATGTGCAATTTCCACACAGACAGCACTCCGCAGTCAGCATCGAACCCGGGTCTCTGGTGCCATAAGGTAGTAACTCTATCGCTGCGCCTCCCGTGCCACTCTTCATGCGACAAGGATTTTCATTGCACGCCCTGCTACACGTAATTATAAACAAACTTGAATCTGAATCTGGTCTGGATTTAATTACGTTGGACTGAATAAGTTGGTTGGGTTTAAACATTCAACTCCAGTTCCTATGTCCCCATTTACTTTTATGACATCTGACCATTCTTTTGACCTTGAGGATGGCTGAACGGTGCCGCAGCTTTAGAGTTGCAGCCTTGCAGCGCCAGAGGCCCAGGTTCGATCCTGACTGGAGGTACTGTCTGCACAGAATTTGTACGTTTTCCCCTCACTGCGTGGGTTTTTTCCGGGTTCTCAAGTTCCCTTCCACACTCCAAAGATGTACAGGTTTGTTGAAGGTAGACACATAATGCTGGAGTAACTCAGCGGGTCAGGCAGCATCTCGGGAGAGAAGAAACGGGTGACGTTCGGGTCGAGACCCTTCTTCAGACATTGTAGTTCTTTCTTACAGGTTTGTTGCCCTGCCCCTCAGTCTGAAGAAGGGTCTCGACACAACACATCACCCATTCCTGCTATCCAAAGATGCTGCCTGTCCTGCTGAGTTACTTTAGCAGTTTGCATCAAAATTAGGTTTATTGATTAATTGGCTTTGGTAAGTTGTAAAAAAATTGCCTCTAGTGTATGTGGGTTGGTGTACAGGGCAACCGCTGGTCAGCATTGTCTTGGTGGGCCGAAGGGCCTGTTTCCGTGCTGCATCTCTGAAGTATAAAATAAAGTCTAAAGATTTGTGAATTGTCTATGAACCCGCCATCCTCAGGCCTTCATGAAAGAAAAATGAATGAATTATTTTTGATATGAGTAGTGTTGTAACTTGCCCTACCTGATGTAGCTTTACACCCTTCATTAGTTTAAAGTATTATGCCCCAGCGCTGTGAAAAATTAATCTGCAGGATGGGACAAACTTTGGCAAACCTATTCCTAACATAGATGCAAAATACAGGAAGACTCAGCAGTCGAGACACTTCTCGGAAGAAGGGGATGGTTCTCGACCCGAAACGTCACCGACCTGAATGATGTGTCATTCGATCCGAATGATGTGTCAACGACCCGAATGATGTGTCATTCCTAACTGTCTAAATGTTTTATGTATCATTCCTAACTGTCACTGTACATCATGTTGTCACTTGCGGGCGGAGCACCAAGGCAAAATCCTTGTATGTGAATACTTGGCCAATAAACTTATTCATTCATTCATTCAATCCAGAGATGCTGCCTGACCTGCTCTGGAATTTTGTGTCTATCTTCGGTGTGAACCAGCATCTGCAGTTCCTTCCTACAAACATATTCCTGACGGATTATGCAGGATTTTTAATATTACACCATGCACCATTTTGTAATTTATTTTCAATGGGCCAGCTTGTGAAATTCTGAAATTGTCTGCACTGGAACACAGTGTATATTTGACATCACATTACAGCGCTTGTAATAGTGTGTGAGTTTTACACCAGCAATCAATCAACAAGTTCCTGAAGTGACAGGTTCCTTCAAAAAGAACGTAACAAATTATTTATTTTAAATTGATATACAGGTACCTGGGTACCTTGGGTATGATATACCTATACCTATGTTAGAAGGAACGACAGAAGCTTGGATTATGTTCCAGCACTGTAAGAGTTTTAGTTTAGTTTAGTGATACAGCACGGAAACAGGCCCTTCAGCCCACCGAGTTCGAACCGACCTAGCGATCCCCGCACACGAATACACACTAGTGGCAATTTAACATTTATACCAAACCAATTAACCTGCAAACACTTTGGAGTGTGGGAGGAAACCGAAGATCTCGGAGCAAACCTATGTAGTCACGGGGGGAAACGTGCTAACTCCGTACAGTTTGCAGCACCCGTAGTCAGGATCGAACCCGGGTCCCTGGCGCTGTAAGCGTTGTAAGGCAGCAACTCTACCGCTGCGCCACTGCGCTGCCCTCTGAATGGGTCAAGCTTAGACAAGCTTGTTCCTGACAGATTATGCAGGGCTTTCATTTTACCAAGAATCCCCCATACACAAACTGTCACAACCACAACAGTTAAATGTGCTTTTATGAATAAGTAGGACACAAAAAAAAACCTTTGAAAATAGCTGTGGTTAGTGGCTAGAGGAATTAAAATTTGCCTTCAAGCTGAAGTGATAATAGCTGCCATACTGAATTGCCTCGTTAGTTTGACTGAACTTACTTTCTCACACCAGACCGCACAGATTTCATTTACAGAATGGAAATTAAGGTTGTGCTTCAGAAAAAAAAAATAAAAGACAGAAACAGCCATTGATCCTAAAACAACCTACAATTTACTGGCGTCCGAATATTTGTGGCCACAGTTTGTTTAACAGTGATAAAACGCACATGCTTGCTAAACCCATGAGGCCGCAAACATTATTCCACATAGTAAGCCTAAGATAAGAGGGATTAAAATAGAAAATGCTGGAAGCGCTCAGTAGGTCAGGCAGCATCTGCGGGGAGACAGTCAGAAGCTTTTTCCCGGGGTGGAAATGCCAAGGAACGGAGGGCATAGTTTTAAGACGAGGAGGTCAAAGTTTAAAGGAGATACCCAGGAAGGTTTTTAACACTGAGCATGGCATAGGTGCTTGGAATGCACTGCAAAGAGAGCTGGAAATGGCTGATACGATGGTGGCGTTTAAAGAGGCTTTGACACAGGAACATGGGAATGCAGGAAGAGGAAGGATATGGATAGTGTGCAGGCAGAGGAGATCAGAGGCATCATGTTCAGCATGGACATTGTGGGCAGAAGGGCCTGTGCTGTACCGTTTAGTTTAGTTTAGAATTTACAGCGTGGAAACAGGCCCTTCGGCCCAACGTGTCCGCACCGCCCAGCACATCCCCCCCGCACATTAACACTATCCTACACTAGGGACAAAACGTACATTTTATACCAAGCCAATTAACCTACAATCCTGTACATGTGGGTGGAAGCAAAAGATCTCGGAGAAAAGCCAGGCAGGGCACGAGGAGAATGTACAAACTCCGTACAGACAGCACCAGTAGTACAGGCAGCCACCTCTGGCGCTGTAAGGCAGCAAATCGATCGCTGCCTGACCCGTGCCGTCCCATGCCTTGAAAATAGATTTTCCACTCTGACAAAGTCTGGCCTATTTACGTCTGCAAACACATGGGAACATGGTTGATTCTTTTTAAGTGACCCAGCAAGTCAAAACAAATGTCAGGTTTGCCAAGTACCCTGCTAATGAATAAAACAAAAACCTACATTTTCATCCAGCTCTATTCCCCAATTTTTCCAACGGCTTTCCACCCCTTGCCCAATTCCCAGTGGGGTTTCATGTACCCTCTCCCCTCATATTAAGCCCAAGCATTCCATTGAAATCCAAGCGGTTAAGACAAACAAACGCACTTCAGTTACAAAGCCTGGTCTTCATCACAATGTGTATACAAGGAGCACACTTGTACAGAAGTCAAAATAAACACGTCATACACACTGCAGCTCTCATAACGCATTGTAAAACAGCAAGTCCAAGGTTCGTGAACAAACATCCCTCGACCCCCTACTGAACTAACATTTTTAACCCTTATCCTGTAAGCATCAACTCACCCCGGGATCCATGATTCACCTCAAAGAAGACACTTGGTCCATCTTTAATCAGACTCTACTGGACTTTATCTTGTAATAACCTTTATGCTGGTTATTCCCTTTATCATGAAGACATAGCAACATAGAAAATTAGTGCAGGAGTAGGCGATTTGGCCATTCGAGCCGTCTTTCAATATGATCATGGCTGATCATCCAAAATCAGTACCCTGCTCCTGCTTTTCCCCATATTCCTTGATTCCGTTAGCCCGAATAGGTAAATCTAACTCTCCCCTGAAAACATCCAGTGAATTGGCCACCACTGCCTTTTGTGGCAGAGAATTCCACAGACTCACAACTCTCTGGGTGAAAATATTTTTCCTCATCTCAGTCCTTATTCTTAATCTGTGACCCCTGGTCCTGGACTCCCCCAACATATGGAACATTTTCTTGCATCTCTTACGAATTTTGTACGTTTCTATAATATCTCCTCTCATCCTTCTAAATTCTAGTGAATACAAAACTGTCGACCCATTCGTTCATCATATGACAGCCCCACTATTCCGTGAATTAACCTGGTGAACCTTCGCTGCACTACCTCAAATAGCAAGAATGTCCTTCCTCAAATTAGGAGATTCAAACTGCACACAGTACTCCAGGTGTGGTCTCACCAGGGCCCTGTACAACTGCAGTAGGACCTCCTTGCACCTATACTCAAATCCTATCGCTATGAAGGCCAACATGCTTTCTCCACTGCCTGCTGTACCTGCATGCTTATGTTCAGTGACTGTAAGGACACCAAGTTGTTCGTCTGGTTGCACCCCCCCTTTTCCTAATCTGACACCATTCAGATAATAATCCTCCTTCTTGTTCTTGCCACCAAAGTGGATAACCTCACATTTATCCACATTATACTGCATCTGCCATCCATCTGTCCACTCACCTAACCTATCCATGTCACCCTGCGGCTTCATAGCATCCCCCTTGCAGCTCACACTGCCATCCAGCATTGTGTCATTCACAGACTTGGGGTGTTACTTTTGAATTCCCTCGTCTAAATTGTGTAAAGAGATAATAGTAAGTAACTGGGTCCCAGCACTGAGCCTTGTGGCAAGGTGGCACCCCACCAGTCACTGCAAGTATCTGAACACTGTGGTATGCTCGAAAGTGACCATGCATGTCTTATACGGCCAGACTGCACAAATGCCTTTCACTGTATCAATCACGGTAACATGGGACAATAAGCTAAACTGACTAAAATAAACTAAATCAACACATTTGTGTAAATGGTGCTTTCATGATTCACGCGCTGACATGTCCTCTTATTCTGAATTTTCCAGCATAAGGGAAGATAATTTCTTTCTATCTACCATGTCCAAAGGTCTTTATTTATTTTTCCAAAGACCCACAGCTTGTACGGTCGACCTCTCAAAAGTCCAAATCTCCAGACTCCAGGACTGCAAGCCAAGCAGTGCAAACTTTTGGCAACCAATACAAATAATTTAAACACCCAAAATAGGGCATGTTTGGTTGGGGCATGAGCAGGTTGGGACCAAGGTTTGTTACTACGGCAGTTATGTTCAGTTTAGTTTTAGTTTAGTTTAGATACAATGCTGAAACAGGTCTTTCGGCCTAGTGAGAGTCCCAGCCGACCAGCGATCCCCCGTACACTAGCACTATCCTACACGCACTCGGGACAATTTACAATTATACCAAACCAATTAATCTACAAACATGTATGTCTTTTGATTGTGGGAGGAATAACCAAGTCCCCGGAGAAAAACCCATTCAGGACACGGGAAAATGTACACCACTTCGTACAGGCTGCACCTATAGTCAGGATCGAACCCAGGTCTCTGGCGCTGGAAGGCACCGACTCTACCGCTGCGCCACCGTGCCACACCTGCTATGACTAATAAATTAAAGGGAAGTAAATGGCAAAGTAAAATCAATGTGAAAGCCCAGACAGCTGTCTTGGACTTGATGGGCCAAACAGCCTTCTTAATGTCATTAAAAACAATTGTAATACAATAAATTAAAACAAATGCAGTGAATAGTCATCAATATTTCTCAAAACCCTATATATCAAAACATACCCCACTCCAGATGGACTATAGAACTTTCGACCAATAGAGAAAAGAAATCTCTAACGGAGATCTCAGCATAGCAGCAGCATATCAAGGACTAGTCGCACCCTGGTCACTTCCCACTTCTCTCTCCCCCACCTCCATCGGGCAAAAGAATATAGAAGTGTGAAAACGCACACCACCAATTCAGGAAAGATTCTTCTCAGACGATTTTAATCAGATTACTAAATCAACTTAATACCACAAACAGAGGAACAGTGCGAACCAATTTTACTCTCAAGGAAACTCTCTTTGAACTTACCTTTGATTGTGCTTTATTGTCTTTACCTTGCACTAAACTAAATCCCTTATCATGTAATCTGTACACACTGCGACTGGCTCGATTGTAATCAAGTTTATTGACATTCTACTGACAGGTTGCACGCCACAAAGGTTTTTCACACTGTCCCTCAGTACAACGTGACAGGAACTAAAATTAAAACTGAAAACTGTAATTGATTTGCTTGAAGGCCTGTCAAACTTAGACCCTTTTTTAGGCGAGTGCAGAGACCACGCTCGTCTCATGATCGCCACACATGGTCACCACATATTCGCTGGTGGTGTCTGGTAGTCCGTGATCATGGTCCCGCGTGAGGAAGTTCCCCGCATTCTTTGGACTAGTTGCAAGCCTCAGTATGGCCGCCGCAGACTTTTCAACATGTTGCATGAGTTTATCTGAAACTCAAGGAAAACCGTTAACCTTAAATGCAAACTTCACAGCTGAGTATCCTGGCTTATGAAAAGTTGTCTGGCTTCTTAAAAGTGTCTCCACCCTTCATCCCTTCCCTATTATCCCCCCCCCCTCTCTCCCCCCTTCTCTCTCCCCCCCGTTCCATCCTCTCCCCGCCAGGGGGTGGGGGCCCTCCCCTCCCCCTTCATTCCCTCTTCCCCCCCCTTCTTCTCCTCCCCTTCTTCCCCCCCTTCTTCCCCCCCCTTCTCCCCCCCCTTCTCCCCCCCTTCTCCCCCCCATCCTCCCCCACTTCTTCCCCCCCTTCTCCCCCCTTCTCACCACCTCAACATCCCCCCCTCTCTCCTCCCCAACCTCCTCTCCCCACCACTCGCAATACCCATCCCCTCTCCCTCCACTCCCTTCTCCTCCCCTTCTCTCGCGTTCTCTCCCCCCTTCTTCCCCCCTTCTCCCCCTCTCCTCCCCTTCGCCTCCCCCCTCTCTTCCCCCCCTCCCCTCCCTACTCTCCCCCTTCTCCCCCCTGCCCCCCACTCTCCCCCCTCCTCTCCCCCTTCTCTCCTCACCCCCTTCTCCCCCCCCCTTTTATTCCCCCGCCCCCCCCTCTTTAAAGGACTTACCGTACACTGTGCTAGCCGTCTCAAACTATCCTGTTCATCGTGGTGTGCGTCTGTACCACCATGGCTTTGCACTATGTGGAATTTCAGACAGTGCTCCCCCCGCCTTCCCAGACCCCAGCCTTGCGATGTGGTGTGTGTATGTGTTGGTGTGTGTGTTTGTGTGTGTGTATGTGAGTGTGTGTGTGTGTGTGAAATGTGTGTGGTGTGTGTGTTATGTGTGTGTTGTGTGTGTGTGTGTGTGGTGTTGTTGTGTGCGTGTGTGTGTGCTGCGTGTGTGGTGTGTGTGTGTGTGTGTTGTGTGTGTGTGTGTGTGTGTGCTGCGTGTGTGTGTGTGTGTGTGTTGCAGTGTGTGTGTGCGTGTGTGTGAGCTGCGTGTGTGTGTGTGTGTGTGAGTGGTGTTGTGTGTGTGTGTGTGTGTGATAGTGTGTGTGTGTGTGTGTGTGAGGCTGCGTTGTGTGCGTGTGTTGTGCTGTTTGTGTTGTCGCTGTGGTGTGTGTGCGTGTGTGTGTGTGTGTTTGTGTGTTTGTGTGGTGGTGTGTGTGTGGTTGTGTGTGTGTGTTTGTGTGTGCGTGTGTGTGTGCTGCGTGTGTAAGTGTGTTGTGTGCGTGTGTTGTGTGTGTGTGCGTGTGATGTGTGTGCTTGCACCACTCTGACAGTCGCCGTTCCAGCTCCCGGTTTTTCAGGCGAGTGTGCTGCAAAACTTGACAGTCGCCGCAATCCGCATAAAAAACCACCTAAGTGGACAGGCCCTTAAAAGTAACATCTTGTTGCTTCAACTCCAGAATCACGAATCAGTTGTTATGTTTCAATAACAAGAGCAGAAACCTCCCCGCCTGCTATTGAAATGCTCATTAAAAACCGATTTCTTTGATGAAGCTATGGGTCACTACTACCCTCATATTTCTTATGTTAAATCGGTGTCAAATGTTGTTTGCTGATGCTCCTGTGAAGAGCCTTGGAGGATTTGCCACATTAAACAGGGTATATAAAACAGGTCATGTAGGAATGGAACTGTCAGATGCTAGTTTAAACAGAAGATAGACACAAAAAGCTGGAGTACCAACGGCACTGGTGGCTCAGGTAGAGTTTGCTGCCTTACAGCGCTTTCAGCGCCGGAGACACCAGGTTCAATCCCAACTGCGGGCGCTGTCTGTAGGGAGTTTGTGCGTTAATCACTTGCGCGGGTTTTCCTCAAGATCTTCGGTTTCCTCCCACACTCCAAAGATGTACAGATTTGTAGGTTAATTGTGCTTGCTTTAAATGTAAATTGTCCCTAATTGTATAGGATAGTGTTCGTCTGCTGGCCGGCATTGGACGCGGTGTGCCGAAGATCCTGTTTCCGTCCACCCCCACGCCGTATCTCTCAACTTAACTAAACTCAGCGGGTCAGGCAGCATCTCTGGAGGAAAAGGAATAGGTGACGTTTCAGGCCGAGGCCTGAAGAAGGGTCTCGACGCGAAATGTCACCTATTCCTTCTCTCCAGAGATGCTGCCTGACCCGCTGAGTTACTGCAGCTTTTTGTATATAACACAGGTGGCTGATGATTAAGTTAGCAAGCAGTTAGAAATGTAAGAGATCACCAAGGAAAATTAACTAGGCTTGGCAAATATAAAAAGCCTTCGTGAATCGTCTAATGTGATTTTATTGAAGAGTTTCCAATTGAAACGAAGAGGTGAATGTTGGAGTTGAAATTGTTGGAAGCAATGTGCTGTTTTTCACTGCCATGCACAGATTATGTGTAAAAAACTAAAGTGGCATGTGGTGTAAATGCCACTCCAGTCAGCACCAGCAACATATTATAACTGTTCTCCAAATATTGAAGCATTGAACCCGTGTCCGCCTCACTACTAGTATCTGAGTAACATCTAGTTGTGCAAACTTCTAGACCGTACGCCAGGGGGGTCCCAATGTAGATCATGACGTAGGCATCTCTATCTCTGGGCGTTGATGTCCAATACCCGTGGTCCATATTTGCACAACGAGAGTGGGGAGCAGTGTAGATGGGACGTCTGTTGGTCGGTGTGAGCAAGTTGGGGGCCAAAGGGCCTGTTTTTTTTAAATTGTTTTTTTAAATTAAGATTTTTTATTAGAAGCAGTGTACAGTAAATAAAACCGCGCGCTTATGACAAGATACATTTATTGTAACATCTTCCATTTAAAATGTAACAAAAAAGAATAGAGAAAGAGCAGAAATGAAGAAAATGAAAGAAATAGTGAAAAGAAGAGAAAAAAGGAAAAAAAAAACAAAGGGAACATTACGTGTTGATATACCTGCTTCATTTCTCACCGCACCCATCACCCACCGGCTGTCCGTGAATCGGTTTAATTCCAGAATTGCGTTGCACCATACTATGCTTTGTAATGAATCAATAAAAAGGAGACCATATCTTTGAAAATTGCTCTGATTTTCCTGCTTAGAAAGATGATCCTGTTTCCCCCACATTCCTGTGTGACTCTATGACTCAATGCCTATCCATGACAGCTGTATTCTGATCATTATAGATAACTTGATAATACGTTTAGTTTTCAGTTAATCTAGAGAGACAGCGCGGAAACAGGCCCTTCGGCCATCGAGGCCAGCAATTCCCCATACAAAACCGGCATTATTTCACACACTAGGGACAAGTTACCAAAGCACATTAATCTACAAAACCTGCACATCTTTGAGGCATGGGAGGAAACCGGAGCACCCGGAGAAAACCCAACGCAGGTCACGGGGGAGAAACGTACAAAACTCCGCTACTTTGCGATCTATCACTCACTCCTCTACAGAAGGAGTGTTCCACTGTTGGAGCAGTTGAAAATGATGTAAGTCATAGAGTTATACAATGCAGAAACATGCTCTATGGCATATTCCTTGAGCCGAGAGGTCAGGTTGAACTTCGCATCTGGCTCCACAGCATAAACAGGCAGCCAAGTCTGGCGTTAGCCCAGCTCCATTCATTTAACTGGATCGAAAAGGTAAGTGAAAGATAAGTGGTTTTCTTTGTTTTAATTTATTATTAATGTTTTTTAAAAAGCAATTTACATCAGTTAAATGTGTCTTAAAATAAATGTATTATTTTTGTTTAAAGAATTATTTATAATGTTGTTACCTAGCAGGCTTCCATGAGGCTCAGTGCTGGGTATTTTTGTTTTATGTAATTAATAATTTTAGTACCTAAATGTAAGGGATTGAATAAAGACACTGTTGATAATACAAATCGTTGGCTGCATGCTTTGACAGTAAGGAGGATCACAAAATTTAGGTTGCAGGAGGATATAAAGAGGCTGCTTAGTTGGGACATAAAAAAATGGCAAAAGCAATATATATCTGCAGACGCAGCCGTAGAGATGCTGCCATGGCAGTGCTTACAGAGGCAAATACCAGGTTTCGATCCTGACATCTGCTGCTGTCTGTACGGAGTTTGTACGTTCTCTCCCCGTGACCTGCGTGTTTTTTCTCCAGAATCTTCGGTTTCCTCCCACAATCGTTCATAGTGTTTCGTTCAGTTTAGAGATGCAGAGCTGAAACAGGCCCTGCGGCCCACCGAGTCTGCGCCGCCGACCAGTGATCCCCGTACATTAACACACACTGTCCTTCACACTCTGGGGGCAATTTTACATTTACACCGAGTCCAATTAACCCTACAAACCTGCACGTCTTTGCAACATGCAAGGCAGTCGAAGACCTCGGAGAAAACCCACGCAGGTCACGGGGAGAACGTACAAACTCTCCGTACAGACAGCGCCCGTATCCAGGGTCGAAACCCGGTCTCTCGACACTGTAAGGCAGCAACTCTACTGTTGAAGCCTTCATGCCGGCCCACTGCAATTGGGATGGTAACTTTGCCACTCTCGGATCCACAGAAGCAGGAATCAAGGAAATCTCCGTGACGTTGTCGGATCTCCTTCATGTGGGAATGTTGGCATCATCATGGGGCTGCATCATTGGACTTCACAAGGAGTTCACAGCAATAAAGTCATGTGATAGGTTAGAATTAGGCCATTTGGCCCATCAAGTCTACTCCTGTCATTCAAATCATGGCTGATTTAGCTCTTCATCCTAACCCCCCATTCCCCTGCCTTCTCCCTACAACCTCCGACACCCGTACTAATCAAGAATCTAGGGTACACAAAAAGCTGGAGAAACCAGCGGGTGCAAGCAGCATCTAAGGATCGAAGGAGATAGGCGACGTTTCGGGTCGAGACCCTTCTTTCAGACTGGTCAGGGATAGGGAAACGAGAGATATAGACGGTGATGTTGGAGAGATAAGGAACAATGAATGAAAGATATGCAAAAAAAGTTATCGATGATAAAGGGAACAAGCCATTGTAAGCTGTTTGTGGTGTGAAAATGAGAAGCTGGTGCCAACTGGGGTGGGGGGAGGGAGATAGAGATAGAGGGAATGCCAGGCCCGAGGTCTGAGAGAGGTGGGAAGGGAGGAGACAGCAAGGGTTAACAGAATTGAGAAAATTCAATATTCAAGAAGCCCAAAGGATGCAGACTCCCCAAGCGGAATATGAGTGTTGCTGTTCCTCCAGCTTAGCGGTGTGCTCACTCTGGGCCGTGGAGGAGGCCCAGGACCGAGTAGGGTCCGGATGTGGAATGGGAGGGGGAGTGAAGAGTGCTGAGCCCACTGGGAGGTCGGGATGGATTAGGTATTCGCGGACCGAGCGGAGGTGTTCGGCGAAGCGATCGCCAAGCCTCCGCTTGGTCTCACCGATAATAGATCATTCTGGCATCTGGAGCAGCGGATGCAGTAGATGAGGTTGGAGGAGGTTCAGGTGAAACCTCTGTCGGACCTGGAAGGAATGACTGCTTGGGTCCCTGAAAGGAGTGGAGGGGAGAGGTGAAGGGACAAGTGATGTGAATCAAGAATCTAATCTATCTCTACCTTAAAATATATCCACCCATGAGTCTGAGTGACTGATGCACCGGCAACTATCATACAGTTCATGTGGCTGGACATGCGGCTGGTTCTCAATAAACCTGGGTCACGCTTCTCTGGGAGCGACTGACCTGAATAATTGGCTCGTTCGTTCAGCTTTATACTGATTCAAGCATATTCAGGTTTCAGTGCAATGAGTCAGTGATTCAGTTGTTACTTCCATTAACACATGTAGTGAAGTTCTTGGTTTTTTCACACAATACAACAAGTACACAAAGAGCCACCACGTTGCTAACACTGACAACGTTACAAAAGGCTGCCACAGAAGGCCGTGGAGGCCAAGTCAGTGGATATTTTTAAGGCATGAGATAGATAGAATTCTTTATTAGTACAGGTGTCAGAGGTTATGGGGAGAGTGGCGGAGAACGGGATTAGGAGGAAGAGATAAATCAGCCAATGATTGAATGGTAGAGTAGACTTGATAGACCGAAGGGCCTAATTCTGCTCTCATCACTTATGGACTTAAGAAAGTACTCATTGAGTCATGTTTTGTTCCTCTTCATTCTTGGTGTTCCCCCGCTTCTCTGAACCTAAAGAAATTCCTCCTCCTCATCTCCTCCTAAAAGAACGTCCTTTAATTCTAAGGCTATGCCCTCAAGTCCTAAAACTCTCCCACTATTGTAAACATCCTTCACGTCACTCTGCTCTATCCAAGGCTTCCACTATTCTGTACGTTTCAATGAGGTCCCCCCTTAAGGGCCTGTCCCAGTTGTGCGATTTTTTTCGGTGACTGCCGGCACCCATCATAGTCACAGCATAGTCGCCAAAAAATGTTAAAAACGTTGAAAATCCAGCGGCGACTAGAAAAAGGTACGACACTTTGGGCGACTACTCACGACCATGCAGGCGTCACCCCGCGACATGTTGTGGTATGGTCGTGAGTAGTCACTCAAAGAGTTGTATTTTTTTCTGGTCGCCGCTGGATTTTCAACATTTTGAACATTTTCACGGCCTGCTGCGACTGTGACGGGTGCCAGCCAGTCGCCGAAAAAAATCGCGTAAGTGGGTCGGGTTCTTTATTCTTCTAAACTCAATGTAAGTATCGGCCGAGAGCCATCAGGTGCAGCCGACCCCCACCCCGTGGCCTGTCCTTTGTCCTCGAGGAAGGCAGAATAATGTCTGCCTTAGCCTTTGGAATTTGTATATATTTGCAATAAATTCCAGTGCGACTTAAGGAGTGCTGTGAGGCGCTGTTGGCCTAATTTGAGGTCAATAACCATTGCAGATTGGCCAGATAAGAAAAGAAATGTGTGAGAACAGATGTCTACAACGTTCAGAGAAATGTCTGGTCTGGCGTCAAAAAAAACCCCCCGAAAAGCTGTTATGCAAAGAAAAAGTTTTCAGTGTGGTTAATTAGGTTTAATTTCTCTTGAACGTCCTTGTACACATCAGTGTGAAGGAAAAGCCCAAGAATGGAGCATGGTCACGTTGTTTATAAGTTTATAAGTTCTAGGAGCAGAATGAGGCCATTTGGCCCATCAAGTCGACTTCACCATTCAATTGTGGCTGTGCTACCTTTACCTCTTAACCCCATTCTCCTGCCTTCTCCCAATGACATCTAACTCCCTTACTGTGAATGAATGAATGAATGAATAAATGAATGAGGAATACTTTATTGTCACATAGTGACAAGTTACAGTGATATTCTTGTTCAGCATACCCTGCAAGTTATGCAAAGAGTCACCACATAGTTACATAGCTGACAAAGTTACAAAAGTATCGCACACGAGGTCCTCCATTGTTCAAACCCCCATCCCCCCACCCCACCCCCCCCCCCACCCACATTCCACCACCCTCCCACCCCCCTCACAGGGGTTCACATGTTCACTATTTATAGGGGTAGAATTAGGCCATTCGGCCCATCGAGTCCACTCTGCCATTCAATCATGGCCTCCTAATCCCAATTTTCCTCCCTGCCTTCTCTTCGAAGCCCTTGACAACCGTTCTAATCAAGAATTTGACTATCTCTGCCTTAAATTATATCCACAGAACTTGGCCTCCACAGGCCCCGGCGGCAATTAGTTACACAGATTACCCTCTAACCAAAAATGTTCCTCCTCTCACCCTCCTTTCTAAAAGAGCGCTCTTAAGTTCTGGATGATATGACCCTTGGTCCTAGACTCTCCCACCAGTGGAAACATCCATACCTCCACATCCACTCTATCTATGCCTTTCATTATTCTTATAAGTTTCAATGAGGTCCCCGTCCCCCTAACCTTCTAAACTCCAATGAGTAGAGCCAGTGCTGTACAATGCTCAGTATGTTAACCCACCATTCTTGGAATGATTCCTGTCAACCTCCTCTGCACCCTCTGATCCAGAGCCAGCTCTTCCTGCCTCAGATATAAGGGGTCCAAATCTGCTCTCAGTACTCCAAATGCGGCCTGACCACGACGTATAGAGCCTCAGCCTCAGGCAGCCCCCTCACCCACCCCTATGTTCTCAGTGGCATGTCCTCCGGCACAATTAAGTATTAATAACACTAATCAAGAATTATTAACTCTATACCTTCCGCCAGAAGGGAGCAGGAAGAAGAATGAATGACCGGGTTTGGACAGGTCTTGGATTCTGTTGATTGCTTCTCCAAGGCAGCATGAAGTTTAGATGGAGGGTAGTCTGGTCTGTGCGATGGATTGGGCTACATCCACAACTCTCTGCAATTCCTCATGGTCTTGGTTCCCAAACCAAGCCGTGATGCAACCCGACAGTACGCTTTCTATAGTGCATCTTTGAAACAACGTAAGATAGATGTTGAGATGCTTCCACTCATGGAATAAGGGGGAAAATAGATTAAAAAAAAGCAAGAGATCAGGTTTTGAAAAACTGGACAAGAGTATAGGAATGTTTTTTATCATGAAGGGTGAGTGAATTTCTCCAATTCTCTATCCCAGAAGGTTTTTGAGGCTAGACATCTAAAGGTATTTAAACGAGGAGATACATGAAATAATGAGAAATCAGTGGATTGAGGGATCGGTAGAATTGGCCATAGAAGAGGTATATTAAGGCCTTTGGGATATAGACTGTATGGTGGTATGTGTTTTTGAGGAGCCAGATGGACTCCTGCTCCATTTTCTTGCGTTTCTTGTGAATCAGTAATATCCCACAATAAAGCCGTGAACTGCTAAATTGAATTAATATTATAATGAATAAAATAGAAAAAAATTAATAAAAATAAAAATAAATAACAAAATTAAAAAAATAAAAATAATAATATTAAAATATAAAAAAATATTATATAATATATATAAAGAAATAAAAATAAAAAAATAAAATCTGGTCTAATCATGAAGTTGCCTGAAGTTCACCAAGTTTGGATTGTATCCTACTGAGGTACCTCCCGCTATAGACATTGGTTAGATGTACACAGGGCCCATCACGGTTTTAAGCTCACAACCATTTAACTCTTCCACTTCCGTAGCCAACTGGAGGAATATCTGAACCACTGTTCTTCGCGAGCATCAAGGCTTAAAGGAAGCACTTCAAGGAGACATGCTCCTTGAAACCAATGTGTAAGAATTTGTCTAAATTCCTTATATAGTTCAATTGAAGACTATGGTAGGTTCCATGGCTGGCTAAATCCAATGGACTGTCGGGTGTCAGGGTTGTGGAAGGTGTCATGGGATTTATGGGGAGAAGGCAGGAGAATGGGGTTAAGAAGGAGAGATAGATCAGCCATGATTGAATGGACGATAGGACTAGAGAGTCATAGTGATAGAGTGATACAATGTGGAAACAGGCCCTTGCCCACCTTGAACACACCACCCAACATGTCCCAGCTACATAATCCCATCTGCCCACGTTGGTCCATAACCCTTTGAAAACCGGTCCCTATCCATGTACCTTTCTAAATGTTTTCTTTAAAACTTGGGATAGTCCCAGCCTCAACTACCTCCTCTCAGCAGCTTGTTCCATGCACCCATCCCCTTTGTGTGAAAAAGATATCCCTCAGATTCCTATTAAATCTTTTTTCCCCCCTTCACCTTAAACCTCTGGCCCTCGTACGATTCCCTACTCCGGAAAGAGACTCTGTGCATCTACCCTATCTTACATTCCTCTCATGATTTTTATAACACTTTTATAAGAATCACCCATCCATCCACCCTGCGCTCCAAGGAATAGAGACCCAGCCTGCTCAACCTCTCCCGAAAGCTCAGACCCTCGAGTCCCTGGTAACATCCTCGTAAATCTTCTCTGTACCCCTTTCCAGTTTGACAACATCTTTCCTATAACATGGTGCCCAGAACTGAATCACAAATACTCTAAGTGTTGAGTTTTTCTCTAGAGGTTGCCCAGAGGTTTTCAGCGGGAGACTATATCCGGGCGGGGGAGATAACAGAAATGCGCCTGGGGGGGGGGGGGGGGGTCGCAAAGTCTTATAACAACGTGTGCAACATGACCTCCCAACTTATCAATGCTCAATACTCTGAGTGATGAAGGCCAATGTGCCAAAAGCCTTTTTGACACTTGATCTACCTGCAACGAAGCCACCTTCAAGGGGGAACCATGCACTGCACTCCTAAGATCCCTCTGCTCTACGACACTCCCCAGAGCGGGGGGCCCTACGATAATTCACTGTGTAGGTCCTGCCCAAGTTCCACTTCCCAAAATTTTGCATTACCTCACATTTCTCTGTATTAAATTCCATCAACCATTCCACAGCCCCATCTGGCCAATCGATTGGCCAGGCACACTGAGGAATGGTCGATGGAATGTAATGGGTCGATTAATTTAATGTCCACGCTGGATTTCAAGATCCTGCTGCAATTTTTCACCACCAGCTTCGTGGCGGTGCGGCTTGATGGGCCAAATGGCTTTCATTCTGCTCATGGTGACATGAACGTATGACTGAGAGGCCAGGTGTTCTTTTTTGAGGGAGGAGTGGGAAGGATATATATGCCATTAGAGATTTCTGCTTACTTTTCAAAACTACATCGAACATTTGCCTCCCCTTCCTTTTCGAACTGGTTCCAGAGGAAAATGGGAAGAAAAACATAACACTTAAGAAATCCGGGACACAGAAATGGTGTTCATTTTAGCCGTTAATGGGAGAAGGCATTTTATGTGTCAGTAATATATTTTGAGCAAGCAGTGATCTTTCCAAATTATTATAGTGATACCTTTTCAACACAGTGTTTTCAATGTTAACAGAACATTATGCTGAAACACTTTTATCTAATTTACAATTGGACCATTTCAAACAGACTGTCTGTTTGAAAGTGGGCACTCCTTGAAAACTCTGCAATTTTTATTTATCCATTTACAATCCTCCTAACCGAAAAAAAAAACATATTAATTTACAATACGAAAAGTGTTTCTTATTTAAAATATAAAAATATCCAAGCAAGGCGTAACTTTGGCACGCAGGTGTGGCCCCTTAACACCCCCCCGTGCCATCAGCTCATCCTATTCTCTACCATTCAGCGGAGGAGTTTGCTTGCTGCCTCACAGCGCTCAAGGCCCCCCCCCAGAAGTAGACCCCGGTTCGATATCTGATTACGGGCGCTTGCCTGTAAGGAGTTTGTACCTTCTCCCCCCCGTGACCTGCTTGGGTTTTCTCCGAGATCTTCTGCTTCCTCCCACTCTCCAAAGACGAGCAGGTTTTGTATGTTAATCGGCTTGGTATTAAATCTAATTTGTCCCAATGTACTTTGCATGTCGGATAGCGTTAATTGTGGCGGAGATCGTGGTCGGTGTGGACTCGGATAGGGTCGTAAGGCCTGTTTCCGCTCTGTATCTCTAAAACTAAACTAAACTAAACTAAATCTAAATTAAACTAAAACTAAACTCCCGCAGCCAAATGCCTCTGACCTGGGCAATACCAGATACGTATGTGGTCCGCATGTCTGTGGCTTCCATTGTACACGTGGGGGAGGCATCAATGGAAGGCGGAGAGGGATGCAGTTGGTGTGAAGTGAGACTGACTACATCCTGTGGTCAATTATCATTAATAAGTCAGGCTGGGTTTTTTTTTTAAGTGAACGAGAGAAGGTTGATTTATATTTCATTAAATAGAAATAAAACATACAGCTCATTTAAGACCTCATCATAAAGACAAAATTAATAAATGTGATTAGTCTCCCAGTGGTTGTAATACAAAAACCTCTATCATCTACCAATCACGAACAGCTTCAGGCCACCAGACGTGGATTGTGTGATGGCCCTCCTATTAAAACCCAAAGACATTTGCAAATGACAGCACTTTTTGAAAACGGCAGTTTCTAATCTACGAGAGGTTTTGGCGTTGTGCCACAGAGGCCTGTTGTTCCGTTGATGAATTTACAGCAGGCACTGACTTTTCTGCAGAAACAGTGAATGCTGTGAACACATCTCCTGCATATGGTGAAAGCGGCATGTGACTCTATCGTAAACGCACGTGCGTTCACAATAACGTAAGAAAGGCTTTGTATTTTCAGACGGATTCTTGTGTTACTGAAGAAGGGGCCAAGAACAGTTGCCGACCATCGATGGCGGACTTTGGACTTTTGTCCCCAGGCTCAAATAGCTGGCAAGGGTGCAGAGAAGAATTTACGAGGAATTGCCATGACCAGAGGGCCTGAACTACAGGGAAAGGTTGAGCAGGCTAGCTAGGGGCTTGTGGCACAGGAGGATGAGAGGTGATTAGTTTATAGAGGTGTACAAATCATGAGAGCAGTAGATCGCACAAAGTCTCTTGGTCCAGAGTAGGGAAATCGAGAACTAGAGGACAATAGTTATTAAGATGAGGGGGGAAACATTTTAATAGTGAAACTGAGAGGCAACCTTTTCACCACGCCAAGGATGGTAGAATTTATGGAACGACCCCCCCCCCCTTCCGGAGGAGGTAGTTGAGGGAGGTACTATTGCAACATTTAAGAGGCATTATTGACAGGTACATGAATAGGACAGGTTTAGAGGGATAGGGGGGGCAAATGCAGGCAGGTGGGACTACATAGATGGGACTAAGGCTGGTTTGGGCAAAGATTGGGGCCAATGGCAGCATCACGTTTTAAAGACAACCTAAAAAACACTCTAACTCTATAACTGGTGCACTACAAAGCAGTGACAACCGTATTCTGTGTACTGATTCTTCCCGTTTACTACTTATTATAGTTTGAGTTTGGCTGATTGTAATATCTAATCTGTTTTGGATAGCATGAACAAAGTTTGGCACTGTACCTAAT
This sequence comes from Okamejei kenojei, assembly GCA_035221665.1. NCBI lineage: Eukaryota > Metazoa > Chordata > Chondrichthyes > Rajiformes > Rajidae > Okamejei > Okamejei kenojei. The sequence continues at coordinate 17,716,793 of CM069139.1, read as the reverse complement.
TAAACAAAATGCGAGTCGCTGTGCCTTGTACACATGAATAATATTAAACCTAAACCTTACTACTTTGGCAACACTTGAAAAGCCAGAAGAAGCTTTTCCAAAGGGGTGCATTCTTAAAGAACAACTTAATTTTGGTAATTCAAGAGTAGAGTATGCACCTTTTAGGCTTGCTGCGTGCTTCCACCCTTCTATCCTCATGTCCAATCTCCTAAAGTTTATCTCCCATCTTCTAAAAACGTCCACACATCCCTAGATTCCCAGAATACCAAAAAAACAATCAAATTGATTTCTGGCATGAATAAGTGAAGCAATTACCCCCTGCATAGGAAGAACAGCAGATGCTGGTTTCAACTGAAGAAAACACAAACAGCTGGAGTAATTCAGCGGGCCAGACAGCATTCAGGAGAAAAAAGGAATAGGTGACGTTTCGGGTCGAGATTCTGTATTCATACATCCCCCACATCCACTGGTCTCTCAGTAAATTTCAAAGAATCATATCCTATGAGTGGCAAAGTTTTTCACTCTAACCTCAGTAACATGTGGCAATAATTACATATACTAAACTAAACTAAAGCAAATGACTTCCTCCCACCAATTCTTCTCTGAATGGCCCTCCTCCTTGCGTTAATACCCTTTTGATACAACGTCCTTTGTGAAGGAAAGATTGCATACTGAAGCCAGTCTGGAGAAGGTCTTGACCCAAAACCGTCACTCTATTCTTTTCCTCCAGAGATGCAGGTTGGAGCCGCTGAGGTAACTCCAGAGCATTTCGTTTTCTATCAAGGGAACAGCAGATGCAGTCATAGAATCAATTGAGCTACATGCTTGCCTTTTCTTCCTTTTCTCCTCAGTCCTTCAGCTCTGAATTTAGTATGATCTCTATTCTTTCTATATTTCCCCAAGCATGCCCATATTTCCTCGTGTAACCTCTAACTAAAATACCAAGGTGCGGTGAAACAAAGCCGAAATGCTGGAAAGCTCGAATGATCAGACAGCATCGGTGGAAAGAGAAAACAATAATGTTTTCTGGTCAAAGATCTTTCATTCTGTCTGAAGAACTGCTTGTAACATTACATTAATTTTTCTGTTTTTTGAGTATCTGAGTTTTAAATGTTATCCATTGAGGGGAATTTTTTTCTTTTGAGAACTGGCGTTTCAGCCTCCATTTGCATTTTGTTTTCCATTATAGTTTCTTGTTTTCATTTGAAGTTCCCAAGATTACAGCAAGCTAGAGAAAGAGGCTCCTTTTGCATTCCTGCACCTAGCTTGTCTCCACTGAGGTAGAAAGAGTCAAAATCCCTTCTTTCCCTGGAGATTTTGACCCAAGGCAGGACTCAAAGCCTCCTATCATAATTCCCTTCTTGATATACATCTAACGCTGAAGCAAGAAAGGTGGTTAAAATCCCCACGGGATTTCGGGGCCACCCCTGCCCGAAGAAATGCAGCTGAACAGAGAATCCCAGAGGAAATTTCTGCAGTAAGTTTATATTTCTTTCTGATCAACAAGGAGACGTGTGTTAAGCACTCCGCAACTAACCACTCCAAATTTCTGGAAGGGATGAATCAGACTCAGGCTCTACAAACACAAACACCCATGACTGAAGGTAAGATAAGTTCCACTGAGAAAACTGTCTTCTGTAGAAATGGAGAGTAGTGAACTCACGCTGTGATATATTACAAAGAGCACCCCAACATGTCCATCTTTCCCTTCTGCACTTCACCTTAAGATTGGTACAAACCATTTGGTTTTAACGCCTCAATAAGAAACAGACAGAGGAATTTGATACCAGCATGTTAACACACATTCGTCAACTAATGGCATATCGCGATTTTCAACCCAATATTTGATTCAAAAGAGTTTTGTTGGGAGGAAGAAAATAGAATTTGCAAAGATCTTCCAGACTTGCTGCATCCGGAAACCTGGGCCTGAGTCTCTTTAAGAAGTTGCTGATATTTTAGACAGTGAAAAATTAACACCAGGTTTTGTGAATTGGATGTTCTTTCCTAGCCACCGTTTACTGTAAAAATGGTGAATGGAGTCAGGATGATAAGTCAAACTATACGGATGCTGGATTCTGAGACGGAAGCAGAAATGCTGGAAGATCACAGTCAGTCAGGCAGCATCTGAGTAACGAGATGATTAGGGCAGAGAACCGTCCTCAGCTGATTGTTTCACCCTTCCACAGATGCATGATATACTGGTTTGAGATCTTCCAGCAATACTGTTCTGAATGTAGCATGATCTGACTCATACAGTATACCATATCACGATTCATGGACAAATTCCAAATTAATTTTAGGTTACTTCAGATGCTATAAACGATACAGCACGGGTCGCTCGGCCCTTCACCCACCAGTCCGTGCTGACCGGCGCTCCCCGCACACTGACATTAACCAACACCTACATCTGCCGTCTTTGGACTGTGGGAGGAAACCGGAGCACACCGGAGAAAACCCACGCAGGTCCCGGGGAGGTGGATAACACCTAAACTCCGGTACAGACAGCCCCGTATTCCGGATCAAACCCGGGACCCTTCTAGACCTTCGTCTGCACTACCGAGCCGCCCAACTAAATGCCTTCTTAGAACTTTTTAAAGAGCTCTTCTTGCTTCCCCAGTATGACGATTTTTTTTCCACAGATCAGGAAGCTGGAAAGAAGCTTCAACCTCTGCAATGCATCTTACACGAAGATGTGCTCCAACACCTTTCCGTTCAAAGCCTACGTGTCGTTTAAAATAGAAATGCAGCAAGTGCTAGAAATCAGAAGTAAAAATGTAAAAAAACCTAGTGGAAATGTCTTCCCAGCTGTTTATCAGGAAACCTGAACCATCCTAATCCCACAAAACAAGAGATCGGTCCTGATTACTATTTACCTCATTTGAGACCCCGGGATATCTTTAATCAGAAATTACTGGACTTTCTTAACCATCGTTAAATTTTTGCATATCTTTCATTCATTATCCTTTATCAGATCACCGATCTAAATATTTTGTTTTCCTTAACCCTAACCATCCTAAGAAGGGTCTCGACCCAAAACGTCCACCTATTCCTTCTCTCTGCAGAGATGCTGCCGCCTTGACCGGTGAGTTACAACCCCCTAGATCTTTGTGTCTATCTTGGATATTCCCTCACAATGAAGATAGACATAAAATGGGTGGATGAGGCAGCTGGAGAGGCAGCCAACTCTGGAGAGAGGGAATATGCGATTGTTTCGAGCGAGACGCCTTCTTCGAGACTGTGAAAGACTGCTGGCCTCAGGCCTGCTGATGTACTGGGCCAGGCATATAGTGTCTAGCCGTATGCGATTTTGGTCGAGGGGCCGGTGCGGGAGGGTCGGAGCAGTTAAAACCATAAGATCCATAAAAAAATTACAGCACGGAAACAGGCCCTCTCGGGCCTGTATTGGCTTCCAGTCCATTCCGACCATTTGTTTTCCCCCTAGTCCCATCTACCGCACTCAGACCATACCCCTCCATTCCCTTCACGTCCATATACCAATCCACTTTACTTCTTTAATGTTTAAAATCGATCCTTGCCTCCACCACTTGCTGGAAGCGATTCCAGCACAAGCAGGCCACCACCCTCTGAGTAAAGAAGTGTTCCCCCCTCTTACGTACGCCCCCCCCCCCACCGAACCCTCTGTCCCTTAATTCCACATGTCATGCCCACGTTGTTTGAAACTTCCCTACCCTCAATGGGAAAAACGTATCACGTCACTCTGTTCTACCCTTTCATCATTTTAAAGACCTCAATCAGTCCCCCTTAACCTTCTGCGCTCCAAAGAAGACTAACCTAACATTGTACAACCATTCTCTGTACCATAGTTGCTGAACCCTGTCACAATCTAGTAAATATCCTCTGTACTCTCTCTATTTTGATTGACAACCTTCCCTTAACTATGCGCCCAAAAGGGAACACCATACTCCAGAGTTCTTATCTTAACCCATCACCATGATCGTAAAAGCATACGACTCGATAGTAATTATTATTAGTCTTTCCCGCTCTCTGGTTTGGCAGCACTAAAAGCTTAAAAGCTGAGGCTCAACAGTAACCTCAACACACGGGACAATAAACCAAGCTAAAAAGACTAAACTACTTACTCGAGAGAACAGTTCATTTAGCTTTCATCAAGAGTACCGAGGGTAACAGTGAAAAGATTTTGAAGCGTGCTAAACAGCCCAACAATACAAGATTATGTCTATCCATTTTGCAGTGTAACAGGTACTAACAACAAGAAACATTCTCCCTGTCTCCTCTCCCATTATTCTCTTCCTTACCTCGCAGAGTATTTGACGCATCTTCGTCCAATATTTAAACCCTGATGGGGTAGGCCCAAATGAACTGTAATTGGAAACATGTGGTACAAATCATTAAGAACAGCACTTGGTCACTGGTCAAACAAGCTCTGGCTGAAACTCAAGGGAAAATAGCATAAACAATTAGAAGTCAAGTCAAAAGTCAAGTCAAAGCAATGTCAAAGTTCAAAAGAGTTTATTGTCCATGAGTCCCTGACAGTACCATGAAATATCCTATTCTTTGCATACCAACAGGACCTAGTAGGCAAATACTACAGTTATATACGAAAATACGCGACATGAATTAATAATTATTGATAAAGGCAAATAAAGATGTGAGGGGTATTAAATGTTCAAGTAGTATTGTCCGAAGCCAGTTTTAATACAGATGGCTGTGGGAAGTAGCTAAACCAAACCGGGTCGTTGCAGTCCTCCAGCTCCTGACCTTCTAACCATAGGTACAGGGAGTTTAGTGTGAGGTTGGGCCGAGGATGGGTTGGTCCATGAGAAGCTGCCCAGCCCTTATTGAGGCAGCGACTGTGTAGAACCCCTCGTATGGAATGAAGGGTCAAGCCGATTAATGGGACCTGGGCAGTGTTTACTTACTTTTTGTAGTCTATGTTCCTCTCCATGTCGCTCAAGTAAGCCGAACCATAGCCACAATGCAACCAGTCAGCAGCAAGCTCTCTACAGATGGCACGCTGAAGAAGGTTAGAGGAGAGTCCTCTAACACTCGTGTAATCTACACCATGGAAGTAGAGGCGCTTATTGAGCTTCCTTAAAAAATGCATCTGTGTTCTAGGACCAGTAAAGATCTTCACAGAATTTCACCGCCCAGGAATTTGTAAGCACATGACCCCATTCAAAACACAACAAAAAATCTTTTCATACAAACAACAACAAGTTTATATAAAAAGCAGGACAGTGGGTCCCCATCCTAACACATTCCAAAGTCCACAAGGGGTCAGTTCCTTTGTATTGCAGGTGTGAGGGCCATTGTTTACGTGCTGGCAAAAACCGGGATATGGACCCTTGCTACTAAAATATCTCATCTATACTCTCAACTCATGCCCAACAGAGATACGTCCCCACAACAGTGGTGTCGTCAGCGAACTTTGAAATGATGTACACACTATCACCGGCTACCACAGTCATGAAGTATATATGAGTGAGTAACAGCAGGGGCCTGAGCATGGCCTTGAGGTGCTCCCATGCTGATTATTATTGAGTCAGATACATTTACACCAATACCGAACAATTGTGGTCTGTGAATGAGGAAGTCGAGGATCCAATTGCAGAGGGATGCGCAGAGACCCATTATCTGCGAGTTTGGAAACCATCATGAGGAGCTGAATGTGTTTAAATGCCGACTGTAATCAATGAAAAACAGCGGAACTATAAGAGTTTTTTTGTTCTCCAATTGGTCCAGAGCGGAGTGGAGGAGCCACAGCGAATCCACATCCACCGTTAGATTCTGTATGTGGTGCGGTACGTCGAACTGCAAAGGGCTCCAGTTGGGGTGAACTACC